>JAJHUQ010000043.1:2960000-2977500 GCA_035773235.1 Eospalax fontanierii | reverse complement strand
TGGTTTGGGTTAGGGTTAGGATTAGGATTAGGGTTTGTGTTAAGATTAGGGTTTGGGTTTGGGTTAGGGTTAGGGTTAGGGTTAGGGTTAGGGTTAGAATTAGGGTTAGGGTTAGAATTAGGGTTAGGGTTAGGATAAGGATGAGGGTTAGTGTTAGGGTTAGGATTAGGGTTATTATTTGGGTTATGGTTTGATTTAGGGTTAGGGTTAGGGTTTGGGTTAGTGTTAGAGTGAGGGTTTGAGTTAGGGTTAGGTTTAGAGTTAGGTTTAGATTAGGGTTTGGGTTAGAGTTAGGGTTAGGGTGAGGTGTTGGATTAGGGTTATGGTTAGGGTTAGGGTTAGGATTAGGGTTAGGGTTAGGGTTCCGATTAGAGTTAGGTTTAGAGTTTGGGTTTGTGTAAGGGTTAAGGTTAGGGTTAGGGTTACGGTTAGGGTTAGGGATAGGACTAGGATTAGGGTTAGGTTTAGGGTTAGGATTAGGTTTAGGGTTTGTGTTTAGGTTTGTGTTACGGTTAGGGTAAGTGTTAGGGTTAGGGTTTAGGGTTAGGGTTAGGGTTAGGATTAGGGTTACGGTTAGGGTTATATTTTGCGTTAGGTTCAGGGTTAGGGTTAGGGTTTGGGTTCGGGTTAGTATTAGGGTTAGGGTTTGAGTTTGAATTAGGTTTAGGTTTAACATTAGGGTTAGGGTTAGGTTTAGGATTAGTGTTTCAGTTAGGGTTAGGGTTAGGTTAAGGTTAGGGTTAGGGTTAGGTTTAGGGTTTGATTTAGGGTTAGGGTTAGGTTTAGGGTTAGGGTTAGAGTTAGGGTTTGGGTTAGGGTTAGGGTTACGACTAGGTTTAGGGTTAGGTTTAGGGTTAGCATTAGTTTTAGGATTAGGCTTAGGGTTAGGTTTTGGGTTTGGGTTAGGGTTAGGGTTAGGGTTAGGGTTAGGGTTAGGGTTTGGTTTAGGATTACAGTTAGGTTTAGGTTTTCGGTTATGTTTCGGTTTAGTGTTAGGTTTTGCGTTCGGGTTGGGTTAGTGTTAGGGTTTTAGTTAGGGTTAGGTTTAGGGTTAGGGTTAGGGTTTTGGTTAGGGTTAGGCTTAGGGGTAGAGTGTGAGTTTTAGTTAGGTTTAGGGTTAGCATTAGGGTTAGGATTAGGGTTAGGGTTAGGGTCTGGGTTAGGGTTAGGGTTAGGGTTTGGATTAGGGTTAGGTTTGAATCTGGGTGAGTGTTAGGGTTAGGGTTAGTGCTAAGATTAGGGTTAGGGTTAGGGTTAGGGTTAGGTTTTGAGTTAGGGTTAGGGTTAGGGTTAGAATTAGGGTTAGGGTTAGGGTTAGGGTTAGGGTTAGGATAAGCATGAGTGTTAGGGTTAGGGTTAGGATTAGGGATATTATTTGGGATATGGTTTGGGTTAGGGTTAGAGTTAGGGTTTGGGTTAGTGTTAGAGTTAGGGTTTGAGTTAGGGTTAGGTTTACTGTTAGGTTAGGGTTTGGGTTAGAATTAGGGTTAGGGTTAGGGTTTGGGTTTTGGTTAGAGTTAGGGTTAGGTTAGGGTTTGGGTTAGAGTTAGGGTTAGGGTGAGGTGTTGGATTAGGGTTATGGTTAGGGTTAGGGTTAGGATTAGGGTTAGGGTTAGGGTTCCGATTAGAGTTAGGTTTAGAGTTTGGGTTTGGGTAAGGGTTAAGGTTAGGTTTACGGTTAGGGTTAGGGTTAGGGTTAGGACTAGGATTAGGGTTAGGGTTAGGGTTAGGTTTAGTGTTAGGGTTTGGGTTAGGGTCAGGGTTAGGACTAGGGTTAGTGTTAGGGTTAGGTTTAGGGTTAGCATTAGGGTTAGGATTAGGGTTAGGGTTAGGGTTTGGGTTAGGTTTAGGGTTAGGGTTAGGGTTAGGGTTAGGTTTAGGGTTTGGGTTAGGGTTACGGTTAGGTTTAGGGTTAGCATTTGGGTTAGGGTTACGGTTAGGGTTAGGATTAGTGTTAGGGTTTGTGTTAAGATTAGGGTTTGGGTTTGGGTTAGGGTTAGGTTTAGGGTTTGGGTTAACTTTACGTTTAGGGTTAGGGTTTGTGTTAGGGTTAGGTTTAGGGTTAGGAGTAGGGTTAGGGTTTAGGTTTTCGGTTAGGGTTAGTGTTAGGGTTAGGGTTAGGATTAGGGTTTGGGTTAGGATTTAGGTTTGGTTAGGTTTAGGGTTAGGGTTAGGGTTATGGTTAGGGTTAGTGTTAGGGTTTGGGCTAGGGTTTGCGTTAGGGTTAGGATTAGGGTTAGGGTTAGGAGTAGGGTTAGTGTTAGGGTTAGGTTTAGGGTTAGGATTAGGGTTAGGGTTAGGGTTAGGGTTCGGGTTAGGATTAGGGTTAGGGTTAGGGTTTGGGTTAGGGTTAGGGTTAGGGTTAGGGTTAGGATTAGGATTAGGGTTTGTGTTAAGATTAGGGTTTGGGTTTGGGTTTGGGTTAGGGTTAGGGTTAGGGTTAGGGTTAGGGTTAGGGTTAGAATTATGGTTAGGTTTAAGATTAGGGTTAGGGTTAGGGTTAGGGTTATTATTTGGGTTATGGTTTGGTTTAGGGTTAGGGTTAGGGTTTGGGTTAGTGTTAGAGTTAGGTTTTGAGTTAGGGATAGGTTTAGGGATAGGTTAGGGTTTGGGTTAGAGTTAGGGTTAGTGTTAGGGTTTGGGTTTGGTTTAGAGTTAGGGTTAGGTTAGGGTTTGGGTTAGAGTTAGGGTTAGCGTGAGGTGTTGGATTAGGGTTATGGTTAGGGTTAGGGTTAGGATTAGGGTTAGAGTTAGGGTTCCGATTAGAGTTTTGTTTAGAGTTTGGGTTTGGGTAAGTGTTAAGGTTAGGGTTTGGGTTAGGGTTAGGACTAGGATTAGGGTTAGGGTTAGGGTTAGGATTAGGGTTAGGGTTTGGGTTTAGGTTTGGGTTATGCTTAGGGTCAGTGTTAGGGTTAGGGTTTAGGGTTAGGGTTAGGATTTCGGTTTGGGTTATGTTTTCGGTTAGGTTTAGGGTTAGAGTTAGGGTTTGGGTTCGGCTTAGGATTAGGGTTAGGGTTTGAGTTTGAATTAGATTTAGGTTTAGCATTAGGGTTCGTGTTACGTTTAGGATTAGTGTTTCAGTTAGTGTTAGGGGTAGCGTTAGGGATTGGGTTCGGGTTAGGTTTAGGGTTAGGTTTAGCGTTTGATTTAGGGTTAGGGTTAGGGTTAGGGTTAGTGTTAGGGTTTGGGTTAGGGTTAGGGTTAGGACTAGAATAAGTGTTAGGGTTAGGTTTAGGGTTAGCATTAGCGTTAGGATTAGGCTTAGGGTTAATGTTTGGGTTTGTGTTAGCGTTAGGGTTAGGGGGTGGTTTAGGGTTAGGGTTAGTGTGAACGTTTGAGTTAGGGTTACGGTTAGGGTTAGGATTAGGGTTAGGGTTTGTGTTTAGATTAGGGTTTGGTTTAGGGTTTGGGTTTGGGTTTAGTTTAAAGTTACCTTTAGGGTTAGGTTTTGTTTTAGAGTTAGGGTTAGGGTTAGGATTAGGGTTAGGGTTTAGGTTTTCGCTTAGGTTTAGTGTTAGGGTTAGGATTAGGGTTTGGGTTAGGTTTTAGGTTTGGTTAGGTTTAGGGTTAGGGTTAGGGTTATGGTTAGGTTGAGCTTTACGGTTATTGTTAGGGTTATGGTTAGGATTATGGTTAGGGTTAGGGTTAGGGTTAGGGTTAGGGTTCCGAGTAGAGTTAGGTTTAGAGTTTGGGTTTGGGTAAGGGTTAAGGTTAGGGTTAGGGTTAGGGTTAGGGTTAGGGTTAGGGTTAGGACTAGGATTAGGTTTAGTGTTAGGGTTAGGATTAGGGTTAGGGTTTGGGTTTAGGTTTGGGTTATGGTTAGGGTCAGTGTTAGGGTTAGGGTTTAGGGTTAGGGTTAGGATTTCGGTTTGGGTTATGTTTTCGGTTAGGTTTAGGGTTAGGGTTAGGGTTTGGGTTCGGGTTAGGATTAGGGTTAGGGTTTGAGTTTGAATTAGGTTTAGGTTTAGCATTAGGGTTAGGGTTAGGTTTAGGATTAGTGTTTCAGTTAGGGTTAGGGTTAGGGTTAAGGTTATTGTTAGGGTTAGGTTTAGGGTTTGATTTAGGGTTAGGGTTAGGGTTAGGGTTAGTGTTAGGGTTTGGGTTAGGGTTAGGGTTAGGACTAGGGTTAGTGTTAGGGTTAGGTTTAGGGTTAGCATTAGGCTTAGGATTAGGGTTAGGGTTAGGGTTTGGGTTAGGGTTAGGGTTAGGGTTAGTGTTAGGGTTAGGGTTTGGGTTAGGGTTAGGGTTAGGGTTAGGGTTTGGGTTAGGTTTAGGGTTGGAGATAGGATTAGGGTTAGGGTTAGTGTTAAAATTAGGGTTTGGTTTTGTGTTAGGGTTAGGGTTAGGGTTAGGGTTAGGTTTAGGTTTAGAATTAGGGTTAGGGTTAGGGTTAGGATAAGGATGAGGGTTAAGGTTAGGGTTAGGATTAGGGTTATTATTTGGGTTATGGTTTGGGTTATTGTTAGGGTTAGGATTTGGGTTAGTGTTAGAATTAGGGTTTGTGTTAGGGTTAGGTTTCGGGTTAGGTTAGGGTTTGGGTTAGAGTTAGGGTTAGGGTTACGGTTTGGGTTTGGTTTAGAGTTAGGGTTAGGTTAGGCTTTGGGTTAGAGTTAGGGTTAGGGTGAGGTGTTGGATTAGGGTTATGGTTAGGGTTAGGGTTAGGATTAGGGTTAGGGTTAGGGTTCCGATTAGAGTTATGTTTAGTGTTTGGTTTAGGGTAAGGGTTAAGGTTAGGTTTAGGGTTAGGATTAGGGTTAGGGTTTGAGCTTGAATTAGGTTTAGGGTTAGCATTAGGGTTAGGGTTAGGTTTAGGATAAGTATTTCAGTTAGGGTTATTGTTAGGGTTAGGGTTTGGGTTCGGGTTAGGGTTAGGGTTAGGGTTAGGGTTTGATTTAGGGTTAGGGTTAGGCTTAGGGTTAGTGTAAGGGTTTGGGTTAGGGATAGGGTTAGGACTAGGGTTAGTGTTAGGGTTAGGTTTAGGGTTAGCATTAGGCTTAGGATTAGGGTTAGGGTTAGGGTTTGGGTTATGGTTAGGGTTAGGGTTAGGGTTAGGGTTAGGGTTTGGGTTAGGGTTAGGGTTAGGGTTAGGGTTTGGGTTAGGGTTAGGGCTAGGGTTAGGATTAGGATTAGGGTTTGTGTTAAGATTAGGGTTTGGGTTTGGGTTAGGGTTAGGGTTAGGGTTAGGGTTAGGGTTAGGGTTAGAATTAGGGTTAGGGTTAGAATTAGGGTTAGGGTTAGGATAAGGATGAGGGTTAGTGTTAGGGTTAGGATTAGGCTTATTATTTGAGTTATGGTTTGGGTTAGGGTTAGGGTTAGGGTTTGGGTTAGTGTTAGAGTGAGGGTTTGAGTTAGGGTTAGGTTTAGAGTTAGGTTTAGGTTAGGGTTTGGGTTAGAGTTAGGGTTAGGGTGAGGTGTTGGATTAGGGTTATGGTTAGGGTTAGGGTTAGGATTAGGGTTAGGGTTAGGGTTCCGATTAGAGTTAGGTTTAGAGTTTGGGTTTGTGTAAGTGTTAAGGTTAGGGTTAGGGTTACGGTTAGGGTTAGGGATAGGACTAGGATTAGGGTTAGGTTTAGGGTTAGGATTAGGTTTAGGGTTTGTGTTTAGGTTTGTGTTATGGTTAGGGTAAGTGTTAGGGTTAGGGTTTAGGGTTAGGTTTAGTGTTAGGATTAGGGTTTCGGTTTGGGTTATATTTTGGGTTAGGTTTAGGGTTAGGGTTAGGGTTTGGGTTCGGGTTAGTATTAGGGTTAGGGTTTGAGTTTGAATTAGGTTTAGGTTTAACATTAGGGTTAGGGTTAGGTTTAGGATTAGTGTTTCAGTTAGGGTTAGGGTTAGGTTAAGGTTAGGGTTAGGGTTAGGTTTAGGGTTTGATTTAGGGTTAGGGTTAGGGTTAGGGTTAGGGTTAGGGTTAGGGTTAGGGTTAGGGTTAGGGTTAGGGTTAGGTTTGAATCTGGGTGAGTGTTAGGGTTAGGGTTAGTGCTGAGATTAGGGTTAGGGTTAGGGTTAGGGTTAGGTTTTGGGTTAGGGTTAGGGTTAGGGTTAGAATTAGGGTTAGGGTTAGGGTTAGGGTTAGGGTTAGTGTTTGGGTTTGGGTTAGGGTTAGGGTTAGGGTTTGCTTTAGGGTTAGGGTTAGGGTTAGGACTAGAATTAGTGTTAGGGTTAGGTTTAGGGTTAGCATTAGGGTTAGGATTAGGGTTAGGGTTAGTGTTTGGGTTTGGGTTAGGGTTAGGGTTTGGGTTAGGTTTAGGGTTAGGGTTTGTGTTAAGATTAGGGTTTGGGTTTGGGTTAGGGTTAGGGTTAGGGTTTGGGTTAAGGTTACGTTTAGGGTTAGGGTTTGTGTTAGGGTTAGGGTTAGGGTTAGGAGTAGGGTTAGGGTTAGGGTTAGGGTTAGGGTTAGGGTTAGGATTAGGGTTAGGGTTTGGGTTAGGATTAGGGTTTGGGTTAGGGTTAGTATTAGGGTTTGGATTAGGGTTTAGGTTTGGTTAGGTTTAGGGTTAGGGTTAGGGTTATGGTTAGGTTTAGCGTTAGGGTTAGGGTTAGGGTTATGGTTAGGGTTAGGGTTAGGGTTAGGGTTAGGGTTTGAGTTTGAATTAGGTTTAGGGTTAGCATTAGGGTTAGGGTTAGGTTTAGGATTAGTGTTTCAGTTAGGTTTAGGGTTAGGGTTAAGGTTTGGTTAATGGTTAGGTTTAGGGTTAGGGTTAGTTTTTGGGTTAGGTTTTAGGTTTAGGTTTAGGCTTATTGTTAGGGTTTGGGTTAGGGTTAGTGTTAGGGTTTGGGTTTCAGTTAGAATTAGGGTTAGCGTTAGGGTTTGTGTTAGGGTTAGGGTTAGAGTTTGAATTAGGTTTAGGGTTAGGGTTAGATTTAGGATTTGGTTTACCGGTAGTGTTGGGGTTTGGTTTAGGTTTTGGGTTAGGTTTAGAGTTAGGGTTAGGGTTTTGGTTCGGGTTAGGGTTAGGGTTAGGGATAGGGTTTGAGTTAGGGTTAGGGTTAGGTTTAGTGTTAGGGTTTGGGTTAGGGTTAGGGTTAGGGTTTGTGTTAGGGTTTGTGTTAGGTTTAGGGTTAGGATTAGGGTTAGGGTTACGGTTAGGGTTAGGATTAGGGTTAGGGTTTGTGTTAAGATTATGGTTTCTGTGTGGATTAGGGTTAGGGTTAGGGTTTGGATTAAGGTTACGTTTAGGGTTAGGGTTTGTGTTAGGGTTAGGGTTAGGGTTAGGAGTAGGGTTAGGGTTTAGGTTTTCGGTTAGGGTTAGTGTTAGGGTTAGTGTTAGGAGTAGGTTGTGGGTTAGGGTTTAGGTTTGGTTAGGTTTAGGGTTTGGGTTAGGGTTATGGTTAGGCTTAGCGCTAGGGTTAGGTTTAGGGTTAGGGTTAGCGTTAGGGTTAGGGTTAGGGTTTGGGTTTCGGTTTGGGTTCGGGTTTGGGTTAGGGTTCGGGATTGGGTTCGGGTTAGGGATAGGGTTAGGGTAAGGATTTGGGTTAGGCTCAGGTTTAGGGTTCGGGTTTGGGTTAGAGTTATGGTGAGGGTTAGGGGTTGTGTTAGGGTTAGGGTTAGGGTTAGGATTAGGGTTAGGGTTTGTGTTAAGATTAGGGTTTGGGTTTGGGTTAGGGTTAGGTTTTGGATTTTAGTTAGAATTAGGGTTAGTGTTATGGTTAGGGTTAGGGATAAGGTTAGGGTTAGGGTTAGGATTTGGGTTAGGTTTAGGGTTAGGATTAGGGTTTGAGTTTGAGTTAGATTTAGGGTTAGCATTAGGGTTAGGATTAGGGTTAGGGTTTGGGTTTGGGTTCGGGTTAGTGTTAGGGTTAGGGTTTGGGTTAGGGTTAGGGTTACGGTTAGGATTTGGGAATGGGTTAGGATAAGGGTTAGGGTTAGGGTTTGGCTTAGGGTTAGGTTTCGGGTTAGTTTTTGGTTTAGGGTTAGGGTTAGGATTACGGTTGGGTTAGGGTTTTGGGTTAGGGTTAGTGTTAGGGTTTGGGTTAGGGTTAAGGTTAGGGTTACGGTTAGGGTTTGGGTTAGGGTTAGGGTTAGGGTTAGGGTTTGGGTTATGGTTAGGTTTGAATCTGGGTTAGTGTTAGGGTTAGGGTTAGGGTTAAGATTAGGGTTACGGTTAGGGTTAGGGTTAGGTTTTGGTTTAGGGTTAGGTTTAGGATTAGAATTAGGGTTAGGATTAGGGTTAGGGTTAGGGTTAGGTTTAGGATAAGGATGAGGGTTAGGGTTAGGGTTAGGATTAGGGTTATTATTTGGGTTATGGTTTGGGTTAGGGTTAGTGTTAGAGTTTGGTTTAGTGTTAGAGTTAGGGTTTGAGTTAGGGTTAGGTTTAGGGTTAGGTTAGAGTTTGGGTTAGAGTTAGGGTTAGGGTTAGGTTTTGCGTTTGGTTTAGAGTTAGGGTTAGGTTAGGGTTTGGGTTAGAGTTAGGGTTCGCTTGAGGTGTTGGATTAGGGTTATGGTTAGGGTTAGGGTTAGGATTAGGGTTTAGAGTTAGGTTTAGAGTTTGTGTTTGGGTAAGGCTTAAGGTTAGTGTTAGTGTTAGGGTTAGGGTTAGGGTTAGGGTTAGGGTTAGGACTAGGATTAGGGTTAGGGTTAGGATTAGGGTTAGGGTTTGGGTTTAGGTTTGGGTTAATATTAGGGTTAGTGTTAGGGTTAGGGTTTAGGGTTAGGGTTAGTTTTAGGGTTAGGGTTTCTGTTTGGGTTATGTTTTGGGTTAGGTTTAGGGTTAGGGTTAGTGTTTGGGTTCGGGTTAGGAATAGGGTTAGGGTTTGTGTTTGAATTAGGTTTAGGGTTAGCATTAGGGTTAGGGTTAGGTTTAGGATTAGTGTTTCAGTTAGGGTTAGGGTTAGGGTTAGGGTTTGGGTTCGGGTTAGGGTTAGGGATAGGGTTAGGGTTTGATTTAGGGTTAGGGTTAGGGTTAGGTTTAGTGTTAGGTTTTGGGTTAGGGTTAGGGTTAGGACTAGGGTTAGTGTTAGGGTTAGGTTCAGGGTTAGCATTAGGGTTAGGATTAGGGTTAGGGTTAGGGTTTGGGTTAGGTTTAGGGTTAGGGTTAGGGTTAGGGTTTGGGTTAGTGTTAGGGTTAGGGTTAGGGTTTGGGTTATGTTTAGGGTTGGAGTTAGGATTAGGGTTAGGGTTTGTGTTAAAATTAGGGTTTGGGTTTGTGTTAGGGTTAGGGTTAGGGTTAGGGTTAGGTTTAGAATTAGGGTTAGGGTTAGGGTTAGGATAAGGATGAGGGTTAAGTTTAGGGTTAGGATTAGGGTTATTATTTGGGTTATGGTTTGGGTTAGTGTTAGAGTTAGGGTTTGGGTTAGTGTTAGAGTTAGGGTTTGAGTTAGGGTTAGGTTTAGGGTTAGGTTAAGGTTTGGGTTAGAGTTAGGGTTAGGGTTACGGTTTGGGTTTGGTTTAGAGTTAGGGTTATGTTAGGCTTTGGGTTAGAGTTAGGGTTCGGGTGAGTTGTTGGATTAGGGTTATGGTTAGGGTTAGGGTTAGGGTTAGGATTAGGGTTAGGGTTAGGGTTCCGATTAGAGTTATGTTTAGAGTTTGGGTTTGGGTAAGGGTTAAGGTTAGGTTTAGGATTAGGTTTAGGGTTAGGTTTAGGGTTTCGGTTTGGGTTATATTTTGGGTTAGGATTAGGGTTAGGGTTAGGGTTTGGGTTCGGGTTAGGATTAGAGTTAGGGTTTGAGTTTGAATTAGGTTTAGGGTTACCATTAGCGTTAGAATTAGGGTTAGGGTTTGGGTTTGGGTTCGGGTTAGGGTTAGGGTTAGGGTTAGGGTTTGGGTTAGGGTTAGGGTTAGTGTTAGGGTTTGGGAATGGGTTGGGATAAGGGTTAGGGTTAGGGTTTGGCTTAGGGTTAGGTTTCGGGTTAGTTTTTGGTTTAGGGTTAGGGTTAGGTTTACGGTTGGGTTAGGGTTTTGGGTTAGGGTTAGTGTTAGGGTTTGGGTTAGGGTTAGGGTTAGGGTTAGGGTTTGGATTAGGGTTAGGTTTGAATCTGGGTTAGTGTTAGGGTTAGGGTTAGGGTTAAGATTAGGGTTACGGTTAGGGTTAGGGTTAGGTTTTGGTTTAGGGTTAGGTTTAGGATTAGAATTAGGGTTAGGATTAGGGTTAGGGTTAGGGTTAGGGTTAGGATAAGGATGAGGGTTAGGGTTAGGGTTAGGATTAGGGTTATTATTTGGGTTATGGTTTGGGTTAGTGTTAGGGTTAGGATTTGGGTTAGTGTTAGAGTTAGGTTTTGAGTTAGGGATAGGTTTAGGGATAGGTTAGGGTTTGGGTTAGAGTTAGGGTTAGTGTTAGGGTTTGGGTTTGGTTTAGAGTTAGGGTTAGGTTAGGGTTTGGGTTAGAGTTAGGGTTAGCGTGAGGTGTTGGATTAGGGTTATGGTTAGGGTTAGGGTTAGGATTAGGGTTAGAGTTAGGGTTCCGATTAGAGTTTGGTTTAGAGTTTGGGTTTGGGTAAGGGTTAAGGTTAGGGTTAGGGTTCGGGTTAGGACTCGGATTAGGGTTAGGGTTAGGGTTAGGGTTAGGATTAGGGTTAGGGTTTGGGTTTAGGTTTGGGTTATGGTTAGGGTCAGTGTTAGGGTTAGGGTTTAGGGTTAGGGTTAGGGTTTCGGTTTGGGTTATGTTTTCGGTTAGGTTTAGGGTTAGGGTTAGTGTTTGCGTTCGGCTTAGGATTAGGGTTAGGGTTTGAGTTTGAATTAGGTTTAGGGTTGGCATTAGGGTTCGGGTTACGTTTAGGATTAGTGTTTCAGTTAGTGTTAGGGGTAGGGTTAGGGTTTGGGTTCGGGTTAGGTTTAGGGTTAGGTTTAGCGTTTGATTTAGGGTTAGGGTTAGGGTTAGGGTTAGTGTTAGGGTTTGGGTTAGGGTTAGGGTTAGGACTAGAATTAGTGTTAGGGTTAGGTTTAGGGTTAGCATTAGGGTTAGGATTAGGGTTAGGTTTAGTGTTTGGGTTTGGGTTAGGGTTAGGGTTAGGGTTTAGTTTAGGGTTAGGGTTAGGGTTAACGTTTGAGTTAGGGTTACGGTTAGGGTTAGGATTAGGGTTAGGGTTTGTGTTAAGATTAGGGTTTGGTTTAGGGTTAGGGTTTGGGTTTAGTTTAAAGTTACGTTTTGGGTAAGGTTTTGTTTTAGAGTTAGGGTTAGGGTTAGGATTAGGGTTAGGGTTTAGGTTTTCGCTTAGGTTTAGTGTTAGGGATAGGGTTAGGATTAGGGTTTGGGTTAGGTTTTAGGTTTGGTTAGGTTTAGGGTTAGGGTTAGGGTTTTGGTTAGGTTGAGCTTTACGGTTATTGTTAGGGTTATGGTTAGGGTTATGGTTAGGGTTAGGGTTAGGGTTAGGGTTCCGAGTAGAGTTAGGTTTAGAGTTTGGGTTTGGGTAAGGGTTAAGGTTAGGTTTAGGGTTAGGGTTAGGGTTAGGGTTAGAGTTAGGGTTAGGACTAGGATTAGGGTTAGTGTTAGGGTTAGGATTAGGGTTAGGGTTTGGGTTTAGGTTTGGGTTATTTTTAGGGTAAGTGTTAGGGTTACAGTTTAGGGTTAGGGTTAGGGATAGGGTTAGGGTTTCGGTTTGGGTTATGTTTTGGGGTAGGTTTAGGGTTAGGGTTAGGGTTTGGGTTCGGGTTAGGATTAGGTTTAGGGTTTGAGTTTGAATTAGGTTTAGGGTTAGCATTAGGGTTAGGGTTAGGTTTAGGATTAGTGTTTCAGTTAGGGTTAGGGTTAGGGTTAAGGTTATTGTTAGGGTTAGGTTTAGGGTTTGATTTAGGGTTAGGGTTAGGGTTAGGTTTATTGTTAGGGTTTGGGTTAGGGTTAGGGTTAGGGTTAGGACTAGGGTTAGTGTTAGGGTTAGGTTTAGGGTTAGCATTAGGGTTAGGATTAGGGTTAGGGTTAGGGTTTGGGTTAGGGTTAGGATTAGGGTTAGGGTTAGGGTTAGTGTTAGGGTTAGGGTTTGGGTTAGGGTTAGGGTTAGGGTTAGGGTTTGGGTTAGGTTTAGGGTTGGAGTTAGGATTAGGGTTAGGGTTAGTGTTAAAATTAGGGTTTGGTTTTGTGTTAGGGTTAGGGTTAGGGTTAGGGTTAGGTTTAGGTTTAGAATTAGGGTTAGGGTTAGGGTTAGGATAAGGATGAGGGTTAAGGTTAGGGTTAGGATTAGGGTTATTATTTGGGTTATGGTTTGGGTTAGTGTTAGGGTTAGGATTTGGGTTAGTGTTAGAGTTAGGGTTTGTGTTAGGGTTAGGTTTAGGTTTAGGTTAGGGTTTGGGTTAGAGTTAGGGTTAGGGTTACGTTTTGGGTTTGGTTTAGAGTTAGGGTTAGGTTAGGCTTTGGGTTAGAGTTAGGGTTAGGGTGAGGTGTTGGATTAGGGTTATGGTTAGGGTTAGGGTTAGGATTAGGGTTAGGGTTAGGGTTCCGATTAGAGTTATGTTTAGTGTTTGGTTTAGGGTAAGGGTTAAGGTTAGGTTTAGGGTTAGGATTAGGGTTAGGGTTTGAGCTTGAATTAGGTTTAGGGTTAGCATTAGGGTTAGGGTTAGGTTTAGGATAAGTATTTCAGTTAGGGTTATTGTTAGGGTTAGGGTTTGGGTTCGGGTTCGGGTAAGGGTTAGGGTTAGGGTTTGATTTAGGGTTAGGGTTAGGCTTAGGGTTAGTGTAAGGGTTTGGGTTAGGGATAGTGTTAGGACTAGGGTTAGTGTTAGGGTTAGGTTTAGGGTTAGCATTAGGCTTAGGATTAGGGTTAGGGTTAGGGTTTGGGTTATGGTTAGGGTTAGGGTTAGGGTTAGGGTTAGGTTTTGGGTTAGGGTTAGGGTTAGGGTTAGTGTTTGGGTTAGGGTTAGGGCTAGGGTTAGGATTAGGATTAGGGTTTGTGTTAAGATTAGGGTTTGGGTTTGGGTTAGGGTTAGGATAAGGGTTAGGGTTAGGGTTAGGGTTAGAATTAGGGTAAGGGTTAGAATTAGGGTTAGGGTTAGGATAAGGATGAGGGTTAGAGTTAGGGCTAGGATTAGGGTTATTATTTGGGTTATGGTTTGGGTTAGGGTTAGGGTTAGGGTTTGGGTTAGTGTTAGAGTGAGGGTTTGAGTTAGGGTTAGGTTTAGAGTTAGGTTTAGGTTAGGGTTTGGGTGAGAGTTAGGGTTAGGCTGAGGCGCTGGATTAGGGTTATGGTTAGGGGTAGGGTGAGGATTAGGGGTAGGGTTAGGGGTCCGATTGGAGGTAGGTCTAGGGGTTGGGTTTGTGTAAGGGGTAAGGTTAGCGTTAGGGTTACGGTTAGGGTTAGGGATAGGACTAGGATTAGGGTTAGGTTTAGCGTTAGGATTAGGTTTAGGGTTTGTGTTTAGGTTTGTGTTATGGTTAGGGTAAGTGTTAGGGTTAGGGTTTAGGGTTAGGTTTAGTGTTAGGATTAGGGTTTCGGTTTGGGTTATATTTTGGGTTAGGTTTAGGGTTAGGGTTAGGGTTAGGGTTAGGGTTAGGGTTAGGGTTTGTGTTTGAATTAGGTTTAGGTTTAACATTAGGGTTAGGGTTAGGTTTAGGATTAGTGTTTCAGTTAGGGTTAGGGTTAGGTTAAGGTTAGGGTTAGGGTTAGGTTTAGGGTTTGATTTAGGGTTAGGGTTAGGGTTAGGGTTAGGGTTAGGGTTAGGGTTAGGGTTAGGGTTAGGTTTGAATCTGGGTGAGTGTTAGGGTTAGTGCTAAGATTAGGGTTAGGGTTAGGGTTAGGGTTAGGTTTTGGGTTAGGGTTAGGGTTAGGGTTAGAATTAGGTTTAGGGTTAGGGTTAGGGTTAGGGTTAGTGTTTGGGTTTGGGTTAGGGTTAGGGTTAGGGTTTGGTTTAGGGTTAGGGTTAGGGTTAGGACTAGAATTAGTGTTAGGGTTAGGTTTAGGGTTAGCATTAGGGTTAGGATTAGGGTTAGGGTTAGTGTTTTGGTATGGGTTAGGGTTAGGGTTTGGGTTAGCTTTGGGGTTGGGGTTTGTGTTAAGATTAGGGTTTGGGTTTGGGTTAGGGTTAGGGTTAGGGTTTGAGTTAAGGTTACGTTTAGGGTTAGGGTTTGTGTTAGGGTTAGGGTTAGGGTTAGGAGTAGGGTTAGGGTTAGGTTTAGGGTTAGGGTTAGGGTTAGGATTAGGGTTAGGGTTTGGGTTAGGATTTGGGTTTGGTTTAGGGTTAGTATTAGGGTTTGGATTAGGGTTTAGGTTTGGTTAGGTTTAGGGTTAGGGTTAGGGTTATGGTTAAGTTTAGCGTTAGGGTTAGGGTTAGGGTTAGGGTTAGGGTTAGGGTTAGGGTTAGGGTTTGAGTTTGAATTAGGTTTAGGGTTAGCATTAGGGTTAGGGTTAGGTTTAGGATTAGTGTTTCAGTTAGGTTTAGGGTTAGGGTTAAGGTTTGGTTAATGGTTAGGTTTAGGGTTAGGGTTAGTTTTTGGGTTAGGGGTTAGGTTTAGGTTTAGGCTTATTGTTAGGGTTTGGGTTAGGGTTAGTGTTAGGGTTTGGGTTTCAGTTACAATTAGGGTTCGCGTTAGGGTTTGTGTTAGGGTTAGGGTTAGAGTTTGAATTAGGTTTAGGGTTAGGGGTAGATTTAGGATCTGGTTTACCGGTAGTGTTGAGGTCTGGTTTAGGTTTTGGGTTAGGTTTAGAGTTAGGGGTAGGGTTTTGGTTCGGGTTAGGGTTAGGGTTAGGGATAGGGTTTGAGTTAGGGTTAGGGTTAGGTTTAGTGTTAGGGTTTGGGTTAGGGTTAGGGTTAGGGTTTGTGTTAGGGTTTGGGTTAGGTTTAGGGTTAGGATTAGGGTTAGGGTTACGGTTAGGGTTAGGATTAGGGTTAGGGTTTGTGTTAAGATTATGGTTTCTGTGTGGATTAGGGTTAGGGTTAGGGTTTGGATTAAGGTTACGTTTAGGGTTAGGGTTTGTGTTAGGGTTAGGGTTAGGGTTAGGAGTAGGGTTAGGGTTTAGGTTTTCGGTTAGGGTTAGTGTTAGGGTTAGTGTTAGGATTAGGGTTTGGGTTAGGGTTTAGGTTTGGTTAGGTTTAGGGTTTGGGTTAGGGTTATGGTTAGGGTTAGCGTTAGGGTTAGGGTTAGGGTTAGGGTTAGCGTTAGGGTTAGGGTTAGGGTTTGGGTTTCGGTTTGGGTTAGGGTTTGGGTTAGGGTTAGGTTTTGGGTTAGGGTTAGGGTTAGGGTTAGGGTAAGGATTTGGGTTAGGCTTAGGTTTAGGGTTCGGGTTTGGGTTAGAGTTATGGTGAGGGTTAGGGGTTGTGTTAGGGTTAGGGTTAGGGTTAGGATTAGGGTTAGGGTTTGTGTTAAGATTAGGGTTTGGGTTTGGGTTAGGGTTAGGTTTTGGATTTTAGTTAGAATTAGGGTTAGTGTTATGGTTAGGGTTAGGGATAAGGTTAGGGTTAGGGTTAGGATTTGGGTTAGGGTTAGGGTTAGGATTAGGGTTTGAGTTTGAGTTAGGTTTAGGGTTAGCATTAGGGTTAGGATTAGGGTTAGGGTTTGGGTTTGGGTTCGGGTTAGGGTTAGGGTTAGGGTTTGGGTTAGGGTTAGGGTTAGTGTTAGGGTTTGGGAATGGGTTAGGATAAGGGTTAGGGTTAGGGTTTGGCTTAGGGTTAGGTTTCGGGTTAGATTTTGGTTTAGGGTTAGGGTTAGGTTTACGGTTGGGTTAGGGTTTTGGGTTAGGGTTAGTGTTAGGGTTTGGGTTAGGGTTAAGGTTAGGGTTACGGTTAGGGTTTGGGTTAAGGTCAGGGTTAGGGTTAGGGTTTGGGTTATGGTTAGGTTTGAATCTGGGTTAGTGTTAGGGTTAGGGTTAGGGTTAAGATTAGGGTTACGGTTAGGGTTAGGGTTAGGTTTTGGTTTAGGGTTAGGTTTAGGATTAGAATTAGGGTTAGGATTAGGGTTAGGGTTAGGGTTAGGGTTAGGATAAGGATGAGGGTTAGGGTTAGGGTTAGGATTAGGGTTATTATTTGGGTTATGGTTTGGGTTAGGGTTAGTGTTAGGGTTTGGTTTAGTGTTAGAGTTAGGGTTTGAGTTAGGGTTAGGTTTAGGGTTAGGTTAGAGTTTGGGTTAGAGTTAGGGTTAGGGTTAGGTTTTGCGTTTGGTTTAGAGTTAGGGTTAGGTTAGGGTTTGGGTTAGAGTTAGGGTTCGCTTGAGGTGTTGGATTAGGGTTATGGTTAGGGTTAGGGTTAGGATTAGGGTTTAGAGTTAGGTTTAGAGTTTGTGTTTGGGTAAGGCTTAAGGTTAGTGTTAGTGTTAGGGTTAGGGTTAGGGTTAGGGTTAGGACTAGGATTAGGGTTAGGGTTAGGATTAGGGTTAGGGTTTGGGTTTAGGTTTGGGTTAATATTAGGGTTAGTGTTAGGGTTAGGGTTTAGGGTTAGGGTTAGATTTAGGGTTAGGGTTTCTGTTTGGGTTATGTTTTGGGTTAGGTTTAGGGTTAGGGTTAGTGTTTGGGTTCGGGTTAGGAATAGGGTTAGGGTTTGAGTTTGAATTAGGTTTAGGGTTAGCATTAGGGTTAGGGTTAGGTTTAGGATTAGTGTTTCAGTTAGGGTTAGGGTTAGGGTTAGGGTTTGGGTTCGGGTTAGGTTTAGGGATAGGGTTAGGGTTTGATTTAGGGTTAGGGTTAGGGTTAGGTTTAGTGTTAGGGTTTGGGTTAGGGTTAGGGTTAGGACTAGGGTTAGTGTTAGGGTTAGGTTCAGGGTTAGCATTAGGGTTAGGATTAGGGTTAGGGTTAGGGTTTGGGTTAGGTTTAGGGTTAGGGTTAGGGTTAGGGTTTGGGTTAGTGTTAGGGTTAGGGTTAGGGTTTGGGTTATGTTTAGGGTTGGAGTTAGGATTAGGGTTAGGGTTTGTGTTAAAATTAGGGTTTGGGTTTGTGTTAGGGTTAGGGTTAGGATAAGGATGAGGGTTAAGTTTAGGGTTAGGATTAGGGTTATTATTTGGGTTATGGTTTGGGTTAGTGTTAGGGTTAGGGTTTGGGTTAGTGTTAGAGTTAGGGTTTGAGTTAGGGTTAGGTTTAGGGTTAGGTTAAGGTTTGGGTTAGAGTTAGGGTTAGGGTTACGGTTTGGGTTTGGTTTAGAGTTAGGGTTATGTTAGGCTTTGGGTTAGAGTTAGGGTTCGGGTGAGTTGTTGGATTAGGGTTATGGTTAGGGTTAGGGTTAGGGTTAGGATTAGGGTTAGGGTTAGGGTTCCGATTAGAGTTATGTTTAGAGTTTGGGTTTGGGTAAGGGTTAAGGTTAGGTTTAGGTTTAGGCTTAGGGTTAGGGTTAGGGCTTCGGTTTGGGTTATATTTTGGGTTAGGATTAGGGTTAGGGTTAGGGTTTGGGTTCGGGTTAGGATTAGGGTTAGGGTTTGAGTTTGAATTAGGTTTAGGGTTACCATTAGCGTTAGGATTAGGGTTAGGGTTTGCGTTTGGGTTCGGGTTAGGGTTAGGGTTAGGGTTTGGGTTAGGGTTAGGGTTAGTGTTAGGGTTTGGGAATGGGTTGGGATAAGAGTTAGGGTTAGGGTTTGGCTTAGGGTTAGGTTTCGGGTTAGTTTTTGGTTTAGGGTTAGGGTTAGGTTTACGGTTGGGCTAGGGTTTTGGGTTAGGGTTA
>JAJHUQ010000043.1:2942500-2952500 GCA_035773235.1 Eospalax fontanierii | reverse complement strand
TAGTGTTAGGGTTAGGTTTAGGGTTAGCATTAGGGTTAGGATTAGGGTTAGCGTTAGGGTTTGGGTTAGGGTTAGTGTTAGGGTTAGGGTTAGGGTTTGGGTTAGGTTTAGGGTTAGGGTTTGTGTTAAGATTAGGGTTTGGGTTTGGGTTAGGGTTAGGGTTAGGATTTGGGTTAAGGTTACGTTTAGGGTTAGGGTTTGTGTTAGGGTTAGGGTTAGGGTTAGGAGTAGGGTTAGGGTTAGGGTTAGGGTTAGGGTTAGGGTTAGGGTTAGGATTAGGGTTAGGGTTTGGGTTAGGATTAGGGTTTGGGTTAGGGTTAGTATTAGGGTTTGGATAAGGGTTTAGGTTTGGTTAGGTTTAGGGTTAGGGTTAGGGTTATGGTTAGGTTTACCGTTAGGGTTAGGGTTAGGGTTATGGTTAGGGTTAGGGTTAGGGTTTGAGTTTGAATTAGGTTTAGGGTTAGCATTAGGGTTAGGGTTAGGTTTAGGATTAGTGTTTCAGTTAGGTTTAGGGTTAGGGTTAAGGTTTTGTTAATGGTTAGGTTTAGGGTTAGGGTTAGTTTTTGGGTTAGGGGTTAGGTTTAGGTTTAGGCTTATTGTTAGGGTTTGGGTTAGGGTTAGTGTTAGGGTTTGGGTTTCAGTTAGAATTAGGGTTAGCGTTAGGGTTTGTGTTAGGGTTAGGGTTAGAGTTTGAATTAGGTTTAGGGTTAGGGTTAGATTTAGGATTTGGTTTACCGGTAGTGTTGGGGTTTGGTTTAGGTTTTGGGTTAGGTTTAGAGTTAGGGTTAGGGTTTGGGTTCGGGTTAGGGTTAGGGTTAGGGATAGGGTTTGAGTTAGGGTTAGGGTTAGTTTTAGTATTAGGGTTTGGGTTAGGGTTAGGGTTAGGGTTTGTGTTAGGGTTTGGGTTAGGTTTAGGGTTAGGATTATGGTTAGGGTTACGGTTAGGGTTAGGATTAGGGTTAGGGTTTGTGTTAAGATTATGGTTTCTGTGTGGATTAGGGTTAGGGTTAGGGTTTGGATTAAGGTTACGTTTAGGGTTAGGGTTTGTGTTAGGGTTAGGGTTAGGGTTAGGAGTAGGGTTAGGGTTTAGGTTTTCGGTTAGGGTTAGTGTTAGGGTTAGTGTTAGGATTAGGGTTTGGGTTAGGGTTTAGGTTTGGTTAGGTTTAGGGTTAGGGTTAGGGTTATGGTTAGGGTTAGCGTTAGGGTTAGGGTTATGGTTAGGGTTAGCGTTAGGGTTAGGGTTAGGGTTAGGGTTAGGGTTAGCGTTAGGGTTAGGTTTAGGGTTTGGGTTTCCGTTTGGGTTAGGGTTTGGGTTAGGGTTAGGGTTTGGGTTAGGGTTAGGGTTAGGGTTAGTGTAAGGATTTGGGTTAGGCTTAGGTTTAGGGTTCGGGTTTGGGTTAGAGTTATGGTGAGGGTTAGGGGTTGTGTTAGGGTTAGGTTTAGGGTTAGGATTAGGGTTAGGGTTTGTGTTAAGATTAGGGTTTGGGTTTGGGTTAGGGTTAGGGTTTGGGTTTTAGTTAGAATTAGGGTTAGTGTTATGGTTAGGGTTAGGGATAAGGTTAGGGTTAGGGTTAGGATTTGGGTTAGGGTTAGGGTTAGGATTAGGGTTTGAGTTTGAGTTAGGTTTAGGGTTAGCATTAGGATTAGGATTAGGGTTAGGGTTTGGGTTGGGGTGGGGGGTAAGGTTGGGGTGAGGGTTTGGTTTGGGGTTAGGGTTAGGGTTAGGGTTGGGGAATGGGAAAGGATAAGGGTTAGGGTAAGGGTTTGGCTTAGGGATAGGTTTCGGGTTAGTTTTTGGTTTAGGGTTAGGGTTAGGTTTACGGTTGGGTTAGGGTTTTGGGTTAGGGTTAGTGTTAGGGTTTGGGTTAGGGTTAAGGTTAGGGTTACGGTTAGGGTTTGGGTTAGGGTTAGGGTTAGGGTTAGGGTTTGGGTTAGGGTTAGGTTTGAATCTGGGTTAGTGTTAGGGTTAGGGTTAGGGTTAAGATTAGGGTTACGGTTAGGGTTAGGGTTAGGTTTTGGGTTAGGGTTAGGTTTAGGATTAGAATTAGGGTTAGGATTAGGGTTAGGGTTAGGGTTAGGGTTTGGGCTCGGGTTAGGTTTAGGGATAGGGTTAGGGTTTGATTTAGGGTTAGGGTTAGGGTTAGGTTTAGTGTTAGGGTTTGGGCTAGGGTTAGGGTTAGGACTAGGGTTAGTGTTAGGATTAGGTTCAGGGTTTGCATTAGGGTTAGGATTAGGGTTAGGGTTAGGGTTTGGGTTAGGTTTAGGGTTAGGGTTAGGGTTAGGGTTTGGGTTAGTGTTAGGGTTAGGGTTAGGGTTTGGGTTATGTTTAGGGTTGGAGTTAGGATTAGGGTTAGGGTTTGTGTTAAAATTAGGGTTTGGGTTTGTGTTAGGGTTAGGGTTAGGGTTAGGGTTAGGTTTAGAATTAGGGTTAGGGTTAGGGTTAGGATAAGGATGAGGGTTAAGTTTAGGGTTAGGATTAGGGTTATTATTTGGGTTATGGTTTGGGTTAGTGTTAGGGTTAGGGTTTGGGTTAGTGTTAGAGTTAGGGTTTGAGTTAGGGTTAGGTTTAGGGTTAGGTTAAGGTTTGGGTTAGAGTTAGGGTTAGGGTTACGGTTTGGGTTTGGTTTAGAGTTAGGGTTATGTTAGGCTTTGGGTTAGAGTTAGGGTTCGGGTGAGTTGTTGGATTAGGGTTATGGTTATGGTTAGGGTTAGGGTTAGGATTAGGGTTAGGGTTAGGGTTCCGATTAGAGTTATGTTTAGAGTTTGGGTTTGGGTAAGGGTTAAGGTTAGGTTTAGGATTAGGTTTAGGGTTAGGGTTAGGGCTTCGGTTTGGGTTATATTTTGGGTTAGGATTAGGGTTAGGGTTAGGGTTTGGGTTCGGGTTAGGATTAGGGTTAGGGTTTGAGTTTGAATTAGGTTTAGGGTTACCATTAGCGTTAGGATTAGGGTTAGGGTTTGCGTTTGGGTTCGGGTTAGGGTTAGGGTTAGGGTTTGGGTTAGGGTTAGGGTTAGTGTTAGGGTTTGGGAATGGGTTGGGATAAGAGTTAGGGTTAGGGTTTGGCTTAGGGTTAGGTTTCGGGTTAGTTTTTGGTTTAGGGTTAGGGTTAGGTTTACGGTTGGGTTAGGGTTTTGGGTTAGGGTTAGTGTTAGGGTTTGGGTTAGGGTTAGGGTTAGGGTTAGGGTTTGGGTTAGGGTTAGGTTTGAATCTGGGTTAGTGTTAGGGTTAGGGTTAGGGTTAAGATTAGGTTTACGGTTAGGGTTAGGGTTAGGTTTTGGGTTAGGGTTAGGTTTAGGATTAGAATTAGGGTTAGGATTAGGGTTAGGGTTAGGGTTAGGGTTAGGATAAGGATGAGGGTTAGGGTTAGGGTTAGGATTAGGGTTATTATTTGGGTTATGGTTTGGGTTAGGGTTAGTGTTAGGGTTTGGTTTAGTGTTAGAGTTAGGGTTTGAGTTAGGGTTAGGTTTAGGGTTAGGTTAGAGTTTGGGTTAGAGTTAGGGTTAGGGTTAGGGTTTGCGTTTGGTTTAGAGTTAGGGTTAGGTTAGGGTTTGGGTTAGAGTTAGGGGTCGCTTGAGGTGTTGTATTAGGGTTATGGTTAGGGTTAGGTTTAGGATTAGGGTTAGGGTTAGGGTTCCGTTTAGAGTTAGGTTTAGAGTTTGTGTTTGGGTAATCCTTAAGGTTAGTGTTAGTGTTAGGGTTAGGGTTAGGGTTAGGGTTAGGGTTAGGACTAGGATTAGGGTTAGGGTTAGGGTTAGGATTAGGGTTAGGGTTTGGGTTTAGGTTCGGGTTAATATTAGGGTTAGTGTTAGGGTTAGGGTTTAGGGTTAGGGTTAGATTTAGGGTTAGGGTTTCTGTTTGGGTTATGTTTTGGGTTAGGTTTAGGCTTAGGGTTAGTGTTTGGGTTCGGGTTAGGAATAGGGTTATTGTTTGAGTTTGAATTAGGTTTAGGGTTAGCATTAGGGTTAGGGGTAGGTTTAGGATTAGTGTTTCAGTTAGGGTTAGGGTTAGGGTTAGGGTTAGGGTTTGGGTTCGGGTTAGGGTTAGGGATAGGGTTAGGGTTTGATTTAGGGTTAGGGTTAGGGTTAGGTTTAGTGTTAGGGTTTGGGTTAGGGTTAGGGTTAGGAATAGGGTTAGTGTTAGGGTTAGGTTCAGTGTTAGCATTAGGGTTAGGATTAGGGTTAGGGTTAGGGTTTGGGTTAGGTTTAGGGTTAGGGTTAGGGTTAGGGTTTGGGTTAGGGTTAGGGTTAGGGTTAGGGTTTGGGTTATGTTTAGGGTTGGAGTTAGGATTAGGGTTAGGGTTTGTGTTAAAATTAGGGTTTGGGTTTGTGTTAGAGTTAGGGTTAGGGTTAGGGTTAGGTTTAGAATTAGGGTTAGGGTTAGGGTTAGACTAAGGATGAGGGTTAAGGTTAGGGTTAGGATTAGGGTTATTATTTGGGTTATGGTTTGGGTTAGTGTTAGGGTTAGGGTTTGGGTTACTGTTAGAGTTAGGGTTTGAGTTAGGGTTAGGTTTAGGGTTAGGTTAGGGTTTGGGTTAGAGTTAGGGTTAGGGTTACGGTTTGGGTTTGGTTTAGAGTTAGGGTTATGTTAGGCTTTGGGTTAGAGTTAGGGTTAGGGTGAGTTGTTGGATTAGGGTTATGGTTAGGGTTAGGGTTAGGATTAGGGTTAGGGTTAGGGTTCCGATTAGAGTTATGTTTAGAGTTTGGGTTTGGGTAAGGGTTAAGGTTAGGTTTAGGGTTAGGATTAGGGTTAGGGTTTGAGTTTGAATTAGGTTTAGGGTTAGCATTAGGGTTAGGGTTAGGTTTAGGATAAGTATTTCAGTTAGGGTTAGGGTTAGGGTTAGGGTTAGGGTTTGATTTAGGGTTAGGGTTAGGCTTAGGGTTAGTGTAAGGGTTTGGGTTACGGTTAGGGTTAGGACTAGGGTTAGTGTTAGGGTTAGGTTTAGGGTTAGCATTAGGGTTAGGATTAGGGTTAGGGTTAGGATTTGGGTTAGGGTTAGGGTTAGGGTTAAGGTTTGGGTTAGGGTTAGGGTTAGGGTTTGGGTTAGTGTTAGAGTGAGGGTTTGAGTTAGGGTTAGGTTTAGGGTTAGGTTAGGGTTTGCGTTAGAGTTAGGGTTAGGGTTAGGGTTTGGGTTTGGTTTAGAGTTAGGTTTAGGTTAGGGTTTGGGTTAGAGTTAGGGTTAGGGTGAGGTGTTGGATTACGGTTATGGTAAGGGTTAGGGTTAGGGTTCCGGTTAGGGTTAGGGATAGGACTAGGATTAGGGTTAGGTTTAGGGTTAGGATTAGGGTTAGGGTTTGTGTTAAGTTTGGGTTATGGTTAGGGTAAGTGTTAGGGTTAGGGTTTAGGGTTAGGTTTAGTGTTAGGGTTAGGGTTTCGGTTTGGGTTATATTTTGGGTTAGGATTAGGGTTAGGGTTAGGTTTTGGGTTCGGGTTAGGATTAGGGTTAGGGTTTGAGTTTGAATTAGGTTTAGGGTTAGCATTAGGGTTAGGGTTAGGTTTAGGATTAGTGTTTCAGTTACGGTTAGGGTTAGGTTAAGGTTAGGGTTAGGGTTAGGTTTAGGGTTTGATTTAGGGTTAGGGTTAGGGTTAGGGTTAGTGTTAGGGTTTGGGTTAGGGTTAGGGTTACGACTAGGGTTAGGGTTAGGTTTAGGGTTAGCATTAGTTTTAGGATTAGGGTTAGGGTTAGGGTTTGGGTTTGGGTTAGGGTTAGGGTTAGGGTTAACGTTTGAGTTAGGCTTATGGTTAGGGTTAGGATTAGGGTTAGGGTTTGTGTTATGATTAGGGTTCGGGTTAGGGTTTGGGTTAAAGTTACGTTTAGGGTTAAGTTTTGTTTTAGGTTTGGGGTTAGGGTTAGGATTAGGTTTAGGGTTTAGATTTTCGGTTAGGTTTAGTGTTAGGGTTAGGGTTAGGATTAGCATTTGGGTTAGGGTTTAGGTTTGGTTAGGTTTAGGGTTAGGGTTAGGTTCATGGTTAGGTTTAGCTTTACGGTTAGGGTTAGGGTTATGGTTAGGGTTAGCGTTAGGGTTAGGGTTAGGGTTAGGGTTCCGATTAGAGTTAGGTTTAGAGTTTGGGTTTGGGTAAGGGTTAAGTTTAGGGTTAGGGTTACGGTTAGGGTTAGGGTTAGGACTAGGATTAGGGTTAGGGTTAGGATTAGGGTTAGGGTTTGGGTTTAGGTTTGGGTTATGGTTAGGGTAAGTGTTAGGGTTACAGTTTAGTGTTAGGGTTAGGGTTAGGGTTTCGGTTTCGGTTATGTTTTGGGCTAGATTTAGGTTTAGGGTTAGGGTTTGGGTTCGGATTAGGATTAGGGTTAGGGTTTGGGTTAGGGTTAGGATTAGGGTTAGGGTTAGGGTTAGGGTTAGGGTAAGGATTTAGGTTAGGCTTAGGTTTAGGGTTCGGGTTTGGGTTAGAGTTATGGTGAAGGTTAGGGGTTGTGTTAGGGTTAGGGTTAGGGTTAGGATGAGGGTTAGGGTTTGTGTTAAGATTAGGGTTTGTGTTTGGGTTAGGGTTAGGGTTTGGATTTTAGTTAGAATTAGGGTTAGTGTTAAGGTTAGGGTTAGGGATAAGGTTAGGTTAGGGTTAGGATTTGGGTTAGGGTTAGGGTTAGGATTAGGGTTTGAGTTTGAGTTAGGTTTAGGGTTAGCATTAGGGTTAGGATTAGGGTTAGGCTTTGGGTTTGGGTTCGGGTTAGGGTTAGGGTTAGGATTTGGGTTAGGGTTAGGGTTAGTGTTAGGGTTTGGGAATGGGTTAGGATAAGGGTTAGGGTTAGGGTTTGGCTTAGGTTTAGGTTTCGGGTTAGTTTTTGGTTTAGGGTTAGAGTTAGGTTTACGGTTGGGTTTAGGTTTTGGGTTAGGGTTAGTGTTAGGGTTTGGGTTAGGGTTAAGGTTAGGGTTACGGTTAGGGTTTGGGTTAGGGTTAGGGTTAGGGTTAGGGTTTGGGTTAGGGTTAGGTTTAGGATTAGAATTCGGGTTAGGGTTAGGGTTAGGGTTAGGGTTAGGGTTAGGATAAGAATGAGGGTTAGGGTTAGGGTTAGGATTAGGGTTATTATTTGGGTTATGGTTTGGGTTAGGGTTAGTGTTAGGGTTTGGTTTAGTGTTAGAGTTAGGGTTTGAGTTAGGGTTAGGATGAGGGTTAGGTTAGAGTTTGGGTTAGAGTTAGGGTTAGGGTTAGGGTTTGCGTTTGGTTTAGAGTTAGGGTTAGGTTAGTTTTTGGGTTAGAGTTAGGGTTCGCTTGAGGTGTTGGATTAGGGTTATGGTTAGGGTTAGGGTTAGGATTAGGGTTAGGGTTAGGGTTCCGTTTAGAGTTAGGTTTAGAGTTTGTGTTTGGGTAAGGCTTAAGGTTAGTGTTAGTGTTAGGGTTAGGGTTAGGGTTAGGGTTAGGACTAGGATTAGGGTTAGGGTTAGGGTTAGGATTAGGGTTAGGGTTTGGGTTTAGGTTTGGGTTAATATTAGGGTTAGTGTTAGGGTTAGGGTTTAGGGTTAGGGTTAGATTTAGGGTTAGGGTTTCTGTTTGGGTTATGTTTTGGGTTAGGTTTAGGGTTAGGGTTAGTGTTTGGGTTCGGGTTAGGAATAGGGTTAGGGTTTGAGTTTGAATTAGGTTTAGGGTTAGCATTAGGGTTAGGGTTAGGTTTAGGATTAGTGTTTCAGTTAGGGTTAGGGTTAGGGTTAGGGTTTGGATTCGGGTTAGGGTTAGGGATAGGGTTAGGGTTTGATTTAGGGTTAGGGTTAGGGTTAGGTTTAGTGTTAGGGTTTGGGTTAGGGTTAGGGTTAGGACTAGGGTTAGTGTTAGGGTTAGGTTCAGGGTTAGCATTAGGGTTAGGATTAGGGTTTGGGTTAGGTTTGGGTTAGGTTTAGGGTTAGGGTTAGGGTTAGGGTTTGGGTTAGGGTTAGGGTTAGGGTTAGGGTTTGGGTTATGTTTAGGTTTGGAGTTAGGATTAGGGTTAGGGTTTGTGTTAAAATTAGGGTTTGGGTTTGTGTAAGGGTTAGGGTTAGGGTTAGGGTTAGGTTTAGAATTAGGGTTAGGGTTAGGGTTAGGAAAAGGATGAGGGCTAAGGTTAGGGTTAGGATTAAGGTTAATATTTGGGTTATGGTTTGGGTTAGTGTTAGGGTTAGGGTTTGGGTTAGTGTTAGAGTTAGGGTTAGAGTTAGGGTTAGGTTTAGGGTTAGGTTAGGTTTGGGTTAGAGTTAGGGTTAGTGTTACGGTTTGGGTTTGGTTTAGAGTTAGGGTTATGTTAGGCTTTGGGTAACAGTTAGGGTTAGGGTGAGTTGTTGGATTAGGGTTATGGTTAGGGTTAGGGTTAGGATTAGGGTTAGGGTTAGGGTTCCGGTTAGAGTTATGTTTCGAGTTTGGGTTTGGGTAAGGGTTAAGGTTAGGTTTAGGGTTAGGATTAGGGTTAGGGTTTGAGTTTGAATTAGGTTTAGGGTTAGCATTAGGGTTAGGGTTAGGTTTAGGATAAGTATTTCAGTTAGGGTTAGGGTTAGGGTTAGGGTTAGGTTTTGATTTAGGGTTAGGGTTAGGCTTAGGGTTAGTGTAAGGGTTTGGGTTACGGTTAGGGTTAGGACTAGGGTTAGTGTTAGGGTTAGGTTTAGGGTTAGCATTAGGGTTAGGATTAGGGTTAGGGTTAGGATTTGGGTTAGGGTTAGGGTTAGGGTTAAGGTTTGGGTTAGGGTTAGGGTTAGGGTAAGGGTTTATGTTAGTGTTAGAGTGAGGGTTTGAGTTAGGGTTAGGTTTAGGGTTAGGTTAGGGTTTGGGTTAGAGTTAGGGTTAGGGTTAGGGTTTGGGTTTGGTTTAGAGTTAGGTTTAGGTTAGGGTTTGTGTTAGAGTTAGGGTTAGGGTGAGGTGTTGTATTACGGTTATGGTTAGGGTTAGGGTTAGGGTTACGGCTAGGGAAAGGGATAGGACTAGGATTAGGGTAAGGTTTAGGGTTAGCATTAGGGTTAGGGTTTGAGTTTGAATTAGGTTTAGGGTTAGCATTAGGGTTAGGGTTAGGTTTAGGATAAGTATTTCAGTTAGGGTTAGGGTTAGGGTTAGGGTTAGGGTTTGATTTAGGGTTAGGGTTAGGCTTAGGGTTAGTGTAAGGGTTTGGGTTACAGTTAGGGTTAGGACTAGGGTTAGTGTTAGGGTTAGGTTTAGGGTTAGCATTAGGGTTAGGATTAGGGTTAGGGTTAGGATTTGGGTTAGGGTTAGGGTTAGGGTTAAGGTTTGGGTTAGGGTTAGGGTTAGGGTTTATGTTAGTGTTAGAGTGAGGGTTTGAGTTAGGGTTAGGTTTAGGGTTAGGTTAGGGTTTGGGTTAGAGTTAGGGTTAGGGTTAGGGTTTGGGTTTGGTTTAGAGTTAGGTTTAGGTTAGGGTTTGGGTTAGAGTTAGGGTTAGGGTGAGGTGTTGGATTACGGTTATGGTTAGGGTTAGGGTTAGGGTTACGGTTAGGGTTAGGGATAGGACTAGGATTAGGGTTAGGTTTAGGGTTAGGATTAGGGTTAGGGTGTGTGTTATGTTTGGGTTATGGTTAGGGTAAGAGTTAGGGTTAGGGTTTAGGGTTAGGTTTAGGGTTAGGGTTAGGGTTTCGGTTTGGGTTATATTTTGGGTTAGGTTTAGGGTTAGGGTTAGGGTTTGGGTTCGGGTTAGGATTAGGGTTAGGGTTTGAGTTTGAATTAGGTTTAGGGTTAGCATTAGGGTTAGGGATAGGTTTAGGATTAGTGTTTCAGTTACGGTTAGGGTTAGGTTAAGGTTAGGGTTAGGGTTAGGTTTAGGGTTTGATTTAGGGTTAGGGTTAGGGTTAGGGTTAGTGTTAGGGTTTGGGTTAGGGTTAGGGTTACGACTAGGGTTAGGGTTAGGTTTAGGGTTAGCATTAGTTTTAGGATTAGGGTTAGGGTTAGGGTTTGGGTTTGGGTTAGGGTTAGGGTTAGGGTTAGGGTTTGGGTTAGGGTTAGCGTTAACGTTTGAGTTAGGCTTATGGTTAGGGTTAGGAGTAGGGTTAGGGTTTGTGTTAAGATTAGGGTTCAGTTTAGGGT
>JAJHUQ010000043.1:2925000-2927500 GCA_035773235.1 Eospalax fontanierii | reverse complement strand
TAGGTTTAGAGTTTGGGTTTGGGTAAGGGTTAAGGTTAGGGTTAGGGTTAGGGTTAGGGTTAGGACTAGGATTAGGGTTAGTTTTAGGGTTAGGATTAGGGTTAGGGTTTGGGTTTAGGTTTGGGTTATTTTTAGGGTAAGTGTTAGGGTTACAGTTTAGGGTTAGGTTTAGGGATAGGGTTAGGGTTTCGGTTTGGGTTATGTTTTGGGCCAGGTTTAGGGTTAGGGTTAGGGTTTGGGTTCGGGTTAGGATTAGGGTTAGGGTTTGAGTTTGAATTAGGTTTAGGTTTAGCATTAGGGTTAGGGTTAGGTTTAGGATTAGTGTTTCAGTTAGTGTTAGGGTTAGGGTTAAAGTTATTGTTAGGGTTAGGTTTAGGGTTTGATTTAGGGTTAGGGTTAGGGTTAGGGTTAGGGTTAGTGTTAGGGTTTGGGTTAGGGTTAGGGTTAGGACTAGGGTTAGTGTTAGGGTTAGGTTTAGGGTTAGCATTAGGGTTAGGATTAGGGTTAGGGTTAGGGTTTGGGTTAGGGTTAGGGTTAGGGTTAGGGTTAGTGTTAGGGTTAGGGTTTGGGTTAGGGTTAGGGTTAGGGTTAGGGTTTGGGTTAGCTTTAGGTTTGGAGTTAGGATTAGGGTTAGGGTTAGTGTTAAAATTAGGGTTTGGTTTTGTGTTAGGGTTAGGGTTAGGGTTAGGGTTAGGGTTAGGTTTAGGTTTAGAATTAGGGTTAGGGTTAGGGTTAGGATAAGGATGAGGGTTAAGGTTAGGGTTAGGATTAGGGTTATTATTTGGGTTATGGTTTGGGTTAGTGTTAGGGTTAGGATTTGGGTTAGTGTTAGAGTTAGTGTTTGTGTTAGGGTTAGGTTTAGGGTTAGGTTAGGGTTTGGGTTAGAGTTAGGGTTAGGGTTACGGTTTGGGTTTGGTTTAGAGTTAGGGTTAGGTTAGGCTTTGGGTTAGAGTTAGGGTTAGGGTGAGGTGTTGGATTAGGGTTATGGTTAGGGTTAGGGTTAGGATTAGGGTTAGGGTTAGGGTTCCGATTAGAGTTATGTTTAGAGTTTGGTTTAGGGTAAGGGTTAAGGTTAGGTTTAGGGTTAGGATTAGGGTTAGGGTTTGAGTTTGAATTAGGTTTAGGGTTAGCAATAGGGTTAGGGTTAGGTTTAGGATAAGTATTTCAGTTAGGGTTATTGTTAGGGTTAGGGTTTGGGTTCGGGTTAGGGTTAGGGTTAGGGTTAGGGTTTGATTTAGGGTTAGGATTAGGCTTAGGGTTAGTTTAAGGGTTTGGGTTAGGGTCAGGGTTAGGACTAGGGTTAGTGTTAGGGTTAGGTTTAGGGTTAGCATTAGGGTTAGGATTAGGATTAGGGTTAGTGTTTGGGTTAGGGTTAGGGTTAGGGTTAGGGTTAGGGTTTGGGTTAGGGTTAGGGTTAGGTTTAGGGTTTGGGTTAGGATAAGGATGAGGGTTAGTGTTAGGGTTAGGATTAGGGTTATTATTTGGGTTATGGTTTGGGTTAGGGTTAGGGTTACGGTTTGGTTTAGTGTTAGAGTGAGGGTTTGAGTTAGGGTTAGGTTTAGGGTTAGGTTAGGGTTTGGGTTAGAGTTAGGGTTTGGGTTAGGGTTTGGGTTTGGTTTAGAGTTAGGTTTAGGTTAGGGTTTGGGTTAGAGTTAGGGTTAGGGTGACGTGTTCGATTAGGGTTATGGGTAGGGTTAGCGTTAGGGTTACGGTTAACGTTTGAGTTAGGGTTACGGTTAGGGTTAGGATTAGGGTTAGGGTTTGTGTTAAGATTAGGGTCTGGTTTAGGGTTAGAGTTAGGGTTTGGGTTAAAGTTACGTTTAGGGTTAGGTTTTGTTTTAGGGTTAGGGTTAGGGTTAGGATTAGGGTTAGGGTTTAGGTTTTCGGTTAGGTTTAGTGTTAGGGTTAGTGTTAGGATTGGGGTTTGGGTTAGGGTTTAGGTTTGGTTAGGTTTAGGGTTAGGGTTAGGGTTATGGTTAGGTTTAGCTTTACGGTTAGGTTTAAGGTTATGGTTAGGGTTATCGTTAGGGTTAGGTTTAGGGTTAGGGTTCCGATTAGAATTAGGTTTAGAGTTTGGGTTTGGGTAAGGGTTAAGGTTAGGGTTAGGGTTAGAGTTAGGGTTTGGGTTAGGGTTAGGGTTACGACTAGTGTTAGGGTTAGGTTTAGGGTTAGCATTAGTTTTAGGATTAGGTTTAGGGTTAGGGTTTGGGTTTGGGTTAGGGTTAGGGTTAGGGTTAGGGTTTGGGTTAGGGTTAGGGTTAGGGTTATCGTTTGAGTTAGGGTTACGGTTAGGGTTAGGATTAGGGTTAGGGTTTGTGTTAAGATTAGGGTTTGGTTTAGGGTTAGGGTTAGGGTTTGGGTTAAAGTTACGTTTAGGGTTAGGTTTTGTTTTAGGGTTAGGGTTAGGGTTAGGATTAGGGTTAGGGTTTAGGTTTTTGGTTAGGTTTAGTGTTAGGGTTAGGGTTAGGATTAGGGTTTGGGTTAGGGTTTAGGTTTGGTT
>JAJHUQ010000043.1:2917500-2920000 GCA_035773235.1 Eospalax fontanierii | reverse complement strand
GGGTTAGGGTAAGGGGTCCGAGTAGAGTTAGGTTTAGAGTTTGGGTTTGGGTAAGGGTTAAGGTTAGGGTTAGGTTTAGGGTTAGAGTTTGGGTTCGGGTTAGGGGTAGGGTTAGGGTTAGGGTTTGATTTAGGGTTAGGGTTAGGCTTAGGGTTAGTGTAATGTTGGGGTTCGGGATGGGGTTAGGACTAGGGTTGGTGTAAGGGTTAGGTTTAGGGTTAGCTTTAGGCTTAGGGTTAGGGTTAGGGTTAGGGTTTGGGTTATGGTTAGGGTTAGGGTTAGGGTTTGGGTTAGGGTTAGGGTTAGGGTTAGGGTTTGGGTTAGGGTTAGGGCTAGGGTTAGGATTAGCATTAGGGTTTGTGTTAAGATTGGGGTTTGGGTTTGGGTTAGGGTTAGGGTTAGGGTTAGGGTTAGGGTTAGGGTTAGAATTAGGGTTAGGGTTAGAATTAGGGTTAGGGTTAGGATAAGGATGAGGGTTACTGTTAGGGTTAGGATTAGGGTTATTATTTGGGTTATGGTTTGGGTTAGGGTTAGGGTTAGGTTTTGGGTTAGTGTTAGAGTGAGGATTTGAGTTAGGGTTAGGTTTAGAGTTAGGTTTAGGTTAGGGTTTGGGTTAGAGTTAGGGTTAGGGTGAGGTGTTGGATTAGGGTTATGGTTAGGGTTAGGGTTAGGATTAGGGTTAGGGTTAGGGTTCCGATTAGAGTTAGGTTTAGAGTTTGGGTTTGTGTAAGGGTTAAGGTTAGGGTTAGGGTTACGGTTAGGGTTAGGGATAGGACTAGGATTTGGGTTAGGTTTAGGGTTAGGATTAGGTTTAGGGTTTGTGTTTAGGTTTGTGTTATGGTTAGGGTAAGTGTTAGGCTTAGGGTTTAGGGTTAGGTTTAGTGTTAGGATTAGGGTTTCGGTTTGGCTTATATTTTGGTTTAGGTTTAGGGTTAGGGTTAGGGTTTGGGTTCGGGTTAGTATTAGGGTTAGGGTTTGAGTTTGAATTAGGTTTAGGTTTAACATTAGGGTTAGGGTTAGGTTTAGGATTAGTGTTTTAGTTAGGGTTAGGGTTAGGTTAAGGTTAGGGTTAGGGTTAGGTTTAGGGTTTGATTTAGGGTTAAGGTTAGGGTTAGGGTTAGGGTTAGAGTTAGGGTTTGGGTTAGGGTTAGGGTTACGACTAGGGTTAGGGTTAGGTTTAGGGTTAGCATTAGTTTTAGGATTAGGCTTAGGGTTAGGATTTGGGTTTGGGTTAGGGTTAGGGATAGGGTTAGGGTTTGGGTTAGGGTTAGGGTTAGGGTTTGGTTTAGGATTACAGTTAGGTTTAGGTTTTCGGTTATGTTTCGGTTTAGGGTTAGGTTTTGCGTTCGGGTTGGGTTAGTGTTAGGGTTTTAGTTAGGGTTAGGGTTAGGGTTAGTGTTAGCGTTTGGGTTAGGGTTAGGCTTAGGGTTAGAGTTTGAGTTTTAGTTAGGTTTAGGGTTAGCATTAGGGTTAGGATTAGGGTTAGGGTTAGGGTCTGTGATAGGGTTAGGGTTAGGGTTTGGGTTAGGGTTAGGTTTGAATCTGGGTGAGTGTTAGGGTTAGGGTTAGTGCTAAGATTAGGGTTAGGGTTAGGGTTAGGGTTAGGTTTTGGGTTAGGGTTAGGGTTAGGGTTAGAATTAGGGTTAGGGTTAGGGTTAGGGTTAGGATAAGCATGAGGGTTAGGGTTAGGGTTAGGATTAGGGATATTATTTGGGATATGGTTTGGGTTAGGGTTAGAGTTAGGGTTTGGGTTAGTGTTAGAGTTAGGGTTTGAGTTAGGGTTAGGTTTACTGTTAGGTTAGGGTTTGGGTTAGAATTAGGGTTAGGGTTAGGGTTTGGGTTTTGGTTAGAGTTAGGGTTAGGTTAGGGTTTGGGTTAGAGTTAGGGTTAGGGTGAGGTGATGGATTAGGGTTATGGTTAGGGTTAGGGTTAGGATTAGGGTTAGGGTTAGGGTTCCGATTAGAGTTAGGTTTAGAGTTTGGGTTTGGGGAAGGGTGAAGGATAGGTTTAGGTTAAGGGTTAGGGTTAAGGATAGGACTAGGATTAGGGTTAGGGTTAGGGTTAGGTTTAGTGTTAGGGTTTGGGTTAGGGTCAGGGTTAGGACTAGGGTTAGTGTTAGGGTTACGTTTAGGGTTAGCATTAGGGTTAGGATTAGGGTTAGGGTTAGGGTTTGGGTTAGGTTTAGGGTTAGGGTTAGGGTTAGGGTTAGGTTTAGCGTTTGGGTTAGGGTTACGGTTAGGTTTAGGGTTAGCATTTGGGTTAGGGTTACGGTTAGGGTTAGGATTAGTGTTAGGGTTTGTGTTAAGATTAGGGTTTGGGTTTGGGTTAGGGTTAGGGTTAGGGTTTGGGTTAACTTTACGTTTAGGGTTAGGGTTTGTGTTAGGGTTAGGTTTAGGGTTAGGAGTAGGGTTAGGGTTTAGGTTTTCGGTTAGGGTTAGTGTTAGGGTTAGGGTTAGGATTAGGGTTTGGGTTAGGATTTAGGTTTGGTTAGGTTTAGGGT
>JAJHUQ010000043.1:2897500-2915000 GCA_035773235.1 Eospalax fontanierii | reverse complement strand
TAGGTTAGGCTTTGGGTTAGAGTTAGGGTTAGGGTGAGGTGTTGGATTAGGGTTATGGTTAGGGTTAGGGTTAGGATTAGGGTTAGGGTTAGGGTTCCGATTAGAGTTATGTTTAGAGTTTGGTTTAGGGTAAGGGTTAAGGTTAGGTTTAGGGTTAGGATTAGGGTTAGGGTTTGAGTTTGAATTAGGTTTAGGGTTAGCATTAGGGTTAGGGTTAGGTTTAGGATAAGTATTTCAGTTAGGGTTATTGTTAGGGTTAGGGTTTGGGTTCGGGTTAGGGTTAGGGTTAGGGTTAGGGTTTGATTTAGGGTTAGGATTAGGCTTAGGGTTAGTTTAAGGGTTTGGGTTAGGGTCAGGGTTAGGACTAGGGTTAGTGTTAGGGTTAGGTTTAGGGTTAGCATTAGGGTTAGGATTAGGGTTAGGGTTAGTGTTTGGGTTAGGGTTAGGGTTAGGGTTAGGGTTAGGGTTTGGGTTAGGGTTAGGGTTAGGTTTAGGGTTTGGGTTAGGATAAGGATGAGGGTTAGTGTTAGGGTTAGGATTAGGGTTATTATTTGGGTTATGGTTTGGGTTAGGGTTAGGGTTACGGTTTGGGTTAGTGTTAGAGTGAGGGTTTGAGTTAGGTTTAGGTTTAGGGTTAGGTTAGGGTTTGGGTTAGAGTTAGGGTTTGGGTTAGGGTTTGGGTTTGGTTTAGAGTTAGGTTTAGGTTAGGGTTTGGGTTAGAGTTAGGGTTAGGGTGAGGTGTTGGATTAGGGTTATGGTTAGGGTTAATGTTAGGGTTACGGTTAACGTTTGAGTTAGGGTTACGGTTAGGGTTAGGATTAGGGTTAGGGTTTGTGTTAAGATTAGGGTCTGGTTTAGGGTTAGAGTTAGGGTTTGTGTTAAAGTTACGTTTAGGGTTAGGTTTTGTTTTACGGTTAGAGTTAGGGTTAGGATTAGGGTTAGGGTTTAGGTTTTCGGTTAGGTTTAGTGTTAGGGTTAGTGTTAGGATTAGGGTTTGGGTTAGGGTTTAGGTTTGGTTAGGTTTAGGGTTAGGGTTAGGGTTATGGTTAGGTTTAGCTTTACGGTTAGGTTTAAGGTTATGGTTAGGGTTATCGTTAGGGTTAGGTTTAGGGTTAGGGTTCCGATTAGAGTTAGGTTTAGAGTTTGGGTTTGGGTAAGGGTTAAGGTTAGGGTTAGGGTTAGAGTTAGGATTTGGGTTAGGGTTAGGGTTACGACTAGTGTTAGGGTTAGGTTTAGGGTTAGCATTAGTTTTAGGATTAGGTTTAGGGTTAGGGTTTGGGTTTGGGTTAGGGTTAGGGTTAGGGTTAGGGTTTGGGTTAGGGTTAGGGTTAGGGTTATCGTTTGAGTTAGGGTTACGGTTAGGGTTAGGATTAGGGTTAGGGTTTGTGTTAAGATTAGGGTTTGGTTTAGGGTTAGGGTTAGGGTTTGGGTTAAAGTTACGTTTAGGGTTAGGTTTTGTTTTAGGGTTAGGGTTAGGGTTAGGTTTAGGTTTAGGGTTTAGTTTTTCGTTTAGGTTTAGTGTTAGGGTTAGGGTTAGGATTAGGGTTTGGGTTAGGGTTTAGGTTTGGTTAGGTTTAGGGTTAGGGTTAGGGTTATGTTTAGGTTTAGCTTTAAGTTTATTGTTAGGGTTATGGTTAGTGTTAGCGTTAGGGTTAGGGTAAGGGTTAGGGTTCCGAGTAGAGTTAGGTTTAGAGTTTGGGTTTGGGTAAGGGTTAAGGTTAGGGTTAGGTTTAGGGTTAGGGTTTGGGTTCGGGTTAGGGTTAGGGTTAGGGTTAGGGTTTGATTTAGGGTTAGGGTTAGGCTTAGGGTTAGTGTAATGTTTGGGTTAGGGATAGGGTTAGGACTAGGGTTAGTGTTAGGGTTAGGTTTAGGGTTAGCATTAGGCTTAGGATTAGGGTTAGGGTTAGGGTTTGGGTTATGGTTAGGGTTAGGGTTAGGGTTAGGGTTAGGGTTTGGGTTAGGGTTAGGGTTAGGGTTAGGGTTTGGGTTAGGGTTAGGTCTAGGGTTAGGATTAGGATTAGGGTTTGTGTTAAGATTAGGGTTTGGGTTTGGGTTAGGGTTAGGGTTAGGGTTAGGGTTAGGGTTAGGGTTAGAATTAGGGTTAGGGTAAGAATTAGGGTTAGGGTTAGGATAAGGATGAGGGTTAGTGTTAGGGTTAGGATTAGGGTTATTATTTGGGTTATGGTTTGGGTTAGGGTTAGGGTTAGGGTTTGGGTTAGTGTTAGAGTGAGGGTTTGAGTTAGGGTTAGGTTTAGAGTTAGGTTTAGGTTAGGGTTTGGGTTAGAGTTAGGGTTAGGGTGAGGTGTTGGATTAGGGTTATGGTTAGGGTTAGGGTTAGGATTAGGGTTAGGGTTAGGGTTCCGATTAGAGTTAGGTTTAGAGTTTGGGTTTGTGTAAGGGTTAAGGTTAGGGTTAGGGTTACGGTTAGGGTTAGGGATAGGACTAGGATTAGGGTTAGGTTTAGGGTTAGGATTAGGTTTAGGGTTTGTGTTTAGGTTTGTGTTATGGTTAGGTAAGTGTTAGGCTTAGGGCTTAGGGTTAGGTTTAGTGTTAGGATTAGGGTTTCGGTTTGGGTTATATTTTTGTTTAGGTTTAGGGTTAGTGTTAGGGTTTGGGTTCGGGTTAGTATTAGGGTTAGGGTTTGAGTTTGAATTAGGTTTAGGTTTAACATTAGGGTTAGGGTTAGTGTTAGGGTTAGGGTTAGAGTTAGGGTTTGGGTTAGGGTTAGGGTTACGACTAGGGTTAGGGTTAGGTTTAGGGTTAACATTAGTTTTAGGATTAGGCTTAGGGTTAGGATTTGGGTTTGGGTTAGGGTTAGGGTTAGGGTTAGGGTTTGGGTTAGGGTTAGGGTTAGGGTTTGGTTTAGGATTACAGTTAGGTTTAGGTTTTCGGTTATGTTTCGGTTTAGGGTTAGGTTTTGCGTTCGGGTTGGGTTAGTGTTAGGGTTTTAGTTAGGGTTAGGGTTAGGGTTAGTTTTAGCGTTTGGGTTAGGGTTAGGCTTAGGGTTAGAGTTTGAGTTTTAGTTAGGTTTAGGGTTAGCATTAGGGTTAGGATTAGGGTTAGGGTTAGGGTCTGGGATAGGGTTAGGGTTAGGGTTTGGGTTAGGGTTAGGTTTGAATCTGGGTGAGTGTTAGGGTTAGGGTTAGTGCTAAGATTAGGGTTAGGGTTAGGGTTAGGGTTAGGTTTTGGGTTAGGGTTAGGGTTAGGGTTAGAATTAGGGTTAGGGTTAGGGTTAGGGTTAGGATAAGCATGAGGGTTAGGGTTAGGGTTAGGATTAGGGATATTATTTGGGATATGGTTTGGGTTAGGGTTAGAGTTAGGGTTTGGGTTAGTGTTAGAGTTAGGGTTTGAGTTAGGGTTAGGTTTACTGTTAGGTTAGGGTTTGGGTTAGAATTAGGGTTAGGGTTAGGGTTTGGGTTTTGGTTAGAGTTAGGGTTAGGTTAGGGTTTGGGTTAGAGTTAGGGTTAGGGTGAGGTGTTGGATTAGGGTTATGGTTAGGGTTAGGGTTAGGATTAGGGATAGGGTTAGGGTTCCGATTAGAGTTAGGTTTAGAGTTTGGGTTTGGGTAAGGGTTAAGGTTAGGTTTAGGGTTAGGGTTAGGGTTAGGGTTAGGACTAGGATTAGGGTTAGGGTTAGGGTTAGGTTTAGTGTTAGGGTTTGGGTTAGGGTCAGGGTTAGGACTAGGGTTAGTGTTAGGGTTAGGTTTAGGGTTAGCATTAGGGTTAGGATTAGGGTTAGGGTTAGGGTTTGGGTTAGGTTTAGGGTTAGGGTTAGGGTTAGGGTTAGGTTTAGCGTTTGGGTTAGGGTTACGGTTAGGTTTAGGGTTAGCATTTGGGTTAGGGTTACGGTTAGGGTTAGGATTAGTGTTAGGGTTTGTGTTAAGATTAGGGTTTGGGTTTGGGTTAGGGTTAGGGTTAGGGTTTGGGTTAACTTTACGTTTAGGGTTAGGGTTTGTGTTAGGGTTAGGTTTAGGGTTAGGAGTAGGGTTAGGGTTTAGGTTTTCGGTTAGGGTTAGTGTTAGGGTTAGGGTTAGGATTAGGGTTTGGGTTAGGATTTAGGTTTGGTTAGGTTTAGGGTTAGGGTTAGGGTTATGGTTAGGTTTAGCGTTACGGTTAGGGTTAGGGTTATGGTTAGGGTTAGTGTTAGGGTTAGTGTTAGGGTTTGGGTTTGGGTTAGGGTTTGGGTTAGGGTTAGGATTAGGGTTAGGGTTAGGAGTAGGGTTAGTGTTAGGGTTAGGTTAGGGTTAGGGTTAGGGTTAGGGTTAGGGTTAGGGTTAGGGTTAGGGTTCGGGTTAGGATTAGGGTTAGGGTTAGGGTTTGGGTTAGGGTTAGGATTAGGGTTAGGATTAGGATTAGGGTTTGTGTTAAGATTAGGGTTTGGGTTTCGGTTTGGGTTAGGGTTAGGGTTAGGGTTAGGGTTAGGGTTAGGGTTAGGGTTAGAATTATGGTTAGGTTTAAGGTTAGGGTTAGGGTTAGGGTTACGGTTATTATTTGGGCTATGGTTTGGTTTAGGGTTAGGGTTAGGGTTTGGGTTAGTGTTAGAGTTAGCTTTTGAGTTAGGGATAAGTTTAAGGATAGGTTAGGGTTTGGGTTAGAGTTAGGGTTAGTGTTAGGGTTTGGGTTTGGTTTAGAGTTAGGGTTAGGTTAGGGTTTGGGTTAGAGTTAGGGTTAGTGTGAGGTGTTGGATTAGGGTTATGGTTAGGGTTAGGGTTAGGATTAACGTTAGAGTTACCGTTCCAATTAGAGTTTCGTTTAGCGTTTGCCTTTGGGTAACCGTTAAGGTTAGGCTTAGCGTTAGCCTTAGGCCTAGAATTAGGGTTAGGGTTAGGGTTAGGATTAGGGTTAGGGTTTGGGTTTAGGTTTGGGTTATGGTTAGGGTCAGTGTTAGGGTTAGGGTTTAGGGTTAGGGTTAGGGTTTCGGTTTGGGTTATGTTTTCGGTTAGGTTTAGGGTTAGGGTTAGGGTTTGGGTTCAGCTTAGGATTAGGGTTAGGGTTTGAGTTTGAATTAGGTTTAGGGTTAGAATTAGGGTTCGGGTTACGTTTAGGATTAGTGTTTCAGTTAGTGTTAGGGGTAGGGTTAGGGTTTGGGTTCGGGTTAGGTTTAGGGTTAGGTTTAGCGTTTGATTTAGGGTTAGGGTTAGGGTTAGGGTTAGTGTTAGGGTTTGGGTTAGGGTTAGGGTTAGGACTAGAATTAGTGTTAGGGTTAGGTTTAGGGTTAGCATTAGGGTTAGGATTAGGGTTAGCGTTAGGGTTTGGGTTAGGGTTAGTATTAGTGTTAGGGTTAGGGTTTGGGTTAGGTTTACGGTTAGGGTTTGTGTTAAGATTAGGGTTTGGGTTTGGGTTAGGGTTAGGGTTAGGGTTTGGGTTAAGGTTACGTTTAGGGTTAGGGTTTGTGTTATGGTTAGGGTTAGGGTTAGGAGTAGGGTTAGGGTTAGGGTTAGGGTTAGGGTTAGGATTAGGGTTAGGGTTTGGGTTAGGATTAGGGTTTGGGTTAGGGTTAGTATTAGGGTTTGGATTAGGGTTTAGGTTTGGTTAGGTTTAGGGTTAGGGTTAGGGTTATGGTTAGGTTTAGCGTTAGGGTTAGGGTTAGGGTTATGGTTAGGGTTAGGGTTAGGGTTAGGGTTTGAGTTTGAATTAGGTTTTGGGTTAGCATTAGGGTTAGGGTTAGGTTTAGGATTAGTGTTTCAGTTAGGTTTAGGGTTAGGGTTAAGGTTTGGTTAATGGTTAGGTTTAGGGTTAGGGTTAGTTTTTGGGTTAGGGGTTAGGTTTAGGTTTAGGCTTATTGTTAGGGTTTGGGTTAGGGTTAGTGTTAGGGTTTGGGTTTCAGTTAAAATTAGGGTTAGCGTTAGGGTTTGTGTTAGGGTTAGGGTTAGAGTTTGAATTAGGTTTAGGGTTAGGTTTAGATTTAGGATTTGGTTTAGCGGTAGTGTTGGGGTTTGGTTTAGGTTTTGGGTTAGGTTTAGAGTTGGGGTTAGGGTTTGGGTTCGGGTTAGGGTTAGGGTTAGGGATAGGGTTTGAGTTAGGGTTAGGGTTAGGGTTAGTGTTAGGGTTTGGGTTAGGGTTAGGGTTAGGGTTTTTGTTAGGGTTTGGGTTAGGTTTAGGGTTAGGATTAGGGTTGGGGTTACGGTTAGGGTTAGGTTTAGGGTTAGGGTTTGTGTTAAGATTATGGTTTCTGTGTGGATTAGGGTTAGGGTTAGGGTTTGAATTAAGGTTACGTTTAGGGTTAGGGTTTGTGTTAGGGTTAGGGTTAGGGTTAGGAGTAGGGTTAGGGTTTAGGTTTTCCGTTAGGGTTAGTGTTAGGGTTAGTGTTAGGATTAGGGTTTGGGTTAGGGTTTAGGTTTGGTTAGGTTTAGGGTTAGGGTTAGGGTTATGGTTAGGGTTAGCGTTAGGGTTAGGGTTAGGGTTAGGGTTAGCGTTAGGGTTAGGGTTACGGTTTGGGTTTCGGTTTGGGTTAGGGTTTGGGTTATGGTTAGGTTTTGGGTTAGGGTTAGGGTTAGGGTTAGGGTAAGGATTTGGGTTAGGCTTAGGTTTAGGGTTCGGGTTTGGGTTAGAGTTATGGTGAGGGTTAGGGGTTGTGTTAGGGTTAGGGTTAGGGTAAGGATTAGGGTTAGGGTTTGTGTTAAGATTAGGGTTTGGGTTTGGGTTAGGGTTAGGGTTTGGGTTTTAGTTAGAATTAGGGTTAGTGTTATGGTTAGGGTTAGGGATAAGGTTAGGGTTAGGGTTAGGATTTGGGTTAGGGTTAGGGTTAGGATTAGGGTTTGAGTTTGAGTTAGGTTTAGGGTTAGCATTAGGGTTAGGATTAGGGTTAGGGTTTGGGTTTGGGTTCGGGTTAGGGTTAGGGTTAGGGTTTGGGTTAGGGTTAGGGTTAGTGTTAGGGTTTGGGAATGCGTTAGGATAAGGGTTAGGGTTAGGGTTTGGCTTAGGGTTAGGTTTCGGGTTAGTTTTTGGTTTAGGGTTAGGGTTAGGTTTACGGTTGGGTTAGGGTTTTGGGTTAGGGTTAGTGTTAGCGTTTGGGTTAGGGTTAAGGTTAGGGTTACGGTTAGGGTTTGGGTTAGGGTTAGGGTTAGGGTTAGGGTTTGGGTTAGGGTTAGGTTTGAATCTGGGTTAGTGTTAGGGTTAGGGTTAGGGTTAAGATTAGGGTTACGGTTAGGATTAGGGTTAGGTTTTGGGTTAGGGTTAGGTTTAGGATTAGAATTAGGGTTAGGATTAGGGTTAGGGTTAGGGTTAGGTTTAGGATAAGGATGAGTGTTAGGGTTAGGGTTAGGATTAGGGTTATTATTTGGGTTATGGTTTGGGTTAGGGTTAGTGTTAGGGTTTGGTTTAGTGTTAGAGTTAGGGTTTGAGTTAGGGTTAGGTTTAGGTTTAGGTTAGAGTTTGGGTTAGAGTTAGGGTTAGGGTTAGGGTTTGCGTTTGGTTTAGAGTTAGGGTTAGGTTAGGGTTTGGGTTAGAGTTAGGGTTCGCTTGAGGTGTTGGATTAGGGTTATGGTTAGGGTTAGGGTTAGGATTAGGGTTTAGAGTTAGGTTTAGAGTTTGTGTTTGGGTAAGGCTTAAGGTTAGTGTTAGTGTTAGGGTTAGGGTTAGGGTTAGGGTTAGGACTAGGATTAGGGTTAGGGTTAGGATTAGGGTTAGGGTTTGGGTTTAGGTTTGGGTTAATATTAGGGTTAGTGTTAGGGTTAGGGTTTAGGGTTAGGGTTAGATTTAGGGTTAGGGTTTCTGTTTGGGTTATGTTTTTTGTTAGGATTAGGGTTAGGGTTAGGGTTTGGGTTCGGGTTAGGATTAGGGTTAGGGTTTGAGTTTGAATTAGGTTTAGGGTTACCATTAGGGTTAGGATTAGGGTTAGGGTTTGGGTTTGGGTTCGGTTAGGGTTAGGGTTTGGGTTAGGGTTAGGGTTAGTGTTAGGGTTTGTGAATGGGTTTTGATAAGGGTTAGGGTTAGGGTTTGGCTTAGGGTTAGGTTTCGGGTTAGTTTTTGGTTTAGGGCTAGGGTTAGGTTTACGGTTGGGTTAGGGTTTTGGGTTAGGGTTAGTGTTAGGGTTTGGGTTAGGGTTAGGGTTAGGGTTAGGGTTTGGGTTAGGGTTAGGGTTAGGTTTGAATCTGGGTTAGTGTTAGGGTTAGGGTTAGGGTTAAGATTAGGGTTACGGTTAGGGTTAGGGTTACGTTTTGGGTTAGGGTTAGGTTTAGGATTAGAATTAGGGTTAGGATTAGGGTTAGGGGTAGGGTTAGGGTTAGGATAAGGATGAGGGATAGGATGAGGGCTAGGATTAGGGTTATTATTTGGGTTATGGTTTGGGTTAGGGTTAGTGTTAGGGTTTGGTTTAGTGTTAGAGTTAGGGTTTGAGTTAGGGTTAGGTTTAGGGTTAGGTTAGAGTTTGGGTTAGAGTTAGGGTTAGGGTTAGGGTTTGCGTTTGGTTTAGAGTTAGGGTTAGGTTAGGGTTTGGGTTAGAGTTAGGGTTCGCTTGAGGTGTTGGATTAGGGTTATGGTTAGGGTTAGGGTTAGGATTAGGGTTAGGGTTAGGGTTCTGTTTAGAGTTAGGTTTAGAGTTTGTTTTTGGGTAAGGCTTAAGGTTAGTGTTAGTGTTAGGGTTAGGGTTAGGGTTAGGGTTAGGACTAGGATTAGGGTTAGGGTTAGGGTTAGGATTAGGGTTAGGGTTTGGGTTTAGGTTTGGGTTAATATTAGGGTTAGTGTTAGGGTTAGGGTTTAGGGTTAGGGTTAGATTAAGGGTTAGGGTTTCTGTTTGGGTTATGTTTTGGGTTAGGTTTAGGGTTAGGGTTAGTGTTTGGGTTCGGGTTAGGAATAGGGTTAGGGTTTGAGTTTGAATTAGGTTTAGGGTTAGCATTAGGGTTAGGGTTAGGTTTAGGATTAGTGTTTCAGTTAGGGTTAGGGTTAGGGTTAGGGTTAGGGTTTGGGTTCGGGTTAGGGTTAGGGATAGGGTTAGGGTTTGATTTAGGGTTAGGGGTAGGGTTAGGTTTAGTGTTAGGGTTTGGGTTAGGGTTAGGGTTAGGACTAGGGTTAGTGTTAGGGTTAGGTTCAGGGTTAGCATTAGGGTTAGGATTAGGGTTAGTGTTAGGGTTTGGATTAGGTTTAGGGTTAGGGTTAGGGTTAGGGTTTGGGTTAGGGTTAGGGTTAGGGTTAGGGTTTGGGTTATGTTTAGGGTTGGAGTTATTATTAGGGTTAGGGTTTGTGTTAAAATTAGGGTTTGGGTTTGAGTTAGGGTTAGGGTTAGGGTTAGGGTTAGGGTTAGGTTTAGAATTAGGGTTAGGGTTAGGGTTAGGATAATAATGAGGGTTAAGGTTAGGGTTAGGATTAGGGTTATTATTTGGGTTATGGTTTGGGTTAGTGTTAGGGTTAGGGTTTGGGTTAGTGTTAGAGTTAGGGTTTGAGTTAGGGTTAGGTTTAGGGTTAGGTTAGGGTTTGGGTTAGAGTTAGGGTTAGGGTTACGGTTTGGGTTTGGTTTAGAGTTAGGGTTATGTTAGGCTTTGGGTTAGAGTTAGGGTTAGGGTGAGTTGTTGGATTAGGGTTATGGTTAGGGTTAGGGTTAGGATTAGGGTTAGGGTTAGGGTTCCGATTAGAGTTATGTTTAGAGTTTGGGTTTGGGTAAGGGTTAAGGTTAGGTTTAGGGTTAGGATTAGGGTTAGGGTTTGAGTTTGAATTAGGTTTAGGGTTAGCATTAGGGTTAGGGTTAGGTTTAGGATAAGTATTTCAGTTAGGGTTATGGTTAGGGTTAGGGTTAGGGTTTGATTTAGGGTTAGGGTTAGGCTTAGGGTTAGTGTAAGGGTTTGGGTTACGGTTAGGGTTAGGACTAGGGTTAGTGTTAGGGTTAGGTTTAGGGTTAGCATTAGGGTTAGGATTAGGGTTAGGGTTAGGATTTGGGTTAGGGTTAGGGTTAGGGTTACGGTTTGGGTTAGGGTTAGGGTTAGGGTTTGGGTTAGTGTTAGAGTAAGGGTTTGAGTTAGGGTTAGGTTTAGGGTTAGGTTAGGGTTTCGGTTTGGGTTATGTTTTGGGTTAGGATTAGGGTTAGGGTTAGGGTTTGGGTTCGGGTTAGGATTAGGGTTAGGGTTTGAGTTTGAATTAGGTTTAGGGTTAGCATTAGGGTTAGGGTTAGGTTTAGGATTAGTGTTTCAGTTACGGTTAGGGTTAGGTTAAGGTTAGGGTTAGGGTTAGGTTTAGGGTTTGATTTAGGGTTAGGGTTAGGTTTAGGGTTAGTGTTAGGGTTTGGGTTAGGGTTAGGGTTACGACTAGGGTTAGGGTTAGGTTTAGGGTTAGCATTAGTTTTAGGATTAGGGTTAGGGTTAGGGTTTGGGTTTGGGTTAGGGTTAAGGTTAGGGTTAGGGTTTGGGTTAGGGTTAGGGTTAGGGTTAACGTTTGAGTTAGGCTTATGTTTAGGGTTAGGATTAGGGTTATGGTTTGTGTTAAGATTAGGGTTCGGGTTAGGGTTTGGGTTAAAGTTACGTTTAGGGTTAGGTTTTGTTTTAGGGTTGGGGTTAGGGTTAGGATTAGGTTTAGGGTTTAGGTTTTCGGTTAGGTTTAGTGTTAGGGTTAGGGTTAGGATTAGCGTTTGGGTTAGGGTTTAGGTTTGGTTAGTTTTAGGGTTAGGGTTAGGTTCATGGTTAGGTTTAGCTTTACGGTTAGGGTTAGGGTTATGGTTAGGGTTAGCGTTAGGGTTAGGGTTAGGTTTAGGGTTCTGATTAGAGTTAGGTTAAGAGTTTGGGTTTGGGTAAGTGTTAAGGTTAGGGTTAGGGTTAGGTTTAGGGGTAGGATTAGGACTAGGATTAGGGGTAGGGCTAAGATTAGGGTTAGGGTTTGGGTTTAGGTTTGGGTTATGGTTATGGTAAGTGTTAGGGTTACAGTTTAGTGTTAGGGTTAGGGTTAGGGTTTCGGTTTCAGTTATGTTTTGGGCTAGATTTAGGTTTAGGGTTAGGGTTTGGGTTCGGATTAGGATTAGGGTTAGGGTTTGGGTTAGGGTTAGGATTAGGGTTAGGGTTAGGTTTAGGGTTAGGGTAAGGATTGGGGTTAGGCTTAGGTTTAGGGTTCGGGTTTGGGTTAGAGTTATGGTGAGGGTTAGGGGTTGTGTTAGGGTTAGGGTTAGGGTTAGGATTAGGGTTAGGGTTTGTGTTAAGATTAGGGTTTATGTTTGGGTTAGGGTTAGGGTTTGGGTTTTAGTTAGAATTAGGGTTAGTGTTATGGTTAGGGTTAGGGTTAGGGTTTGGGTTAGGGTTGGGGTTAGGGTTAGTGTTAGGGTTTGGGAATGGGGTAGGATAAGGGTTAGGGTTAGGGGGTGGGTTAGGGGTAGGTTTCGGGGTAGGTTTTGGTTTAGGGTTAGGGTTAGGTTTACGGTTGGGTTTAGGTTTTGGGTTAAGGTTAGTGTTAGGGTTTGGGTTAGGGTTAAGGTTAGGGTTACGGTTAGGGTTTGGGTTAGGGTTAGGGTTAGGGTTAGGGTTAGGGTTTGGGTTAGGGTTAGGTTTGAATCTGGGTTAGTGTTAGGGTTAGGGTTAGGGTTAAGATTAGGGTTACGGTTAGGCTTAGGGTTAGGTTTTGGGTTAGGGTTAGGTTTAGGATTAGAATTAGGGTTAGGATTAGGGTTAGGGTTAGGGTTAGGGATAGGATAAGGATGAGGGTTAGGGTTAGGGTTAGGATTAGGGTTATTATTTGGGTTATGGTTTGGGTTAGGGTTAGTGTTAGGGTTTGGTTTAGTGTTAGAGTTAGGGTTTGAGTTAGGGTTAGTTTTAGGGTTAGGTTAGAGTTTGGGTTAGAGTTAGGGTTAGGGTTAGGGTTTGGGTTTGGTTTAGAGTTAGGTTTAGGTTAGGGTTTGGGTTAGAGTTAGGGTTAGGGTGAGGTGTTGGATTAGGGTTATGGTTAGGGTTAGGGTTAGGATTAGTGTTAGGGTTAGGGTTCCGTTTAGAGTTAGGTTTAGAGTTTGTGTTTGGGTAAGGCTTAAGGTTAGTGTTAGTGTTAGGGTTAGGGTTAGGGTTAGGGTTAGGACTAGGATTAGGGTTAGGGTTAGGGTTAGGATTAGGGTTAGGGTTTGGGTTTAGGTTTGGGTTAATATTAGGGTTAGTGTTAGGGTTAGGGTTTAGGGTTAGGGTTAGATTTAGGGTTAGGGTTTCTGTTTGGGTTATGTTTTGGGTTAGGTTTAGGGTTAGGGTTAGTGTTTGGGTTCGGGTTAGGAATAGGGTTAGGGTTTGAGTTTGAATTAGGTTTAGGGTTAGCATTAGGGTTAGGGTTAGGTTTAGGATTAGTGTTTCAGTTAGGGTTAGGGTTAGGGTTAGGGTTTGGGTTCGGGTTCGGGTTAGGGATAGGGTTAGGGTTTGATTTAGGGTTAGGGTTAGGGTTAGGTTTAGTGTTAGGTTTTGGGTTAGGGTTAGGGTTAGGACTAGGGTTAGTGTTAGCGTTAGGTTCAGGGTTAGCATTAGGGTTAGGATTAGGGTTTGGGTTAGGTTTGGGTTAGGTTTAGGGTTAGGGTTAGGGTTAGGGTTAGGGTTTGGGTTAGGGTTAGGGTTAGGGTTAGGGTTTGGGTTATGTTTAGGTTTGGAGTTAGGATTAGGGTTAGGGTTTGTGTTAAAATTAGGGTTTGGGTTTGTGTTAGTGTTAGGGTTAGGGTTAGGGTTAGGTTTAGAATTAGGGTTAGGGTTAGGGTTAGGATAAGGATGAGGGTTAAGGTTAGGGTTAGGATTAGGGTTATTATTTGGGTTATGGTTTGGGATAGTGTTAGGGTTAGGGTTTGGGTTAGTGTTAGAGTTAGGGTTTGAGTTAGGGTTAGGTTTTGGGTTAGGTTAGGGTTTGGGTTAGAGTTAGGGTTAGGGTTACGGTTTGGGTTTGGTTTAGAGTTAGGGTTATGTTAGGCTTTGGGTTAGAGTTAGGGTTAGGGTGAGTTGTTGGATTAGGGTTATGGTTAGGGTTAGGGTTAGGATTAGGGTTAGGGTTAGGGTTCCGATTAGAGTTATGTTTAGAGTTTGGGTTTGGGTAAGGGTTAAGGTTAGGTTTAGGGTTAGGATTAGGGTTAGGGTTTGAGTTTGAATTAGGTTTAGGGTTAGCATTAGGGTTAGGGTTAGGTTTAGGATAAGTATTTCAGTTAGGGTTAGGCTTAGGGTTAGGGTTAGGGTTAGTGTAAGGGTTTGGGTTACGGTTAGGGTTAGGACTAGGGTTAGTGTTAGGGTTAGGTTTAGGGTTAGCATTAGGGTTAGGATTAGGGTTAGGGTTAGGATTTGGGTTAGGGTTAGGGTTAAGGTTTGGGTTAGGGTTAGGGTTAGGGTTTGCTTTAGTGTTAGAGTGAGGGTTTGAGTTAGGGTTAGTTTTAGGGTTAGGTTAGGGTTTGGGTTAGAGTTAGGGTTAGGGTTAGGGTTTGGGTTTGGTTTAGAGTTAGGTTTAGGTTAGGGTTTGGGTTAGAGTTAGGGTTAGGGTGAGGTGTTGGATTACGGTTATGGTTAGGGTTAGGGTTACGGTTAGGGTTAGGGATAGGACTAGGATTAGGGTTAGGTTTAGGGTTAGGATTAGGGTTAGGGTTTGTGTTAAGTTTGGGTTATGGTTAGGGTAAGTGTTAGGGTTAGGGTTTAGGGTTAGGTTTAGGGTTAGTGTTAGGGTTTCGGTTTGGGTTATATTTTGGGTTAGGATTAGGGTTAGTGTTAGGGTTTGGGTTCGGGTTAGGATTAGGGTTAGGGTTTGAGTTTGAATTAGGTTTAGTGTTAGCATTAGGGTTAGGGATAGGTTTAGGATTAGTGTTTCAGTTACGGTTAGGGTTAGGTTAAGGTTAGGGTTACGGTTAGGTTTAGGGTTTGATTTAGGGTTAGGGTTAGCGTTAGGGTTAGTGTTAGGGTTTGGGTTAGGGTTAGGGTTACGACTAGGGTTAGGGTTAGGTTTAGGGTTAGCATTAGTTTTAGGATTAGGGTTAGGGTTAGGGTTTGGGTTTGGGTTAGGGTTAGGGTTAGGGTTAGGGTTTGGGTTAGGGTTAGGGTTAGGGTTAACGTTTGAGTTAGGCTTATGGTTAGGGTTAGGATTAGGGTTAGGGTTTGTGTTAAGATTAGGGTTCGGGTTAGGGTTTGGGTTAAAGTTACGTTTAGGGTTAGGTTTTGTTTTAGGGTTGGGGTTAGGGTTAGGATTAGGTTTAGGGTTTAGGTTTTCGGTTAGGTTTAGTGTTAGGGTTAGGGTTAGGATTAGCGTTTGGGTTAGGGTTTAGGTTTGGTTAGGTTTAGGGTTAGGGTTAGGTTCATGGTTAGGTTTAGCTTTACGGTTAGGGTTAGGGTTATGGTTAGGGTTAGCGTTAGGGTTAGGGCTAGGGTTAGGGTTCCGATTAGAGTTAGGTTTAGAGTTTGGGTTTGGGTAAGGGTTAAGGTTAGGGTTAGGGTTAGGGTTAGGGTTAGGGTTAGGACTAGGATTAGGGTTAGGGTTAGGATTAGGGTTAGGGTTTGGTTTTAGGTTTGGGTTATGGTTATGGTAAGTGTTAGGGTTACAGTTTAGTGTTAGGGTTAGGGTTAGGGTTTCGGTTATGTTTTGGGCTAGATTTAGGTTTAGGGTTAGGGTTTGGGTTCGGATTAGGATTAGGGTTAGGGTTTGGGTTAGGGTTAGGTTTAGGATTAGGGTTAGGGTTAGGGTTAGGGTAAGGTTTTGGGTTAGGCTTAGGTTTAGGGTTCGGGTTTGGGTTAGAGTTATGGTGAGGGTTAGGGGTTGTGTTAGGGTTAGGGTTAGGGTTAGGATTAGGGTTAGGGTTTGTGTTAAGATTAGGGTTTGTGTTTGGGTTAGGGTTAGGGTTTGGGTTTTAGTTAGAATTAGGGTTAGTGTTATGGTTAGGGTTAGGGATAAGGTTAGGGTTAGGGTTAGGATTTGGGTTAGGGTTAGGGTTAGGATTAGGGTTTGAGTTTGAGTTAGGTTTAGGGTTAGCATTAGGGTTAGGATTAGGGTTAGGGTTTGGGTTTGGGTTCGGGTTAGGTTTAGGGTTAGGGTTTGGTTTAGGGTTAGGTTTAGTGTTAGGGTTCGGGAATGGGTTAGGGTAAGGGTTAGGGTTAGGATTTGGCTTAGGGTTAGGTTTCGGGTTAGTTTTTGGTTTAGGGTTAGGGTTAGGTTTACGGTTGGGTTTAGGTTTTGGGTTAGGGTTAGTGTTAGGGTTTGGGTTAGGGTTAAGGTTAGGGTTACGGTTAGGGTTTGGGTTAGGGTTAGGGTTAGGGTTAGGGTTTGAGTTAGGGTTAGGTTTGAATCTGGGTTTGTGTTAGGGTTAGGGTTAGGGTTAAGATTAGGGTTACGGTTAGGGTTAGGGTTAGGTTTTGGGTTAGGGTTAGGTTTAGGATTTGAATTAGGGTTAGGATTAGGGTTAGGGTTAGGGTTAGGGTTAGGATAAGAATGAGGGTTAGGGTTAGGTTTAGGATTAGGGTTATTATTTGGGTTATGGTTTGGGTTAGGGTTAGTGTTAGGGTTTGGTTTAGTGTTAGAGTTAGGGTTTGAGTTAGGGTTAGGATTAGGGTTAGGTTAGAGTTTGGGTTAGAGTTAGGTTTAGGGTTAGGTTTTGCGTTTGGTTTAGAGTTAGGGTTAGGTTAGTTTTTGGGTTAGAGTTAGGGTTCGCTTGAGGTGTTGGATTAGGGTTATGGTTAGGGTTAGGGTTAGGATTAGGGTTAGCGTTAGGGTTCCGTTTAGAGTTAGGTTTAGAGTTTGTGTTTGGGTAAGTCTTAAGGTTAGTGTTAGGGTTAGGGTTAGGGTTAGGACTAGGATTAGGGTTAGGGTTAGGGTTAGGATTAGGGTTAGGGTTTGGGTTTAGGTTTGGGTTAATATTAGGGTTAGTGTTAGGGTTAGGGTTTAGGGTTAGGGTTAGATTTAGGGTTAGGGTTTCTGTTTGGGTTATGTTTTGGGTTAGGTTTAGGGTTAGGGTTAGTGTTTGGGTTCGGGTTAGGAATAGGGTTAGGGTTTGAGTTTTGAATTAGGTTTAGGGTTAGCATTAGGGTTAGGGTTAGATTTAGGATTAGTGTTTCAGTTAGGGTTAGGGTTAGGGTTAGGGTTTGGGTTCGGGTTAGGGTTAGGGATAGGGTTAGGGTTTGATTTAGGGTTAGGGTTAGGGTTAGGTTTAGTGTTAGGGTTTGGGTTAGGGTTAGGGTTAGGACTAGGGTTAGTGTTAGGGTTAGGTTCAGGGTTAGCATTAGGGTTATAATTAGGGTTTGGGTTAGGTTTGGGTTAGGTTTAGGGTTAGGGTTAGGGTTAGGGTTTGGCTTAGGGTTAGGGGTAGGGTTAGGGTTTGGGTTATGTTTAGGTTTGGAGTAAGGATTAGGGTTAGGGTTTGTGTTAAAATTAGGGTTTGTGTAGGTGTTAGGGTTAGGGATAGGGTTAGGGCTAGGTTTAGACCTAGGGTTAGGTTAGGGTTAGGATAAGGATGAGGGTTAAGGTTAGGGTTAGATTAGGGTTATTATTTGGGTTATGGTTTGGGTTAGTGTTAGGGTTAGGGTTTGGGTTAGTGTTAGAGTTAGGGTTTGAGTTAGGGTTAGGTTTAGGGTTAGGTTAGGGTTTTGGTTAGGGTTAGGGTTAGGGTTAGGGTTAGGGTTTGGGTTAGGGTTAGGGTTAGTGTTAGGGTTTGGGTTAGGGTTAGGGTTACGACTAGGGTTAGGGTTAGGTTTAGGGTTAGCATTAGTTTTAGGATTAGGGTTAGGGTTAGGGTTTGGGTTTGGGTTAGGGTTAGGGTTAGGGTTAGGGTTTGGGTTAGGGTTAGGGTTAGGGTTAACGTTTGAGTTAGGCTTATGGTTAGGGTTAGGATTAGGGTTAGGGTTTGTGTTAAGATTAGGGTTCGGTTTAGGGTTAGGGTTAGGGTTTGGGTTAAAGTTACGTGTAGGGTTAGGTTTTGTTTTAGGGTTGGGGTTAGGGTTAGGATAAGGTTTAGGGTTTAGGTTTTCGGTTAGGTTTAGTGTTAGGGTTAGGGTTAGGATTAGCGTTTGGGTTAGGGTTTAGGTTTGGTTAGGTATAGGGTTAGGGTTAGGTTCATGGTTAGGTTTAGCTTTACGGTTAGGGTTAGGGTTATGGTAAGGGTTAGCGTTAGGGTTAGGGTTAGGGTTAGGGTTCCGATTAGAGTTAGGTTTAGAGTTTGGGTTTGGGTAAGGGTTAAGGTTAGGGTTAGGGTTAGGGTTAGGGTTAGGGTTAGGACTAGGATTAGGGTTAGGGTTAGGATTAGGGTTAGGGTTTGGGTTTAGGTTTGGGTTATGGTTAGTGTAAGTGTTAGGGTTGCCGTTTAGTGTTAGGGTTAGGGTTAGGGTTTCGGTTTCGGTTATGTTTTGGGCTAGATTTAGGTTTAGGGTTAGGGTTTGGGTTCGGATTAGGATTAGGGTTAGGGTTTGGGTTAGGGTTAGGGTTAGGTTTTGTGTTAGGGTTAGGGTTTGGGTTAGGATTAGGGTTAGGTTTTGTGTTAAGATTAGGGTTTGGGTTTGGGTTAGGGTTAGGGTTAGGGTTAGGGTTAGGGTTAGAATTAGGGTTAGGGTTAGGGTTAGGGTTAGGGTTAGTGTTAGGATAAGGAGGAGTGTTAGTGTTAGGGTTAGGATTAG
>JAJHUQ010000043.1:2877500-2880000 GCA_035773235.1 Eospalax fontanierii | reverse complement strand
GATTTAGGGTTAGGGTTAGGCTTAGGGCTTGTGTAAGGGTTTGGGCTAGGGTTAGGGTTAGGACTAGGGTTAGTGTTAGGGTTAGGTTTAGGGTTAGCATTAGGGTTAGAATTAGGGTTAGGGTTAGGGTTAGGTTTAGGGTTTGGGTTAGGGATAGGGTTAGGGTTAGCGTTTGGGTTAGGGTTAGGTTTAGCGTTAGTATTAGGGTTAGGGTTTGGGTTAGGGTTAGGGTTAGCTTTAGGATTAGTGTTTCAGTTAGGGTTAGGGTTAGGGTTGACGTTAGGGTTAGCGTTAGGTTTAGGGTTTGATTTCGGGTTAGGGTTAGGGTTAGGGTTAGTGTTAGGGTTTGGGTTAGGGTTAGGGTTAGGACTAGGGTTAGTGTTAGGGTTAGGTTTAGGGTTAGCATTAGGGTTAGGATTAGGGTTAGGGTTAGGGTTTGGGTTAGGATTAGGGTTAGGGTTAGGGTTAGGGTTTGGGTTAGGGTTACGGTTAGGGTTAGGGTTAGGGTTAGTGTTAGGGTTAGGGTTAGGACGAGGGTTAGTGTTAGGGTTAGGTTTAGGGTTAGGTTTAGGGTTAGGATTAGGGTTAGGGTTAGGGTTAGGGTTAGGGTTTGGGTTAGGATTAGGGTTAGGGTTAGGGTTTGGGTTAGGGTTAGGCTTAGGGTTAGGGTTAGGGTTAGGGTTAGGGTTAGGGTTAGGGTTTGTGTTAGGGTTAGGGTTTGGGTTAGGATTAGGGTTAGGTTTTGTGTTAAGATTAGGGTTTGGGTTTGGGTTAGGGTTAGGGTTAGGGTTAGGGTTAGGGTTAGAATTAGGGTTAGGGTTAGGGTTAGGGTTAGGGTTAGTGTTAGGATAAGGAGGAGTGTTAGTGTTAGGGTTAGGATTAGGGTTATTATTTAGGTTATGGTTTGGGTTAGGGTTAGGGTTACGGTTTGGATTAGTGTTAGAGTGAGGGTTTGAGTTAGGGTTAGTTTTAGGGTTAGGTTAGGGTTTGGGTTAGAGTTAGGGTTAGGGTTAGGGTTTGGGTTTGGTTTAGAGTGAGGTTTAGGTTAGGGTTTGGGTTAGAGTTAGGGTTAGGGTTAGGTGTTGGATTAGGGTTATGGTTAGGCTTAGGGTTAGGATTAGGGTTAGGGTTAGGGTTCCGATTAGAGTTAGGTTTAGAGTTTGGGTATGGGTAAGGGTTAAGGTTAGGGTTAGGGTTACGGTTAGGGTTAGGGATAGGACTAGCTTTAGGGTTAGGTTTAGGGTTAGGATTAGGGTTAGGGTTTGTGTTTAGGTTTGGGTTATGGTTAGGGTAAGTGTTAGGGTTAGGGTTTAGGGTTAGGTTTAGGGTTAGGGTTAGGGTTTCGGTTTGGTTTATATTTTGGGTTAGGTTTAGGGTTAGGGTTAGGGTTTGAGTTCGGGTTAGGATTAGGGTTAGGGTTTGAGTTTGAATTAGGTTTAGGGTTAGCATTAGGGTTAGGGTTAGGTTTAGGATTAGTGTTTCAGTTAGGGTTAGGGTTAGGTTAATGTTAGGGTTAGGGTTAGGTTTAGGGTTTATTTTAGGTTTAGGGTTAGGGTTAGGGTTAGTGTTAGGGTTTGGGTTAGGGTTAGGGTTACGACTAGGGTTAGGGTTAGGTTTAGGGTTAGCATTAGTTTTAGGATTAGGGTTAGGGTTAGGGTTTGGGTTTGGGTAAGGGTTAGGGTTAGGGTTAGGGTTTGGGTTAGGGTTAGGGTTAGGGTTAACGTTTGGGTTAGGGTTACGGTTAGGTTTAGGATTAGGGTTAGGGTTTGTGTTAAGATTAGGGTTTGGTTTAGGGTTAGGGTTAGGTTTTGGGTTAAAGTTACGTTTAGGGTTAGGTTTTGTTTTAGGGTTAGGGTTAGGGTTAGGATTAGGTTTAGGGTTTAGGATTTCGGTTAGGTTTAGTGTTAGGTTTAGGGTTAGGATTAGGGTTTGGGTTAGGTTTTAAGTTTGGTTAGGTTTAGGGTTAGGGTTAGGGTTATGGCTAGGTTTAACTTTACGGTTAGGGTTAGGGTTATGGTTAGGGTTAGCGTTAGGGTTAGGGTTAGGGTTAGGCTTCCGATTAGAGTTAGGTTTAGAGTTTGGGTTTGGGTAAGGGTTAAGGTTAGGGTTAGGGTTAGGGTTAGGACTAGGATTAGGGTTAGGGTTAGGGTTAGGATTAGGGTTAGAGTTTGGGTTTAGGTTTGGGTTATGGTTAGGGTAAGTGTTAGGGTTACAGTTTAGGGTTAGGGTTAGGGTTTCGGTTTGGGTTATGTTTTGAGCTAGGGTTAGGTTTAGGGTTAGGGTTTGGATTCGGGTTAGGAGTAGGGTTAGGGGTTGAGTTTGAATTAGGTTTAGGGTTAGCATTAGGGTTAGGGTTAGGTTTAGGATTAGTGTTTCAGTTAGGGTTAGGGTTAGGGTTAAGGTTAAGGTTAGGGTTAGGTTTAGGGTTAGGGTTTGGGATAGGGTTAGGGTTAGTGTTAGGGTTTGGGTTAGGGTTAGGTTTAGGACTAGGGTTAGTGTT
>JAJHUQ010000043.1:2862500-2865000 GCA_035773235.1 Eospalax fontanierii | reverse complement strand
TAGGTTTAGTATAAGTATTTCAGTTAGGGTTAGGTTTAGGGTTAGGGTTTGGGTTCGGGTTAGGGTTAGGGTTAGAGTTAGGGTTTGATTTAGGGTTAGGGTTAGGCTTAGGGCTTGTGTAAGGGTGTGGGGTAGGGTTAGGTTTAGGACTAGGGTTAGTGTTAGGGTTAGGTTTAGGGTTAGCATTAGGGTTAGAATTAGGGTTAGGGTTAGGGTTAGGTTTAGGGTTTGGGTTAGGGATAGGGTTAGGGTTAGCGTTTGGGTTAGGGTTAGGGTTAGGGTTAGTATTAGGGTTAGGGTTTGGGTTAGGGTTAGGGTTAGGTTTAGGATTAGTGTTTCAGTTAGGGTTAGGGTTAGGGTTGACGTTAGGGTTGGGGTTAGGTTTAGGGTTTGATTTCGGGTTAGGGTTAGGGTTAGGGTTAGTGTTAGGGTTTGGGTTAGGGTTAGGGTTAGGACTAGGGTTAGTGTTAGGGTTAGGTTTAGGGTTAGCATTAGGGTTAGGATTAGGGTTAGGGTTAGGGTTTGGGTTAGGATTAGGGTTAGGGTTAGGGTTAGGGTTTGGGTTAGGGTTACGGTTAGGGTTAGGGTTAGGGTTAGTGTTAGGGTTAGGGTTAGGACGAGGGTTAGTGTTAGGGTTAGGTTTAGGGTTAGGTTTAGGGTTAGGATTAGGGTTAGGGTTAGGGTTAGGGTTAGGGTTTGGGTTAGGATTAGGGTTAGGGTTAGGGTTTGGGTTAGGGTTAGGCTTAGGGTTAGGGTTAGGGTTAGGGTTAGGGTTAGGGTTAGGGTTTGTGTTAGGGTTAGGGTTTGGGTTAGGATTAGGGTTAGGTTTTGTGTTAAGATTAGGGTTTGGGTTTGGGTTAGGGTTAGGGTTAGGGTTAGGGTTAGGGTTAGAATTAGGGTTAGGGTTAGGGTTAGGGTTAGGGTTAGTGTTAGGATAAGGAGGAGTGTTAGTGTTAGGGTTAGGATTAGGGTTATTATTTAGGTTATGGTTTGGGTTAGGGTTAGGGTTACGGTTTGGATTAGTGTTAGAGTGAGGGTTTGAGTTAGGGTTAGTTTTAGGGTTAGGTTAGGGTTTGGGTTAGAGTTAGGGTTAGGGTTAGGGTTTGGGTTTGGTTTAGAGTGAGGTTTAGGTTAGGGTTTGGGTTAGAGTTAGGGTTAGGGTTAGGTGTTGGATTAGGGTTATGGTTAGGGTTAGGGTTAGGCTTAGGTTTAGGGTTAGGGTTCCGATTAGAGTTAGGTTTAGAGTTTGGGTATGGGTAAGGGTTAAGGTTAGGGTTAGGGTTACGCTTAGGCTTAGGGCTAGCACTAGCTTTAGGGTTAGGTTTAGGGTTAGGATTAGGGTTAGGGTTTGTGTTTAGGTTTGGGTTATGGTTAGGGTAAGTGTTAGGGTTAGGGTTTAGGGTTAGGTTTAGGGTTAGGGTTAGGGTTTCGGTTTGGTTTATATTTTGGGTTAGGTTTAGGGTTAGGGTTAGGGTTTGAGTTCGGGTTAGGATTAGGGTTAGGGTTTGAGTTTGAATTAGGTTTAGGGTTAGCATTAGGGTTAGGGTTAGGTTTAGGATTAGTGTTTCAGTTAGGGTTAGGGTTAGGTTAATGTTAGGGTTAGGGTTAGGTTTAGGGTTTATTTTAGGTTTAGGGTTAGGGTTAGGGTTAGTGTTAGGGTTTGGGTTAGGGTTAGGGTTACGACTAGGGTTAGGGTTAGGTTTAGGGTTAGCATTAGTTTTAGGATTAGGGGTACGGTTAGGGTTTGGGTTTGGGTAAGGGTTAGGGGTAGGGGTAGGGCTTGGGTTAGGGTTAGGGTTAGGGTTAACGTTTGGGTTAGGGTTACGGTTAGGTTTAGGATTAGGGTTAGGGTTTGTGTTAAGATTAGGGTTTGGTTTAGGGTTAGGGTTAGGTTTTGGGTTAAAGTTACGTTTAGGGTTAGGTTTTGTTTTAGGGTTAGGGTTAGGGTTAGGATTAGGTTTAGGGTTTAGGATTTCGGTTAGGTTTAGTGTTAGGTTTAGGGTTAGGATTAGGGTTTGGGTTAGGTTTTAAGTTTGGTTAGGTTTAGGGTTAGGGTTAGGGTTATGGCTAGGTTTAACTTTACGGTTAGGGTTAGGGTTATGGTTAGGGTTAGCGTTAGGGTTAGGGTTAGGGTTAGGCTTCCGATTAGAGTTAGGTTTAGAGTTTGGGTTTGGGTAAGGGTTAAGGTTAGGGTTAGGGTTAGGGTTAGGACTAGGATTAGGGTTAGGGTTAGGGTTAGGATTAGGGTTAGAGTTTGGGTTTAGGTTTGGGTTATGGTTAGGGTAAGTGTTAGGGTTACAGTTTAGGGTTAGGGTTAGGGTTTCGGTTTGGGTTATGTTTTGAGCTAGGGTTAGGTTTAGGGTTAGGGTTTGGATTCGGGTTAGGATTAGGGTTAGGGTTTGAGTTTGAATTAGGTTTAGGGTTAGCATTAGGGTTAGGGTTAGGTTTAGGATTAGTGTTTCAGTTAGGGTTAGGGTTAGGGTTAAGGTTAAGGTTAGGG
>JAJHUQ010000043.1:2852500-2857500 GCA_035773235.1 Eospalax fontanierii | reverse complement strand
AAGGTTAGTGTTAGGGGTAGGGTTAGGGTTAGGGATAGGACTAGGATTAGGGTTAGTTTTAGGGTTAGGATTAGGGTTACGGTTTGTGTTTAGGTTTGGGTTATGGTTAGGGTAAGTGTTAGGGTTAGGGTTTAGGGTTACGTTTAGGGTTAGGGTTAGGGTTTCGGTTTGGGTTATATTTTGGGTTAGGTTTAGGGTTAGGGTTAGGGTTTGGGTTCGGGTTAGGATTAGGGTTAGGGTTTGAGTTTGAATTAGGTTTAGGGTTAGCATTAGGGTTAGGGTTAGGTTTAGGATTAGTGTTTCAGTTACGGTTAGGGTTAGGTTAAGGTTAGGGTTAGGGTTAGGTTTAGGGTTTGATTTAGGGTTAGGGTTAGGGTTAGGGTTAGTGTTAGGGTTTTGGGTTAGGGTTAGGGTTACGACTAGGGTTAGGTTTAGGTTTAGAGTTAGCATTAGTTTTAGGATTAGGGTTAGGGTTATGGTTTGGGTTTGGGTTAGAGTTAGGGTTAGGGTTAGGGTTTGGGTTAGGGTTAGGGTTAACGTTTGAGTTAGGGTTACGGTTAGGGTTAGGATTAGGGTTAGGGTTTGTGTTAAGATTAGGGTTTGGTTTAGGTTTAGGGTTAGGGTTTGGGTTAAAGTTACGTTTAGGGTTAGGTTTTGTTTTAGGGTTAGGGTTAGTGTTAGGATTAGGTTTAGGGTTTACGTTTTCGGTTAGGTTTAGTCTTACGGTTAGGGTTAGGATTAGGGTTTGGGTTAGGGTTTAGGTTTGGTTAGGTTTAGGGTTAGGGTTAGGGTTATGGTTAGGTTTAGCTTTACGGTTAGGGTTAGGGTTATGGTTAGGGTTAGCGTTAGGGTTAGGGTTATGGTTCCGATTAGAGTTAGGTTTAGATTTGGGTTTGGGTAAGGGTTAAGGTTAGGGTTAGGGTTAGGGTTAGGGTTAGGGTTAGGACTAGGATTAGGGTTAGGGTTAGGGTTAGTTTTAGGATTAGGGTTAGGGTTTGGGTTTAGGTTTGGGTTATGGTGAGGGTAAGTGTTAGGGTTACAGTTTAGTGTTAGGGTTAAGGTTAGGGTTTCGGTTTCGGTTATGTTTTGGGTTAGATTTAGGGTTAGGGTTAGGGTTTGGGTTCGGATTAGGATTAGGGTTAGGGTTTGGGTTAGGGTTAGGGTTAGGGTTTGGGTTAGGGTTAGGGTTAGGGTTAGGATTAGGGTTAGGGTTTGTGTTAAGATTAGGGTTTGGGTTTGTGTTAGGGTTAGGGTTAGGTTTAGGGTTAGGGTTAGAGTTATGGTTTGGGTTCGGGTTAGGGTTAGGGTTAGGATAAGGAGGAGGTTTAGTGTTAGGGTTAGGATTAGGGTTATTATTTGGGTTATGGTTTGGGTTAGGGATAGGGTTACGGTTTGGGTTAGTGTTAGAGTGAGGGTTTGAGTTAGGGTTAGGTTTAGGTTAGGTTTTGGGTTAGAGTTAGGGTTAGGGTTAGGGTTTGGGTTTGGTTTAGAGTTAGGTTTAGGTTAGGGTTTGGGTTAGAGTTAGGGTTAGGGTTAGGTGTTGGATTAGGGTTATGTTTAGGGTTAGGGTTAGGATTAGGGTTAGGGTTAGGGCTCCGATTAGAGTTAGGTTTAGAGTTTGGTTTTGGGTAAGGGTTAAGGTTAGGGTTAGGGTTACGGTTAGGTTTAGGGATAGGACTAGGTTTAGGGTTAGGTTTAGGGTTAGGATTAGGGTTAGGGTTTGTGTTTAGGTTTGGGTTATGGTTAGGGTAAGTGTTAGGGTTAGGGTTTAGGGTAAGGTTTAGGGTTAGGGTTAGGGTTTCGGTTTGGGTTATATTTTGGGTTAGGTTTAGTGTTAGGGTTAGGGTTTGGGTTCGGGTTAGGATTAGGGATAGGGTTTGAGTTTGAATTAGGTTTAGGCTTAGCATTAGGGTTAGGGTTAGGTTTAGGATTAATGTTTCAGTTAGGGTTAGGGTTAGGGTTAGGATAAGGATGAGGGTTCGTGTTAGGGTTAGGATTAGGGTTATTATTTGGGTTATGGTTTGGGTTAGGTTTAGGGTTAGGGTTAGGGTTAGGGTTTGGGTTAGGGTTAGGGTTAGGATTAGGGTTAGGGTTAGGGTTTGTCTTAAGATTAGGGTTTGGTTTAGGGTTAGGGTTAGGGTTAGGATAAGGATGAGGGTTAGTGTTAGGGTTAGGATTAGGGATATTATTTGGGTTATGGTTTGGGTTAGGGTTAGGGTTACGTTTTGGGTTTGTGTTAGAGTGAGGGTTTGAGTTAGGGTTAGGTTTAGGGTTAGGTTAGGGTTTGGGTTAGAGTTAGGGTTAGGGTTAGGGTTTGGGTTTGGTTTAGAGTTAGATTTAGGTTAGGGTTTGGGTTAGAGTTAGGGTTAGGGTGAGGTGTTGGATTAGGGTTATTGTTAGGGTTAGGGTTAGGATTAGGTTTATGGTTAGGGTTCCGATTAGAGTTAGGGTTAGGGTTAGGGTTGGGGTTAGGGTTAGGGTTAGGGTTAGGGTTAGGGTTTGTGTTTGAATTAGGTTTAGGTTTAGCATTAGGGTTAGGGTTAGGTTTAGGATTAGTGTTTCAGTTAGGGTTAGGGTTAGGGTTAAGGTTAGGGTTAGGGTTAGGTTTAGGGTTTGATTTAGGGTTAGGGTTAGGGTTAGGGTTAGGGTTAGGGTTTGGGTTAGGGTTAGGGTTAGGACTAGGGTTAGTGTTAGGGTTAGGTTTAGGGTTAGCTTTAGGGTTAGGATTAGGGTTAGGGTTAGGGTTTGGGTTAGGGTTAGGGTTAGGGTTAGGGTTAGTATTAGGTTTAGGGTTAGGGTTAGGGTTTGGGTTAGGGTTAGGGTTAGGGTTTGGGTTAGGTTTAGAGTTGGAGTTAGGATTAGGTTTAGGGTTTGTGTTTGTGTTAGGGTTAGGTTTAGGGTTAGGGTTAGGGTTAGGGTTAGGGTTAGGTTTAGAATTAGGGTTAGGGTTAGGGTTAGGATAAGGATGAGGTTTAAGGTTAGGCTTAGGATTAGGGTTATTATTTGGGTTATGTTTGGGTTAGTGTTAGGGTTAGGGTTTGGGTTAGTGTTAGAGTTAGGGTTTGAGTTAGGGTTAGGTTTAGGGATAGGTTAGGGTTTGGGTTAGAGTTAGGGTTAGGGTTACGGTTTGGGTTTGTTTTAGAGTTAGGATTAGGTTAGGCTTTGGGTTAGAGTTAGGGTTAGGGTGAGGTTTTGGATTAGGGTTATGGTTAGGGTTAGTGTTAGGATTAGGGTTAGGGTTAGGGTTCTGATTAGAGTTATGTTTAGAGTTTGGGTTTGGGTAAGGGTTAAGGTTAGGTTTAGGGTTAGGGTTAGGGTTAGGGTTTGAGTTTGAATTAGGTTTACGGTTAGCATTAGTGTTAGGGTTAGGTTTAGTATAAGTATTTCAGTTAGGGTTAGGGTTAGGGTTAGGGTTTGGGTTCGGGTTAGGGTTAGGGTTAGGGTTAGGGTTTGATTTAGGGTTAGGGTTAGGCTTAGGGTTAGTGTAAGGGTTTGGGCTAGGGTTAGGGTTAGGACTAGGGTTAGTGTTAGGGTTAGGTTTAGGGTTAGCATTAGGGTTAGAATTAGGGTTAGGTTTAGGGTTAGGGTTAGGATTAGGGTTTGGGTTAGGGTTAGGGTTAGCGTTTGGGTTAGGGTTAGGGTTAGGGTTAGGGTTAGGATTATGGTTAGGGTTTGGGTTAGGGTTAGGGTTAGGTTTAGGATTAGTGTTTCAGTTAGGGTTAGGGTTAGGTTTGACGTTAGGGTTAGGGTTAGGTTAAGTGTTTGATTTAGGGTTAGGGTTAGGGTTAGGGTTAGTATTAGGGTTTGGGTTAGGGTTAGGACTAGGGTTAGTGTTAGGGTTAGGTTTAGGGTTAGCATTAGGGTTAGGATTAGGGTTAGGGTTAGGGTTTGGGTTAGGGTTAGGGTTAGGGTTAGGGTTAGGGTTTGGGTTAGGGTTACGGTTAGGGTTAGGGTTAGGGTTAGGGTTAGGACGAGGGTTAGTGTTAGGGTTAGGTTTAGGGTTCCATTAGGGTTAGGATTAGGGTAAGGTTTAGGGTTAGGGTTAGGGTTTCGGTTAGGATTAGGGTTAGGGTTAGGGTTTGGGTTAGGGTTAGGGTTAGGGTTAGGGTTAGGGTTAGGGTTTGTGTTAAGATTAGGGTTTGGGGTTGGGTTATGGTTAGGGTTAGGTTTAGGGTTCGGGTTAGGGTTAGAATTATGGTTAGGGTTAAGGTTAGGGTTAGGGTTAGGGTTAGGGTTATTATTTGGGTTATGGTTTGTGTTAGGGTTAGGTTTAGGGTTAGGTTAGGGTTTGGGTTAGAGTTAGATTTACGGTTAGGTTTTGGGTTTGGTTTAGAGTTAGGTTTAGGTTAGGGTTTAGGTTAGAGATAGGGTTAGCGTGAGGTGTTGGATTAGCGTTATGGTTAGGGTTAGGTTTAGGATTAGGGTTAGGGTTAGGGTTCCGATTAGAGTTTGGTTTAGAGTTTGGGTTTGGGTAAGGGTTAAGTTTAGGGTTAGGGTTAGGGTTAGGTTTAGGACTAGGATTAGGGTTAGGTTTAGTGTTAGGATTAGGCTTAGGGTTTGGGTTTAGGTTTGGGTTATGATTAGGGTAAGTGTTAGGGTTAGGTTTAGGGTTAGGGTTAGGGTTAGGGTTAGGGTTAGGGTTTGGGTTCGGGTTAGGATTAGGGTTAGGGTTTGAGTTTGAATTAGGTTTAGGGTTAGCATTAGGGTTAGGGTTAGGTTTAGGATAAGTATTTCAGTTAGGGTTAGGGTTAGGGTTAGGGTTTGGGTTCGGGTTAGGGTTAGGGTTTGGGTTAGGGTTAGGGTTAGGGTTAGGGTTAGGGTTAGGATAAGGAGGAGGGTTAGTGTTATGGTTAGGATTAGGGTTATTATTTGGGTTAGGGTTAGGGTTAGGGTTTGTGTTAAGATTAGGGTTTGGGTTAGGGTTAGGGTTAGGGTTAGGGTTAGGGTTAGGGTTAGGGTTAGAATTAGGGTTAGGGTTAGGGTTAGGATAAGGAGGAGGG
>JAJHUQ010000043.1:2837500-2840000 GCA_035773235.1 Eospalax fontanierii | reverse complement strand
AGGGTTAGGGTTAGGGTTAGGGTTAGGGTTAGAATTAGGGTTAGGGTTAGGGTGAGGGTTAGGGTTAGGGTTAGGGTTTGGGTTTGGTTTAGAGTTAGGTTTAGTTTAGGTTATGGGTTAGAGTTAGGGTTAGGGTGAGGTGTTGGATTAGGGTTATGGTTAGGGTTAGGGTTAGGATTAGGGTTAGGGTTAGGGTTCCGATTAGAGTTAGGTTTAGAGTTTGGGTTTGGGTAAAAGTTAAGGTTAGGGTTAGCGTTAGGGTTAGGGTTAGTGTTAGGACTAGGATTAGGGTTAGGGTTAGGATTAGGGTTAGGGTTTGGGTTTAGGTTTGGGTTATGGTTAGGGTAAGTGTTAGGGTTACAGTTTAGTGTTAGGGTTAGGGTTAGGGTTTCGGTTTCGGTTATGTTTTGGGCTAGATTTAGGTTTAGGGTTAGGGTTTGGGTTCGGATTAGGATTAGGGTTAGGGTTTGGGTTAGGGTTAGGGTTAGGGTTTGGGTTAGGGTTAGGGTTAGGGTTAGGATTAGGGTTAGGGTTTGTGTTAAGATTAGGGTTTGGGTTAGGGTTATGGTTAGGGTTAGGATAAGGATGAGGGTTAGTGTTAGGGTTAGGATTAGGGTTATTATTTGGGTTATGGTTTGGGTTAGGGATAGGGTTAAGTTTTGGGTTTGTGTTAGAGTGAGGGTTTGAGTTAGGGTTAGGTTTAGGGTTAGGTTAGGTTTTGGGTTAGAGTTAGGGTTAGGGTTAGGGTTTGGGTTTGGTTTAGAGTTAGGTTTAGGTTAGGGTTTGGGTTAGAGTTAGTGTTAGGGTTAGGTGTTGGATTAGGGTTATGGTTAGGGTTAGGGTTAGGATTAGGGTTAGGGTTAGGGTTCCGATTAGAGTTAGGTTTAGAGTTTGGTTTTGGGTAAGGGTTAAGGTTAGGGTTAGGGTTATGGTTAGGTTTAGGGATAGGACTAGGTTTAGGGTTAGGTTTAGGGTTAGGATTAGAGTTAGGGTTTGTGTTTAGGTTTGGGTTATGGTTAGGGTAAGTGTTAGGGTTAGGGTTTAGTGTTAGGTTTAGGGTTAGGGTTAGGGTTTCGGTTTGGGTTATATTTTGGGTTAGGTTTAGGGTTAGGGTTAGGGTTTGGGTTCGGGTTAGGATTAGGGATAGGGTTTGAGTTTGAATTAGGTTTAGGCTTAGCATTAGGGTTAGGGTTAGGTTTAGGATTAATGTTTCAGTTAGGGTTAGGGTTAGGGTTAGGATAAGGATGAGGGTTAGTGTTAGGGTTAGGATTAGGGTTATTATTTGGGTTATGGTTTGGGTTAGGGATAGGGTAAAGTTTTGGGTTTGTGTTAGAGTGAGGGTTTGAGTTAGGGTTAGGTTTAGGGTTAGGTTAGGGTTTGGGTTAGAGTTAGGGTTAGGGTTAGGGTATGGGTTTGGTTTAGAGTTAGGTTTAGGTTAGGGTTTGGGTTAGAGTTAGGGTTAGGGTGAGGTGTTGGATTAGGGTTATGGTTAGGGTTAGGGTTAGGATTAGGGTTATGGTTAGGGTTCCGATTAGAGTTAGGGTTAGGGTTAGGGTTAGGGTTAGGGTTAGGGTTAGGGTTAGGGTTAGGGTTTGTGTTTGAATTAGGTTTAGGGTTAGCATTAGGGTTAGGGTTAGGTTTAGGATTAGTGTTTCAGTTAGGGTTAGGGTTAGGGTTAAGGTTAGGGTTAGGGTTAGGTTTAGGGTTTGATTTAGGGTTAGGGTTAGGGTTAGGGTTAGGGTTAGGGTTTGGGTTAGGGTTAGGGTTAGGACTAGGGTTAGTGTTAGGGTTAGGTTTAGGTTTAGCTTTAGGGTTAGTATTAGGGTTAGGGTTAGGGTTTGGGATAGGGTTAGGGTTAGGGTTAGGGTTAGTATTAGGGTTAGGGTTAGGGTTAGGGTTTGGGTTAGGGTTAGGGTTAGGGTTTGGGTTAGGTTTAGAGTTGGAGTTAGGATTAGGTTTAGGGTTTGTGTTTGTGTTAGGGTTAGGGTTAGGGTTAGGGTTAGGGTTAGGGTTAGGTTTAGAATTAGGGTTAGGGTTAGGGTTAGGATAATAATGGGGTTTAAGGTTAGGCTTAGGATTAGGGTTATTATTTGGGTTATGTTTGGGTTAGTGTTAGGGTTAGGGTTTGGGTTAGTGTTAGAGTTAGGGTTTGAGTTAGGGTTAGGTTTAGGGTTAGGTTAGGGTTTGGGTTAGAGTTAGGGTTAGGGTTACGGTTTGGGTTTGTTTTAGAGTTAGGATTAGGTTAGGCTTTGGGTTAGAGTTAGGGTTAGGGTGAGGTTTTGGATTAGGGTTATGATTAGGGTTAGTGTTAGGATTAGGGTTAGGGTTAGGGTTCTGATTAGGGTTATGTTTAGAGTTTGGGTTTGGGTAAGGGTTAAGGTTAGGTTTAGGGTTAGGATTAGTTTTAGGGTTTGAGTTTGAATTAGGTTTAGGGTTAGCATTAGTGTTAGGGTTAGGTTTAGTATAAGTATTTCAGTTAGGGTTAGGGTTAGGGTTAGGG
>JAJHUQ010000043.1:2830000-2835000 GCA_035773235.1 Eospalax fontanierii | reverse complement strand
GGTTAAGTTTTGGGTTTGTGTTAGAGTGAGGGTTTGAGTTAGGGTTAGGTTTAGGGTTAGGTTAGGTTTTGGGTTAGAGTTAGGGTTAGGGTTAGGGTTTGGGTTTGGTTTAGAGTTAGGTTTAGGTTAGGGTTTGGGTTAGAGTTAGTGTTAGGGTTAGGTGTTGGATTAGGGTTATGGTTAGGGTTAGGGTTAGGGTTAGGGTTAGGGTTTGGGTATGGATTAGAGTTACGTGTAGGGTTTGGTTTTGGGTAAGGGATACGGTTAGGGTTAGGGTTATGGTTAGGTTTAGGGATAGGACTAGGTTTAGGGTTAGGTTTAGGGTTAGGATTAGAGTTAGGGTTTGTGTTTAGGTTTGGGTTATGGTTAGGGTAAGTGTTAGGGTTAGGGTTTAGTGTTAGGTTTAGGGTTAGGGTTAGGGTTTCGGTTTGGGTTATATTTTGGGTTAGGTTTAGGGTTAGGGTTAGGGTTTGGGTTCGGGTTAGGATTAGGGATAGGGTTTGAGTTTGAATTAGGTTTAGGCTTAGCATTAGGGTTAGGGTTAGGTTTAGGATTAATGTTTCAGTTAGGGTTAGGGTTAGGGTTAGGATAAGGATGAGGGTTAGTGTTAGGGTTAGGATTAGGGTTATTATTTGGGTTATGGTTTGGGTTAGGGATAGGGTAAAGTTTTGGGTTTGTGTTAGAGTGAGGGTTTGAGTTAGGGTTAGGTTTAGGGTTAGGTTAGGGTTTGGGTTAGAGTTAGGGTTAGGGTTAGGGTATGGGTTTGGTTTAGAGTTAGGTTTAGGTTAGGGTTTGGGTTAGAGTTAGGGTTAGGGTGAGGTGTTGGATTAGGGTTATGGTTAGGGTTAGGGTTAGGATTAGGGTTATGGTTAGGGTTCCGATTAGAGTTAGGGTTAGGGTTAGGGTTAGGGTTAGGGTTAGGGTTAGGGTTAGGGTTTGTGTTTGAATTAGGTTTAGGGTTAGCATTAGGGTTAGGGTTAGGTTTAGGATTAGTGTTTCAGTTAGGGTTAGGGTTAGGGTTAAGGTTAGGGTTAGGGTTAGGTTTAGGGTTTGATTTAGGGTTAGGGTTAGGGTTAGGGTTAGGGTTAGGGTTAGGGTTTGGGTTAGGGTTAGGGTTAGGACTAGGGTTAGTGTTAGGGTTAGGTTTAGGTTTAGCTTTAGGGTTAGTATTAGGGTTAGGGTTAGGGTTTGGGATAGGGTTAGGGTTAGGGTTAGGGTTAGGGTTAGTATTAAGGTTAGGGTTAGGGTTAGGGTTTGGGTTAGGGTTAGGGTTAGGGTTTGGGTTAGGTTTAGAGTTGGAGTTAGGATTAGGTTTAGGGTTTGTGTTTGTGTTAGGGTTAGGGTTAGGGTTAGGGTTAGGGTTAGGGTTAGGTTTAGAATTAGGGTTAGGGTTAGGGTTAGGATAATAATGGGGTTTAAGGTTAGGCTTAGGATTAGGGTTATTATTTGGGTTATGTTTGGGTTAGTGTTAGGGTTAGGGTTTGGGTTAGTGTTAGAGTTAGGGTTTGAGTTAGGGTTAGGTTTAGGGTTAGGTTAGGGTTTGGGTTAGAGTTAGGGTTAGGGTTACGGTTTGGGTTTGTTTTAGAGTTAGGATTAGGTTAGGCTTTGGGTTAGAGTTAGGGTTAGGGTGAGGTTTTGGATTAGGGTTATGATTAGGGTTAGTGTTAGGATTAGGGTTAGGGTTAGGGTTCTGATTAGGGTTATGTTTAGAGTTTGGGTTTGGGTAAGGGTTAAGGTTAGGTTTAGGGTTAGGATTAGGTTTAGGGTTTGAGTTTGAATTAGGTTTAGGGTTAGCATTAGTGTTAGGGTTAGGTTTAGTATAAGTATTTCAGTTAGGGTTAGGGTTAGGGTTAGGGTTTGGGTTCGGGTTAGGGTTAGGGTTAGGGTTAGGGTTTGATTTAGGGTTAGGGTTAGGCTTAGGGTTAGTGTAAGGGTTTGGGCTAGGGTTAGGGTTTGGACTAGGGTTAGTGTTAGGGTTAGGCTTAGGGTTAGCATTAGGGTTAGAATTAGGGTTAGGTTTAGGGTTAGGGTTAGGGTTAGGGTTTGGGTTAGGGTTAGGGTTAGGGTTAGCGTTTGGGTTAGGGTTAGGGTTAGGGTTAGGATTAGGGTTAGGGTTTGGGTTAGGGTTAGGGTTAGGTTTAGGATTAGTGTTTCAGTCAGGGTTAGGGTTAGGTTTGACGTTAGGGTTAGGGTTAGGTTAAGGGTTTGATTTAGGGTTAGGGTTAGGGTTAGGGTTAGTATTAGGGTTTGGGTTAGGGTTAGGACTAGGGTTAGTGTTAGGGATAGGTTTAGGGTTAGCATTAGGGTTAGGATTAGGGTTAGGGTTAGGGTTTGGGTTAGGGTTAGGGTTAGGGTTAGGGTTAGGGTTAGGGTTTGGGTTAGGGTTACGGTTAGGGTTAGGGTTAGGGTTAGGGTTAGGGTTAGGATTAGGGTTAGGGTTTGAGTTTGAATTAGGTTTAGGGTTAGCATTAGTGTTAGGGTTAGGTTTAGTATAAGTATTTCAGTTAGGGTTAGGGTTAGGGTTAGGATTTGGGTTCGGGTTAGGGTTAGGGTTAGGGTTAGGGTTTGATTTAGGTTTAGGGTTAGGCTTAGGGTTAGTGTAAGGGTTTGGGCTAGGGTTAGGATTTGGACTAGGGTTAGTGTTAGGGTTAGGTTTAGGGTTAGCATTAGGGTTAGAATTAGGGTTAGGTTTAGGGTTAGGGTTAGGGTTAGGGTTTGGGTTAGGGTTAGGGTAAGGGTTAGCGTTTGGGTTAGGGTTAGGGTTAGGGTTAGGGTTAGGATTAGGGTTAGGGTTTGGGTTAGGGTTAGGGTTAGGTTTAGGATTAGTGTTTCAGTTAGGGTTAGGGTTAAATTTGACGTTAGGGTTAGGGTTAGGTTAAGGGTTTGATTTAGGGTTAGGGTTTGGTTTAGGATTAGTATTAGGGTTTGGGTTAGGGTTAGGACTAGGGTTAGTGTTAGGGTTAGGTTTAGTGTTAGCATTAGGGTTAGGATTAGGGTTAGGGTTAGGGTTTGGGTTAGGGTTAGAGTTAGGGTTAGGGTTAGGGTTAGGGTTTGGGTTAGGGTTACGGTTAGGGTTAGGGTTAGGGTTAGGGTTAGGGTTAGGACGAGGGTTAGTGTTAGGGTTAGGGTTAGGGTTACTATTAGGGTTAGGATTAGGGTTAGGTTTAGGGTTAGGGTTAGGGTTTCGGTTAGGATTAGGGTTAGGGTTCGGGTTTGGGTTAGGGTTAGGGTTAGGGTTATGATTAGGGTTAGGGTTTGTGTTAAGATTAGGGTTTGGGTTTGGGTTATGGTTAGGGTTAGGTTTAGGGTTCGGGTGAGGGTTAGAATTATGGTTAGGGTTAAGTTAGGGTTAGGGTTAGGGTTAGGGTTAGGGTTATTATTTGGGTTATGGTTTGTGTTAGGGTTAGGTTTAGGGTTTGGGTTAGTGTTAGAGTTAGGGTTTGAATTAGGGATAGGTTTAGGTTTAGGTTAGGGTTTGGGTTAGAGTTAGATTTACGGTTAGGGTTTGGGTTTGGTTTAGAGTTAGGTTTAGGTTAGGGTTTAGGTTAGAGATAGTGTTAGCGTGAGGTGTTGGATTAGGGTTATGGTTAGGGTTAGGTTTAGGATTAGGGTTAGGGTTAGGGTTCCGATTAGAGTTTGGTTTAGAGTTTGGGTTTGGGTAAGGGTTAAGGTTAGGGTTAGGGTTAGGGTTAGGTTCAGGACTAGGATTAGGGTTAGGGTTAGTGTTAGGATTAGGGTTAGGGTTTGGGTTTAGGTTTGGGTTATGATTAGGGTAAGTGTTAGGGTTAGGTTTAGGGTTAGGGTTAGGGTTACGGTTAGGGTTAGGGTTTGGGTTCGGGTTAGGATTAGGGTTAGGGTTTGAGTTTGAATTAGGTTTAGGTTTAGCATTAGGGTTAGGGTTAGGTTTAGGATAAGTATTTCAGTTAGGGTTAGGGTTAGGGTTAGGGTTTGGGTTCGGGTTAGGGTTAGGGTTAGGGTTAGGGTTAGGGTGTGATTTAGGGTTAGGGTTAGGCTTAGGGTTAGTGTAAGGGTTTGGGTTAGGGTTAGGGTTAGGACTAGGGTTAGTGTTAGGGTTAGGTTTAGGGTTAGCATTAGGGTTAGGATTAGGGTTAGGGTTAGGGTTTGGGTTAGGTTTAGGGTTAGGGTTAGGGTTAGGGTTTGGGTTAGGGTTAGGTTAAGTGTTAGGGTTAGGGTTTGGGTTAGGGTTAGGGTTAGGGTTTGGATTAGGGTTAGGGTTTGTGTTAAGATTAGTGTTTGGGTTTGGGTTAGGGTTAGGGTTAGGGTTAGGGTTAGGGTTAGGGTTAGGGTTAGGGTTAGAATTAGGGTTAGGGTTAGGGTTAGGGTTACGACTAGGGTTATTGTTAGGTTTAGGGTTAGCATTAGATTTAGGATTAGGGTTAAGATTAGGGTTTGGCTTTGGGTTAGGGTGAGGGTTAGGGTTTGGGTTAGGGTTAGGGTTAGGGTTAGGGTTTAGGTTTGAGTTAGGGTTACGGTTAGGGTTAGGATTAGGGTTAGGGTTTGTGTTAAGATTAGGGTTTGGTTTAGGGTTAGGGTTAGGCTTTGGGTTAAAGTTACGTTTAGTGTTAGGTTTTGTTTTAGGGTTAGGGTTAGGGTTAGGATTAGGTTTAGGGTTTAGGTTTTCGGTTAGGTTTAGTGTTAGGGTTAGGGTTAGGATTAGGGTTTGGGTTAGGGTTTAGATTTGGTTAGGTTTAGGGTTACGGTTAGGGTTATAGTTAGGTTTAGCTTTACGGTTCGGGTTAGGGTTATGGTTAGGGTTAGCGTTAGGGTTAGGGTTAGGGTTAGGGTTCCGATTAGAGTTAGGTTTAGAGTTTGGGTTTGGGTAAGGGTTAAGGTTAGGGTTAGGGTTAGGGTTAGGTTTAGGGTTAGGACTAGGATTAGGGTTAGGGTTAGGGTAAGGGTTAGGGTTAGGGTTTCGGTTTGGGTTATGTTTTGGGCTAGGTTTAGGGTTAGGGTTAGGGTTTGGGTTCAGGTTAGGATTA
>JAJHUQ010000043.1:2800000-2802500 GCA_035773235.1 Eospalax fontanierii | reverse complement strand
GTTAGGGTTAGGGTTAGGGTTAGGGTTAGGGTTAGGGTTTGGGTTAGGGTTAGGGTTAGGGTTAGGATTAGGTTTAGGGTTTGTGTTAAGATTAGGGTTTCGGTTTGGGTTAGGTTTAGGGTTAGGGTTAGGGTTAGGGTAAAAATTAGAGTTAGGGTTAGGGTTAGGGTTAGGGTTAGGATAAGGATGAGGGTTAGTGTTAGGGTTAGGATTAGCGTTATTATTTGGGTTATGGTTTGGGTTAGTTTGAGGGTTACGGTTTGGGTTAGTGTTAGAGTGAGGGTTTGAGTTAGGGTTAGGTTTAGGGTTAGGTTAGGGTTTGGGTTAGAGTTAGGGTTAGGGTTAGGGTTTGGGTTTGGTTTAGAGTTAGGTTTAGGTTAGGTTATGGGTTAGAGTTAGGGTTAGGGTGAGGTGTTGGATTAGGGTTATGGTTAGGGTTAGGGTTAGGATTAGGGTTAGGGTTAGGGTTCCGATTAGAGTTAGGTTTAGAGTTTGGGTTTGGGTAAAAGTTAAGGTTAGGGTTAGGGTTAGGGTTAGGGTTAGGGTTAGAACTAGGATTAGGGTTAGGGTTAGGATTAGGGTTAGGGTTTGGGTTTAGGTTTGGGTTATGTTTAGGGTAAGCGTTAGGGTTACAGTTTAGTGTTAGTGTTAGGGTTAGGGTTTCGGTTTCGGTTATGTTTTGGGCTAGATTTAGGTTTAGGGTTAGGGTTTGGGTTCGGATTAGGATTAGGGTTAGGGTTTGGGTTAGGGTTAGGGTTAGGGTTTGGGTTAGGGTTAGGGTTAGGGTTCGGATTAGGGTTAGGGTTTGTGTTAAGATTAGGGTTTTGGTTAGGGTTAGGGTTAGGGTTAGGGTTAGAATTAGGGTTAGGGTTAGGGTTAGGATAAGGAGGAGGGTTAGTGTTAGGGTTAGGATTAGGGTTATTATTTGGGTTATGGTTTGGGTTAGGGTTAGGGTTACGGTTTGGGTTAGTGTTAGAGTGAGGGTTTGAGTTAGGGTTAGGTTTAGGGTTAGGTTAGGTTTTGGGTTAGAGTTAGGGTTAGGGTTAGGGTTTGGGTTTGGTTTAGAGTTAGGTTTAGGTTAGGGTTTGGTTAGAGTTAGGGGTAGGGTTAGGTGTTTGATTAGGGTTATGGTTAGGGTTAGGGTTAGAATTGGGGTTGGGGTTAGTGTTCCGATTAGAGTCAGGTTTGGAGTGTGGTGTCGGGTAAGGGTTAAGGTTGGGGGTAGGGTTACGGTTAGGTTTAGGGATAGGACCAGGTTTAGGGTTAGGTTTAGGGTTAGGATTAGGGTTAGGGTTTGTGTTTAGGTTTGGGTTATGGTTAGGGTAAGTGTTAGGGTTAGGGTTTAGGGTTAGGTTTAGGGTTAGGGTTAGGGTTTCGTTTTGGGTTATATTTTGGGTTAGGTTTAGGGTTAGGGTTAGGGTTTGGGTTCGGGTTAGGATTAGGGATAGGGTTTGAGTTTGAATTAGGTTTAGGCTTAGCATTAGGGTTAGGGTTAGTTTTAGGATTAATGTTTCAGTTAGGGTTAGGGTTAGGGTTAGGATAAGGATGAGGGTTAGTGTTAGGGTTAGGATTAGGGTTATTATTTGGGTTATGGTTTGGGTTAGGGTTAGGGTTAGGGTTAGGGTTAGGGTTTGGGTTAGGGTTAGGGTTAGGATTAGGGTTAGGGTTAGGGTTTGTCTTAAGATTAGGGTTTGGTTTAGGGTTAGGGTTAGGATAAGGATGAGGGTTAGTTTTAGGGTTAGGATTAGGGTTATTATTTGGGTTATGTTTTGGGTTAGGGTTAGGGTTACGTTTTGAGTTTGTGTTAGAGTGAGGGTTTGAGTTAGGGTTAGGTTTAGGGTTAGGTTAGGGTTTGGGTTAGAGTTGGGGTTAGGGTTAGGGTTTGCGTTTGGTTTAGAGTTAGGTTTAGGTTATGGTTTGGGTTAGAGTTAGGGTTAGGGTGAGGTGTTGGATTAGGGTTATGGTTAGGGTTAGGGTTAGGATTAGGGTTATGGTTAGGGTTCCGATTAGAGTTAGGGTTAGGGTTAGGGTTAGGGTTAGGGTTAGGGTTAGGGTTAGGGTTATGGTTTGTGTTTGAATTAGGTTTAGGGTTAGCATTAGGGTTAGGTTTAGGTTTAGGATTAGTGTTTCAGTTAGGGTTAGGGTTAGGGTTAAGGTTAGGGTTAGGGTTAGGTTTAGGGTTTGATTTAGGGTTAGGGTTAGGGTTAGGGTTAGGGTTAGGGTTTGGGTTAGGGTTAGGGTTAGGACTAGGGTTAGTGTTAGGGTTAGGTTTAGGGTTAGCTTTAGGGTTAGGATTAGGGTTAGGGTTAGGGTTTGGGTTAGGGTTAGGGTTAGGGTTAGGGTTCTGATTAGAGTTATGTTTAGAGTTTGGGTTTGGGTAAGGGTTAAGGTTAGGTTTAGGGTTAGGATTAGGGTTAGGGTTTGAGTTTGAATTAGGTTCAGGGTTAGCATTAGTGTTAGGGTTAGGTTTAGTATAAGTATTTCAGTTAGGGTTAGGGTT
>JAJHUQ010000043.1:2780000-2785000 GCA_035773235.1 Eospalax fontanierii | reverse complement strand
GTTAGGGTTAGGGTTAGGGTTAGGATTAGGGTTAGGGTTTGTGTTAAGATTAGGGTTTGGTTTAGGGTTATGGTTAGGGTTTCGGTTAAAGTTACGTTTAGGGTTAGGTTTTGTTTTAGGGTTAGGGTTAGGGTTAGGATTAGGTTTAGGGTTTGATTTAGGGTTAGTGTTAGGGTTAGGGTTAGTGTTAGGGTTTGGGTTAGGGTTAGGGTTAGGACTAGGGTTAGTGTTAGGGTTAGGTTTAGGGTTAGCATTAGGGTTAGGATTAGGGTTAGGGTTAGGGTTTGGGTTAGGATTAGGGTTAGGGTTAGGGTTAGGGTTAGGGTTAGGGTTAGGGTTTGCGTTAGGGTTAGGGTTAGGGTTTGCGTTAGGTTTAGGGTTGGAGTTAGGATTAGGGTTAGGGTTTGTGTTAAAATTAGGGTTTGGGTTTGTGTTATGGTTAGGGTTAGGGTTATGGTTAGGGTTAGGTTTAGGGTTAGGATAAGGATGAGGGTTAAGGTTAGGGTTAGGATTAGGTTTATTATTTGGGTTATGGTTTGGGTAAGTGTTAGGGTTAGGGTTTGGGTTAGTGTTAGAGTTAGGGTTTCAGTTAGGGTTAGGTTTAGGGTTAGGTTAGGGTTTGGGTTATAGTTAGGGTTAGGGTTACGGATTGGGTTTGGTTTAGAGTTAGGGTTTAGGTTAGGCTTTGGGTTAGAGTTATGGTTAGGGTGAGGTTTTGGATTAGGGTTATGGTTAGGGTTAGGGTTAGGATTAGGGTTAGGGTTAGGGTTCCGATTAGAGTTATGTTTAGAGTTTGGGTTTGGGTAAGGGTTAAGGTTAGGTTTAGGGTTAGGATTAGGGTTAGGGTTTGAGTTTGAATTAGGTTTAGGGTTAGCTTAGGGTTACGGTTAGGGTTAGTATAAGTATTTCAGTTAGGGTTAGGGTTATTGTTAGGGTTTGGGTTCGGGTTAGGGTTAGGGTTAGGGTTAGGGTTTGATTTAGGTTTAGGGTTAGTCTTAGCGTTAGTGTAAGGGTTTGGGATAGGGTTAGGGTTAGGACTAGGGTTAGTGTTAGGTTTAGGTTTAGGGTTAGCATTAGGGTTAGGATTAGGGTTAGGATTAGGGTTTGGGTTAGGGTTAGGGTTAGGGTTAGAATTAGGGTTAGGGTTAGAGTTAGGGTTAGGATTAGGGTTAGGTTTTCTGTTAAGATTAGGGCTTGGGTTTGGGTTAGGGTTAGGGTTAGGGTTAGGGTTAGGGTTAGGTTTAGAATTAGGGTTAGGGTTAGGGTTAGGGTTAGGGTTAGGGTTAGGTTAGGGTTTGGGTTAGAGTTAGGGTTAGCGTTAGGGTTTGGGTTTGGTTTAGAGTTAGGTTTAGGTTAGGGTTTGGGTTAGAGTTAGGGTTAGGGTGAGGTGTTGGATTAGGGTTATGGTTAGGGAAAGGGTAAGGATTAGGGTTAGGGTAAGGGTTTGGTTTAGGGTTAGGGTTAGGACTACGGTTAGTGTTAGGGTTTGGTTTAGGGTTAGGGTTAGGACTAGGGTTAGTGTTAGGGTTAGGTTGGGTTAGTGTTAGAGTGAGGGTTTGAGTTAGGGTTAGGTTTAGGGTTAGGTTAGGGTTTGGGTTAGAGTTAGGGTTAGCGTTAGGGTTTGGGTTTGGTTTAGAGTTAGGTTTAGGTTAGGGTTTGGGTTAGAGTTAGGGTTAGGGTGAGGTGTTGGATTAGGGTTATGGTTAGGGTTAGGGTTAGGATTAGGGTTAGGGTTAGGGTTCCGATTAGAGTTAGGTTTAGAGTTTGGGTTTGGGTAAGGGTTAAGGTTAGGGTTAGGGTTACGTTTAGGGTTAGGGATAGGACTAGGATTAGGGTTAGGTTTAGGGTTAGGATTAGGGTTAGTGTTGTGTTTAGGTTTGGGTTATGGTTAGGGTAAGTGTTAGGGTTACGGTTTAGGGTTAGGTTTAGGGTTAGGGTTAGGGTTTCGGTTTGGGTTATATTTTGGTTTAGGTTTTGGGTTAGGGTTAGGGTTTGGGTTCGGGTTAGGATTAGGGTTAGGGTTTGAGTTTGAATTAAGTTTAGGGTTAGCATTAGGGTTAGGGTTAGGTTTAGGATTAGTGTTTCAGTTAGGGTTAGGGTTAGGTTAAGGTTAGGGTTAGGGTTAGGTTTAGGGTTTGATTTAGGGTTAGGGTTAGTGTTAGGGTTTGGGTTACGGTTAGGGTTACGACTAGGGTTAGGTTTAGGTTTAGGGTTAGCATTAGTTTTAGGATTAGGGTTAGGGTTAGGGTTTGGGTTTGGGTTAGGGTTAGGGTTAGGGTTAGGGTTTGGGTTAGGTTTAGAATTAGGGTTAGGTTTAGGGTTAGGATAAGGATGAGGGTTAAGGTTAGGGTTAGGATTAGGTTTATTATTTGGGTTATGGTTTGGGTTAGTGTTAGGGTTAGGGATTGGGTTAGTGTTAGAGTTAGGGTTTGAGTTAGGGTTAGGTTTAGGGTTAGGTTAGGGTTTGGGTTAGAGTTAGGGTTAGGGTTACGGATTGGGTTTGGTTTAGAGTTAGGGTTTAGGTTAGGCTTTGGGTTAGAGTTATGGTTAGGGTGAGGTTTTGGATTAGGGTTATGGTTAGGCTTAGGGTTAGGATTAGGGTTAGGGTTAGGGTTCCGATTAGAGTTATATTTAGAGTTTGGGTTTGGGTAAGGGTTAAGGTTAGGTTTAGGGTTAGGATTGGGGTTAGGTTTTGAGTTTGAATTGGGTTTAGGGTTAGCATTAGGGTTAGGGTTAGGTTTAGTATAAGTATTTCAGTTAGGGTTAGGGTTATTGTTAGGGTATGGGTTCGGGTTAGGGTTAGGGTTAGGGTTAGGGTTAGGGTTTGATTTAGGGTTAGGGTTAGTCTTAGCGTTAGTGTAAGGGTTTGGGATAGGGTTAGGGTTAGGACTAGGGTTAGTGTTAGGTTTAGGTTTAGGGTTAGCATTAGGGTTAGGATTAGGGTTAGGGTTAGGGTTTGGGTTAGAGTTAGGGTTAGGGTTAGGGTTTGGGTTAGGGTTATGGTTAGGGTTAGGGTTTGGGTTAGGGTTAGGGTTAGGGTTAGGATTAGGGTTAGGGTTTGTGTTAAGATTAGGGCTTGGGTTTGGGTTAGGGTTAGGGTTAGGGTTAGGGTTAGGGTTAGGGTTAGGTTTAGAATTAGGGTTAGGGTTAGGGTTAGGGTTAGGGTTAGGATAAGGATGAGGATTAGTGTTAGGGTTAGGATTAGGGTTATTATTTGGGTTATGGTTTGGGTTAGGGTTAGGGTTACGGTTTGGGTTAGTGTTAGAGTGAGTGTTTGAGTTAGGGTTAGGTTTACGGTTAGGTTAGGGTTTGGGTTAGAGTTAGGGTTAGGGTTAGGGTTTGGGTTTGGTTTAGAGTTAGGTTTAGGTTAGGGTTTGGGTTAGAGTTAGGGTTAGGGTGAGGTGTTGGATTACGGTTATGGTTAAGGTTAGGGTTAGGATTAGGGTTAGGGTTAGGGTTTGGTTTAGGGTTAGGGTTAGGACTAGGGTTAGTGTTAGGGTTTGGTTTAGGGTTATGGTTAGGACTAGGGTTAGTGTTAGGGTTAGGTTTGGGTTAGTGTTAGAGTGAGGGTTTGAGTTAGGGTTAGGTTTAGGGTTAGGTTAGGGTTTGGGTTAGAGTTAGGGTTAGGGTTAGGGTTTGGGTTTGGTTTAGAGTTAGGTTTAGGTTAGGGTTTGGGTTAGAGTTAGGGTTAGGGTGAGGTGTTGGATTAGGGTTATGGTTAGGGTTAGGGTTAGGATTAGGGTTAGGGTTAGGGTTCCGATTAGAGTTAGGTTTAGAGTTTGGGTTTGGGTAAGGGTTAAGGTTAGGGTTAGGGTTACGTTTAGGGTTAGGGATAGGACTAGGATTAGGGTTAGGTTTAGGGTTAGGGTTAGGATTAGGGTTAGGGTTAGGGTTCCGATTAGAGTTAGGTTTAGAGTTTGGGTTTGGGTAAGGGTTAAGGTTAGGGTTAGGGTTGCGTTTAGGGTTAGGGATAGGACTAGGATTAGGGTTAGTTTTAGGGTTAGAATTAGGGTTAGTGTTGTGTTTAGGTTTGGGTTATGGTTAGGGTAAGTGTTTGGGTTAGGGTTTAGGGTTAGGTTTAGGGTTAGGGTTAGGGTTTCGGTTTGGGCTATATTTTGGTTTAGGTTTAGGGTTAGGGTTAGGGTTTGGGTTCGGGTAAGGATTAGGGTTAGGGTTTGAGTTTGAATTAGGTTTAGCGTTAGCATTAGGGTTAGGGTTAGATTTAGGATTAGTGTTTCAGTTAGGGTTAGGGTTAGGTTAAGGTTAGGGTTAGGGTTAGGTTTAGGGTTTTATTTAGGGTTAGGGTTAGGGTTAGGGTTAGTGTTAGGGTTTGGGTTACGGTTAGGGTTACGACTAGGGTTAGGGTTAGGTTTAGGGTTAGCATTAGTTTTAGGATTAGGGTTAGGATTAGGGTTTGGGTTTGGGTTAGGTTTAGGGTTAGGGTTTGGGTTAGGGTTAGGGTTAGGGTTAACGTTTGAGTTAGGGTTACGGTTAGGGTTAGGATTCGGGTTAGGTTTTGTGTTAAGATTAGTGTTTGGTTTAGGGTTAAGGTTAGGGTTTGGGTTAAAGTTACGTTTAGGGTTAGGTTTTGTTTTAGGGTTAGGCTTAGGGTTAGGATTAGGGTTAGGGTTTAGGTTTTCGGTTAAGTTTAGTGTTAGGGTTAGGGTTAGGGTTAGGGTTTGGGTTAGGTTTAGCTTTACGGTTAGGGTTAGGGTTATGGTTAGGGTTAGCGTTAGGGTTAGGGTTAGGGTTAGGGTTCCGATTAGAGTTAGGTTTAGACTTTGGGTTTGGGTAAGGGTTAAGGTTAGGGTTAGGGTTAGGTTTAGGGTTAGGGTTAGGGTTAGGACTAGGATTAGTGTTAGGGTTAGGGTTAGGATTAGGGTTAGGGTTTGGGTTTAGGTTTGGGTTATGGTTAGGGTAAGTGTTAGGGTTACAGTTTAGGGTTAGGGTTAGGGTTAGTGTTTCGGTTTGGGTTATGTTTTGGGCAAGGTTTAGGTTTA
>JAJHUQ010000043.1:2757500-2760000 GCA_035773235.1 Eospalax fontanierii | reverse complement strand
TTAGGATTAGGGTTAGGGTTTGAGTTTGAATTAGGTTTAGTGTTAGCATTAGGGTTAGGGTTAGGTTTAGTATAAGTATTTCAGTTAGGGTTAGGGTTAGGGTTAGGGTTTGGGTTCGGGTTAGGGTTAGGGTTAGGGTTAGGGTTTGATTTAGGGTTAGGGTTAGGCTTAGGGTTAGTGTAAGGGTTTGGGTTAGAGTTAGGGTTAGGACTAGGGTTAGTGTTAGGGTTAGGTTAGGGTTAGGTTTAGGGTTTGGGTTTGGGTTAGGGTTCCGATTAGAGTTATGTTTAGAGTTTGGGTTTGGGTAAGGGTTAAGGTTAGGTTTAGGGTTATTATTAGGGTTAGGGTTTGAGTTTGAATTAGGTTTAGTGTTAGCATTAGGGTTAGGGTTAGGTTTAGTATAAGTATTTCAGGTAGGGTTAGGGTTAGGGTTAGGGTTTGGGTTCGGGTTAGGGTTAGGGTTAGGGTTAGGGTTTGATTTAGGGTTAGGGTTAGGCTTAGGGTTAGTGTAAGGGTTTGGGTTAGAGTTAGGGTTAGGACTAGGGTTAGTGTTAGGGTTAGGTTTAGGGTTAGCATTAGGGTTAGGATTAGGGTTAGGGTTAGGGTTTGGGTTAGGGTTAGGGTTAGGGTTAGGGTTAGGGTTTGAGTTAGGGTTAGGGTTAGGGTTAGGGTTAGGGTTAGGGTTTGGGTTAGGGTTAGGCTTAAGGTTAGGATTAGGGTTAGTGTTTGTGTTAAGATTAGGTTTTGGGTTTGGGTTAGGGTTAGGGTTAGTGTTAGGGTTAGGTTTAGGGTTAGGGTTAGAATTAGGGTTAGGGTTAGGGTTAGGGTTAGGGTTAGGATAAGGATGAGGGTTAGTGTTAGGGTTCGGATTAGGGTTATTATTTGGGTAATGGTTTGGGTTAGGGTTAGGGTTACGGTTTGGGTTAGTGTTAGATTGAGGGTTTGAGTTAGGGTTAGGTTTAGGGTTAGGTTAGGGTTTGGGTTAGAGTTAGGGTTAGGGTTAGGGTTTGGGTTTGGTTTAGAGTTAGATTTAGGTTAGGGTTTGGGTTAGAGTTAGGGTTAGGGTGAGGTGTTGGATTAGGGTTATGGTTATGGTTAGGGTTAGGATTAGGGATAGGGTTAGGGTTCCGATTAGAGTTAGGTTTAGAGTTTGGGTTTGGGTAAGGGTTAAGGTTAGGGTTAGGGTTACGGTTAGGTTTAGGGATAGGACTAGGATTAGGATTAGGTTTAGGGTTAGGATTAGGGTTAGGGTTTGTGTTTAGGTTTGGGTTATGGTTAGGGTAAGTGTTAGGGTTAGGGTTTAGGGTTAGGTTTAGGGTTAGGGTTAGGGTTTCGGTTTGGGTTATATTTTGGGTTAGGTTTAGGATTAGGGTTAGGGTTTGAGTTTGAATTAGGTTTAGGGTTAGCATTAGGGTTAGGGTTAGGTTTAGGATTAGTGTTTCAGTTATGGTTAGGGTTAGGTTAAGGTTAGGGTTAGGGTTAGGTTTAGGGTTTGATTTAGGGTTGGGGTTAGGGTTAGGGTTAGTGTTAGGGTTTGGGTTAGGTTAGGGTTACGAATAGGGTTAGGGTTAGGTTTAGGGTTAGCATTAGTTTTAGGATTAGGATTAGGTTTAGGGTTTGGGTTTGGGTTAGGGTTAGGGTTAGGGTTAGGGTTCTTATTAGGGTTAGGGTTAGGGTTAGGATTAGCGTTTGAGTTAGGGTTACCGTTAGGGTTAGGATTAGGGTTAGGGTTTGTGTTAAGATTAGGGTTTGGTTTAGGGTAAGGGTTAGGGTTTGGGTTAAAGTTACGTTTAGGGTTATGTTTTGTTTTAGGGTTAGGGTTAGGGTTAGGATTAGGTTTAGAGTTTAGGTTTTCGGTTAGGTTTAGTGTTAGGGTTAGGGTTAGTATTAGGGTTTGGGTTAGGGTTTAGGTTTGGTTAGGTTTAGGGTTAGGGTTAGGTTTTTGGTTTGGTTTAGCTTTATGGTTAGGGTTAGGGTTATGGTTAGGGTTAGCGTTAGGGTTAGGGTTAGGGTTAGGGTTCCGATTAGAGTTAGTTTTAGAGTTTGGGTTTGGGTAAGGGTTAAGGTTAGGGTTAGGGTTAGGATTAGGGTTAGGGTTAGGGTTAGAGTTAGGACTAGGATTAGTGTTAGGGTTACAGTTTAGTGTTAGTGTTAGGGTTAGGGTTTCGGTTTCGGTTATGTTTTGGGCTAGATTTAGGTTTAGGGTTACGGTTTGGGGTCGGATTAGGATTAGGGTTAGGGTTTGGGTTAGGGTTATGGTTAGGGTTTGGGTTAGGGTTAGGGTTAGTGTTAGGATTAGGGTTAGGGTTTGTGTTAAGATTAGGGTTTGGGTTTGGGTTAGGGTTAGGGTTAGGGTTAGGGTTAGGGTTAGAATTAGGGTTAGGGTTAGGGTTAGGGTTAGGGTTAGGATAAGGAGGAGGGTTAGTGTTAGGGTTAGGATTAGGGTTATTATTTGGGTTATGGTTTGGGTTAGGGTTAGGGTTACGGTTTGGGTTAGTGT
>JAJHUQ010000043.1:2747500-2752500 GCA_035773235.1 Eospalax fontanierii | reverse complement strand
AAGTTTAGCGTTAGCATTAGGGTTAGGGTTAGATTTAGGATTAGTGTTTCAGTTAGGGTTAGGGTTAGGTTAAGGTTAGGGTTAGGGTTAGGGTTAGGGTTAGGGTTACGTTTAGAATTAGGGTTAGGATTAGGTTTAGGATAAGGATGAGGGTTAAGGTTACGGTTAGGATTAGGGTTATTATTTGGGTTATGGTTTGGGTTAGTGTTAGGGTTAGGGTTTGGGTTAGTGTTAGAGTTAGGGTTTGAGTTAGGGTTAGGTTTAGGGTTAGGTTAGGGTTAGGGTTAGGGTTAGGACTAGGATTAGGGTTAGGGTTACTGTTAGGATTAGGGTTAGGGTTTGGTTTTAGGTTTGGGTTATGGTTAGGGTAAGTGTTAGGGTTAGGGTTTAGGGTTAGGTTTAGGGTTAGGGTTAGGGTTTCGGTTTGGGTTATATTTTGGGTTAGGTTTAGGATTAGGGTTAGGGTTTGAGTTTGAATTAGGTTTAGGGTTAGCATTAGGGTTAGGGTTAGGTTTAGGATTAGTGTTTCAGTTACGGTTAGGTGTATGTTAAGGTTAGGGTTAGGGGTATGTTTAGGGTTTGATTTAGTGTTAGGGTTAGGGTTAGGGTTAGTGTTAGGGTTGGGGTTAGGTTAGGGTTGCGACTAGGGTTAGGGTTAGGTTTAGGGTTAGCATTAGTTTTAGGATTAGTGTTAGGTTTAGGGTTTGGGTTTGGGTTAGGTTTAGGGTTAGGGTTAGGGTTTGGGTTAGGGTTAGGGTTAGGGTTAACGTTTGAGTTAGGGTTACCGTTAGGGTTAGGATTAGGGTTAGGGTTTGTGTTAAGATTAGGGTTTGGGTTAGGGTTAGGGTTAGGGTTTGGTTTAAAGTTACGTTTAGGGTTAGGTTTTGTTATAGGGTTAGGGTTAGGGTTAGGATTAGGTTTAGGGTTTAGGTTTTCGGTTAGGTTTAGTGTTAGGGGTAGGGTTAGGATTAGGGTTTGGTTTACGGTTTAGGTTTGGTTAGGTTTAGGGTTAGGGTTAGGTTTATGGTTAGGTTTAGCTTTACGTTTAGGGTTAGGGTTATGGTTAGGGTTAACATTAGGGTTAGTGTTTGGGTTGGGGTTCCGATTAGAGTTAGGTTTAGAGTTTGGGTTTGGGTAAGGGTTAGGGTTAGGGTTAGGGTTAGGGTTAGGGTTAGAGTTAGGACTAGGATTAGTGTTAGGGTTAGGGTTAGGATTAGGTTTAGGGTTTGGGTTTAGGTGTGTTTTATGGTTAGGTTAAGTGTTAGGGTTACAGTTTAGTGTTAGGGTTAGGGTTAGGGTTTCGGTTTCGGTTATGTTTTGGGCTAGATTTAGGTTTAGGGTTAGTGTTTGGGGTCGGATTAGGATTAGGGTTAGGGTTTGGGTTAGGGTTAGGGTTAGGGTTAGGGTTTGGGTTAGGGTTAGGGTTAGGGTTAGGATTAGGGTTAGGGTTTGTGTTAAGATTAGGGTTTGGGTTTGGGTTAGGGTTAGGGTTAGGGTTAGGGTTAGGGTTAGAATTAGGGTTAGGGTTAGGGTTAGGGTTAGGGTTAGGGTTAGGATAAGGAGGAGGGTTAGTGTTAGGGTTAGGATTAGGGTTATTATTTGGGTTATGGTTTGGGTTAGGGTTAGGGTTACGGTTTGGGTTAGTGTTAGAGTGAGGGTTTGAGTTAGGGTTAGGTTTAGGGTTAGGTTAGGGTTTGGGTTAGAATTAGGGTTAGGGTTAGGGTTTGGGTTTGGTTTAGAGTTAGTTTTAGGTTAGGGTTTGGCTTAGAGTTAGGGTTAGGGTGAGGTGTTGGATTAGGGTTATGGTTAGGGTTAGGGTTAGGATTAGGTTTAGGGTTAGGGTTCCGATTAGAGTTAGGTTTAGAGTTTGGATTTGGGTAAGGGTTAAGGTTAGGGTTAGGGTTACGGTTAGGGTTAGGGATAGGACTAGGATTAGGGTTAGGTTTAGGGTTAGGATTAGGGTTAGGGTTTGTGTTTAGGTTTGGGTTATGTTTAGGGTAAGTGTTAGGATTAGGGTTTAGGGTTACGTTTAGGGTTAGGGTTAGGGTTTCGGTTTGGGTTATATTTTGGGTTAGGTTTAGGGTTAGGGTTAGGGTTTGGGTTCGGGTTAGGATTAGGGTTAGGGTTTGAGTTTGAATTAGGTTTATGGTTAGCATTAGGGTTAGGGTTAGGTTTAGGATTAGTGTTTCAGTTAGGGTTAGGGTTAGGTTAAGGATAGGGTTAGGGTTAGGTTTAGGGTTTGATTTAGGGTTAGGGTTAGGGTTAGGGTTAGGGTTAGTGTTAGGGTTTGGGTTAGGGTTAGGGTTACGACTAGGGTTAGGGTTAGGTTTAGGTTTAGCATTAGTTTTAGGATTAGGGTTAAGGTTAGGGTTTGGGTTTGGGTTAGGGTTAGGGTTAGGGTTAGGATTTGGGTTAGGGTTACGGTTAAGGTTAACGTTTGAGTTAGGGTTATGGTTAGGGTTAGGATTAGGGTTAGGGATTGTGTTAAGATTAGAGTGTGGTTTAGGGTTAGGGTTAGCGTTAGGGTTTGGGTTAAGGTTACGTTTAGGGTTAGGTTTTGTTTTAGGGTTAGGGTTAGGGTTAGGATTAGGTTTAGGGTTTAGGTTAGGGTTAGGGTTAGGGTTAGGGTTAGGGTTAGGGTTAGGGTTAGGGTTAGGGTTAGGGTTTGGGTTAGGGCTTAGGTTTGGTTAGGTTTAGGGTTAGGGTTAGGGTTATGTTTAGGTTTAGCTTTACGGTTAGGGTTAGGGTTATGGTTAGGGTTAGCGTTAGGGTTAGGGTTAGGGTTAGGGTTCCGATTAGAGTTAGGTTTAGAGTTTGGGTTTGGTTAAGGGTTAAGGTTAGGGTTAGGGTTAGGGTTAGGGTTAGGGTTAGGGTTAGGACTAGGATTAGGGTTAGGGTTAGGGTTAGGATTAGGGTGAGGGTTTGGGTTTATGTTTGGGTTAATGCTGGGGTAAGTGTTAGGGTTACAGTTTAGGGTCAGGGTTAGGGTTAGGGTTTGGGGTAGGGTTTCGGTTTGTGTTATGTTTTAGGCTAGGTTTAGGGTTAGGGTTAGGGTTTGGGTTCGGGTTAGGATTAGGGTTAGGGTTTGTGTTTGAATTAGGTTTAGGGTTAGCATTAGGGTTAGGGTTAGGTTTAGGATTAGTGTTTCAGTTAGGGTTAGGGTTAGGGTTAAGGTTAGGGTTAGGGTTAGGTTTAGGGTTTGATTTAGGGTTACGGTTAGGGTTAGGGTTAGTGTTAGGGTTTGGGTTAGGGTTAGGGTTAGGACTAGGGTTAGTGTTAGGGTTAGGTTTGGGTTAGCATTAGGGTTAGGATTAGGGTTAGGGTTAGAGTTTGGGTTAGTGTTAGGGTTAGGGTTAGGGTTAGGGTTAGGGATAGGGTTTGGGTTAGGTTTAGGGTTGGAGTTAGGATTAGGGTTAGGGTTTGTGTTAAAATTAGTGTTTGGGTTTGTGTTAGGGTTAGGGTTAGGGTTAGGGTTAGGGTTAGGTTTAGAATTAGGGTTAGGTTTAGGGTTAGGATAAGGATGAGGGTTAAGGTTAGTTTTAGGATTAGGTTTATTATTTGGGTTATGGTTTGGGTTAGTGATAGAGTTAGGGTTTGAGTTAGGGTTAGGTTTAGGGTTAGGTTAGGGTTTGGGTTAGAGTTAGGGTTAGGGTTACGGATTGGGTTTGGTTTAGAGTTAGGGTTTAGGTTAGGCTTTGGGTTAGAGTTATGGTTAGGGTGAGGTTTTGGATTAGGGTTATGGTTAGGCTTAGGGTTAGGATTAGGGTTAGGGTTAGGGTTCCGATTAGAGTTATATTTAGAGTTTGGGTTTGGGTAAGGGTTAAGGTTAGGTTTAGGGTTAGGATTAGGGTTAGGGTTTGAGTTTGAATTAGGTTTAGGGTTAGCATTAGGGTTAGGGTTAGGTTTAGTATAAGTATTTCAGTTACGGTTAGGGTTATTGTTAGGGTTTGGGTTCGGGTTAGGGTTAGGGTTAGGGTTACGGTTAGGTTTGATTTAGGGTTAGGGTTAGTCTTAGCGTTAGTGTAAGGGTTTGGGATAGGTTTAGGGTTAGGACTAGGGTTAGTGTTAGGTTTAGGTTTAGGGTTAGCATTAGGGTTAGGATTAGGGTTAGGGTTAGGGTTTGGGTTAGAGTTAGGGTTAGGGTTAGGGTTTGGGTTAGAGTTATGGTTAGGGTTAGGGTTTGGGTTAGGGTTAGGGTTAGGGTTAGGATTAGGGTTAGGGTTTGTGTTAAGATTAGGGCTTGGGTTTGGGTTAGGGTTAGGGTTAGGGTTAGGGTTAGGGTTAGGGTTAGGGTTAGGTTTAGAATTAGGGTTAGGGTTAGGGTTAGGGTTAGGGTTAGGATAAGGATGAGGGTTAGTGTTAGGGTTAGGATTAGTGTTATTATTTGGGTTATGGTTTGGGTTAGGGTTAGGGTTACGGTTTGGGTTAGTGTTAGAGTGAGTGTTTGAGTTAGGATTAGGTTTACGGTTAGGTTAGGGTTTGGGTTAGAGTTAGGGTTAGGGTTAGGGTTTGGGTTTGGTTTAGAGTTAGGTTTAGGTTAGGGTTTGGGTTAGAGTTAGGGTTAGGGTGAGGTGTTGGATTACGGTTATGGTTAAGGTTAGGGTTAGGATTAGGGTTAGGGTTAGGGTTTGGTTTAGGGTTAGGGTTAGGACTAGGGTTAGTGTTAGGGTTTGGTTTAGGGTTATGGTTAGGACTAGGGTTAGTGTTAGGGTTAGGTTTGGGTTAGTGTTAGAGTGAGAGTTTGAGTTAGGGTTAGGTTTAGGGTTAGGTTAGGGTTTGGGTTAGAGTTAGGGTTAGGGTTAGGGTTTGGGTTTGGTTTAGAGTTAGGTTTAGGTTAGGGTTTGGGTTAGAGTTAGGGTTAGGGTGAGGTGTTGGATTAGGGTTATGGTTAGGGTTAGGGTTAGGATTAGGGTTAGGGTTAGCGTTCCGATTAGAGTTAGGTTTAGAGTTTGGGTTTGGGTAAGGGTTAAGGTTAGGGTTAGGGTTACGTTTAGGGTTAG
>JAJHUQ010000043.1:2742500-2745000 GCA_035773235.1 Eospalax fontanierii | reverse complement strand
GGTTAGGTTAGGGTTTGGGTTAGAATTAGGGTTAGGGTTAGGGTTTGGGTTTGGTTTAGAGTTAGTTTTAGGTTACGGTTTGGCTTAGAGTTAGGGTTAGGGTGAGGTGTTGGATTAGGGTTATGGTTAGGGTTAGGGTTAGGATTAGGTTTAGGGTTAGGGTTCCGATTAGATTTAGGTTTAGAGTTTGGATTTGGGTAAGGGTTAAGGTTAGGGTTCGGGTTACGGTTAGGGTTAGGGATAGGACTAGGATTAGGGTTAGGGTTTGTGTTTAGGTTTGGGTTATGTTTAGGGTAAGTGTTAGGATTAGGGTTTAGGGTTACGTTTAGGGTTAGGGTTAGGGTTTCGGTTTGGGTTATATTTTGGGTTAGGTTTAGGGTTAGGGTTAGGGTTTGGGTTCGGGTTAGGATTAGGGTGAGGGTTTGAGTTTGAATTAGGTTTATGGTTAGCATTAGGGTTAGGGTTAGGTTTAGGATTAGTGTTTCAGTTAGGGTTAGGGTTAGGTTAAGGTTAGGGTTAGGGTTAGGTTTAGGGTTTGATTTAGGGTTAGGGTTAGGGTTAGGGTTAGGGTTAGTGTTAGGGTTTGGGTTAGGGTTAGGGTTACGACTAGGGTTAGGGTTAGGTTTAGGTTTAGCATTAGTTTTAGGATTAGGGTTAAGGTTAGGGTTTGGGTTTGGGTTAGGGTGAGGGTTAGGGTTAGGATTTGGTTAGGGTTACGGTTAAGGTTAACGTTTGAGTTAGGGTTATGGTTAGGGTTAGGATTAGGGTTAGGGTTTGTGTTAAGATTAGAGTGTGGTTTAGGGTTAGGGTTAGGGTTAGGGTTTGGGTTAAGGTTACGTTTAGGGTTAGGTTTTGTTTTAGGGTTAGGGTTAGGGTTAGGATTAGGTTTAGGGTTTAGGTTAGGGTTAGGGTTAGGGTTAGGGTTAGGGTTAGGGTTAGGGTTAGGGTTAGGGTTAGGGTTTGGGTTAGGGCTTAGGTTTGGTTAGGTTTAGGGTTAGGGTTAGGGTTATGTTTAGGTTTAGCTTTACGGTTAGGGTTAGGGTTATGGTTAGGGTTAGCGTTAGGGTTAGGGTTAGGGTTAGGGTTCCGATTAGAGTTAGGGTTAGGGTTATGGTTAGGTTTAAGGTTTGGGTTAGGATTATGGTTAGGGTTTGTGGTAAGATTAGGGCTTGGGTTTGTGTTAGGGTTAGGGTTAGGGTTAGGGGTAGGGTTAGGGTTAGGGTTAGGGTTAGGTTTAGAATTAGGGTTAGGGTTACGGTTAGGGTTAGGTTTAGGGTTTGGGTTTGGTTTAGAGTTAGGTTTAGGTTAGGGTTTGGGTTAGAGTTAGGGTTAGGGTGAGGTGTTGGATTAGGGTTATGGTTAGGGTTAGGGTTAGGATTAGGGTTAGGGTTAGGGTTCCGATTAGAGTTAGGTTTAGAGTTTGGGTTTGGGTAAGGGTTAAGGTTAGGGTTAGGGTTACGTTTAGGGTTAGGGATAGGAATAGGATTAGGGTTAGATTTAGGGTTAGGATTAGGGTTAGGGTTTGTGTTTAGGTTTGGGTTATGGTTAGGGTAAGTGTTAGGGTTAGGGTTTAGGGTTAGGTTTAGGGTTGGGGTTAGGGTTTCGTTTTGGGTTATATTTTGGGTTAGGTTTAGGGTTAGGGTTAGGGTTTCGGTTCGGGTTAGGATTAGGGTTAGGGTTTGAGTTTGAATTAGGTTTAGGGTTAGCATTAGGGTTAGGGTTAGGTTTAGGATTAGTGTTTCAGTTAGGGTTAGGGTTAGGTTAAGTTTAGGGTTAGGGTTAGGTTTAGGGTTTGATTTAGGCTTAGGGTTAGGGTTAGGGTTAGTGTTAGGGTTTGGGTTACAGTTAGGGTTACGACTAGGGTTAGGATTAGGTTTAGGGTTAGCATTAGTTTTAGGATTAGGTTTAGGGTTAGGGTTTGGGTTTGGGTTAGGGTTAGGGTTAGGGTTACGGTTTGGGTTAGGGTTAGGGTTAGGGTTAACGTTTGAGTTAGGGTTACGGTTAGGGTTAGGATTCGGGTTAGGGTTTGTGTTAAGATTAGGGTTTGGTTTAGGTTTAAGGTTAGGGTTTGGGTTAAAGTTACGTTTAGGGTTAGGTTTTGTTTTAGGGTTAGGGTTAGTGTTCGGATTAGGGTTAGGGTTTAGGTTTGGTTAGGTTTAGGGTTAGGGTTAGGGTTATGGTTAGGTTTAGCTTTACGGTTAGGGTTAGGGTTATGGTTAGGGTTAGCGTTAGGGTTAGGGTTAGGGTTAGGGTTCCGATTAGAGTTAGGTTTAGAGTTTGGGTTTGGGTAAGGGTTAAGGTTAGGGTTAGGGTTAGGGTTAGGGTTAGGGTTAGGACTAGGATTAGTGTTAGGGTTAGGGTTAGGATTAGGGTTAGGGTTTGGGTTTAGGTTTGGGTTATGGTTAGGGTAAGTGTTAGGGTTACAGTTTAGGGTTAGGGTTAGTGTTAGTGTTTCGGTTTGGGTTATGTTTTGGGCTAGGTTTAGGGTTAGGGTTAGGGT
>JAJHUQ010000043.1:2735000-2737500 GCA_035773235.1 Eospalax fontanierii | reverse complement strand
AGGTTAGGGTTAGGGTTAGGTTTAGGGTTTGATTTAGGGTTAGGGTTAGGGTTAGGGTTAGTCTTAGGGTTTGAGTTACGGTTAGGGTTACGACTAGGGTTAGGGTTAGGTTTAGGGTGAGCATTAGTTTTAGGATTAGGGTTAGGGTTAGGGTTTGGGTTTGGGTTAGGGTTAGGTTTAGGGTTAGGGTTTGGGTTAGGTTTAGGGTTGGAGTTAGGATTAGGGTTAGGGTTTGTGTTAAAATTAGGGTTTGGGTTTGTGTTAGGGTTAGGGTTAGGGTTAGGGTTAGGGTTAGGGTTAGGGTTACGTTTAGAATTTGGGTTAGGATTAGGGTTAGGATAAGGATGAGGGTTAAGGTTAGGATTAGGATTACGGTTATTATTTGGATTATGGTTTTGGGTTAGTGTTAGAGTTAGGGTTTGAGTTAGGGTTAGGTTTAGGGTTAGGTTAGGGTTAGGGTTAGGGTTAGGACTAGGATTAGGGTTAGGGTTAGTGTTAGGATTAGGGTTAGGGTTTGGTTTTAGGTTTGGGTTATGGTTAGGGTAAGTGTTAGGTTTAGGGTTTAGGGTTAGGTTTAGGGTTAGGGTTAGGGTTTCGGATTGGGTTATATTTTGGGTTAGGTTTAGGATTAGGGTTAGGGTTTGAGTTTGAATTAGGTTTACGGTTAGCATTAGGGTTAGGGTTAGGTTTAGCATTAGTGTTTCAGTTAGGGTTAGGGTTAGGTTAAGGTTAGGGTTAGGGTTAGGTTTAGGGTTTGATTTAGGGTTAGCGTTAGGGTTAGGGTTAGTGTTAGGGTTTGGGTTAGGTTAGGGTTACGACTAGGGTAAGGGTTAGGTTTAGGGTTAGCATTAGTTTTAGGATTAGGGTTAGGTTTAGGGTTTGGGTTTGGGTTAGGTTTAGGGTTAGGGTTAGGGTTTGGGTTAGGGTTAGGGTTAGGGTTAACGTTTGAGTTAGGGTTACCGTTAGGGTTAGGATTAGGTTTAGGGTTTGTGTTAAGATTAGGGTTTGGTTTAGGGTTAGGGTTAGGGTTTGGGTTAGGGTTAGGGTTAGGGTTAGGGTTAGGGTTAGGTTTTGGGTTAGGCTTAGGGTTAGGGTTAGAATTAGGGTTAGGGTTAGGGTTAGGATAAGGATGAGGGTTAGGTTTAGGGTTAGGATTACGGTTATTATTTGGGTTATGGTTTGCGTTAGGGTTAGGGTTAGGGTTAGGTTTAGGGTTTGATTTAGGGTTAGGGTTAGGGTTAGTGTTAGGGTTTGGGTTAGGGTAAGGTTTAGGGTTAGGACTAGGATTAAGGTTAGGATTAGGATTAGGGTTAGGTTTTGGGTTTAGGTTTGGGTTATGGTTAGGGTTAGTGTTAGGGTTAGGGTTTAGGGTTAGGGTTAGGGATAGCGTTAGGGTTAGAATTTCAGTTTGGGTTATGTTTTGGGTTAGGTTTAGGGTTAGGGTTAGGGTTTGTGTTCGGGTTAGGATTAGGGTTAGGGTTTGAGTTTGAATTAGGTTTAGGGTTAGGGTTAGGGTTAGGGTTAGGTTTAGGATTAGTGTTTCAGTTAGGGTTAGGGTTAGGTTAAGGTTAGGGTTAGGGTTAGGTTTAGGGTTTGATTTAGGGTTAGGGTTAGGGTTAGGGTTAGGGTTAGGGTTAGGGTTTGGGTTAGGGTTAGGCTTACGACTAGGGTTAGGGTTAGGTTTAGGGTTAGCATTAGTTTTAGGATTAGGGTTAGGGTTAGGGTTTGGGTTTGGGTTAGGATTAGGGTTAGGGTTAGGGTTTGGGTTAGGGTTAGGGTTAGGGTTAACGTTTGAGTTAGGGTTATGGTTAGGGTTAGGATTAGGGTTAGGGTTTGCGTTAAGATTACGGTTTGGTTTAGGGTTAGGGTTAGGGTTTGGGTTAAAGTTACGTTTAGTTTTAGGTTTTGGGTTAGGGTTAGGGTTAGGGTTAGGATTAGGTTTAGGATTTAGGTTTTCGGTTAGGTTTAGTGTTAGGGTTAGGGTTAGGATTAGGGTTTGGGTTAGGGTTTAGGGTTAGGGTTAGGGTTCCGATTAGAGTTAGGTTTAGAGTTTGGGTTTCGGTAAGGGTTAAGGTTAGGGTTAGGGTTAGGGTTAGGACTAGAATTAGGGTTAGGGTTAGGGTTAGGATTAGGGTTAGGGTTTGGGTTTAGGTTTGGGTTATGGTTAGGGTAAGTGTTAGGGTTACAGTTTAGGGTTAGGGTTAGGGTTAGTCTTAGGGTTTCGGTTTGGGTTATGTTTTGGGCTAGGTTTAGGGTTAGGGTTAGGGTATGGGTTCGGGTTAGGATTAGGGTTAGGGTTTGAGTTTGAATTAGGTTTAGGGTTAGCATTAGGGTTAGGGTTAGGTTTAGGATTAGTGTTTCAGTTAGGGTTAGGGTTAGGGTTTGCGTTAGTGTTAGAATTAGGGGTTGAATTAGGGATAGGTTTAGGGTTAGGTTAGGGTTTGGGTTAGAGTTAGGTTTAGGTTAGGGTTTAGGTTAGAGATAGGGTTAGCGTGAGGTG
>JAJHUQ010000043.1:2677500-2685000 GCA_035773235.1 Eospalax fontanierii | reverse complement strand
TTTGGGTTTGGGTTAGGATTAGGGTTAGAGTTAGGGTTAGGGTTAGGGTTAGAATTAGGGTTAGGGTTAGGGTTAGGGTTAGGATAAGGATGAGGGTTAGTGTTAGGGTTAGGATTAGGGTTATTATTTGGGTTATGGTTTGGGTTAGGGTTAGGGTTAGGGTTAGGGTTAGGGTTAGGGTTAGGGTTAGGGTTTGGGTTCGAGTTAGGATTAGGGTTAGGGTTTGAGTTTGAATTAGGTTTAGGGTTAGCATTAGGGTTAGGGTTAGGGTTAGGATTAGGGTTTGAGTTAGGGTTGGGTTTAGGGTTAAATTTAGGGTTAGGGTTAGGGTTAGGGTTAGTGTTAGGGTTTGAGTTAGGGTTAGGGTTAGGACTAGAGTTAGTGTTAGGGTTAGGTTTAGGGTTAGCATTAGGGTTAGGATTAGGGTTAGGGTTAGGGTTTGGGTTAGGGTTAGGGTTAGGGTTAGGGTTAGGGTTAGGTTTTGGGTTAGGGTTAGGATTAGGGTTAGGGTTTGGGTTAGGTTTAGGGTTGGAGTTAGGATTAGGGTTAGGGTTTGTGTTCAAATTAGGGTTTGGGTTTGTGTTAGGGTTAGGGTTAGGGTTAGGGTTAGGTTTAGAATTAGGGTTAGGGTTAGGGTTAGGATAAGGATGAGGGTTAAGGTTAGGGTTAGGATTAAGGTTATTATTTGGGTTATGGTTTGGGTTAGTGTTAGGGTTAGGGTTTGGGTTAGTGTTAGAGTTAGGGTTTGAGTTAGGGTTAGGTTTAGGGTTAGGTTAGGGTTTGGGTTAGAGTTAGGGTTAGGGTTACGGTTTGGGTTTGTTTTAGAGTTAGGATTAGGTTAGGCTTTGGGTTAGAGTTAGGGTTAGGGTGAGGTGTTGGATTAGGGTTATGGTTAGGATTAGGGTTAGGATTAGGGTTAGGGTTAGGGTTCCGATTAGAGTTAGGTTTAGATTTTGTGTTTGGGTAAGGCTTAAGGTTAGTGTTAGTGTTAGGGTTAGGGTTAGGGTTAGGGATAGGATAAGGATGAGGGTTAAGGTTAGGGTTAGGATTAGGGTTATTATTTGGGTTATGGTTTGGGTTAGTGTTAGGGTTAGGGTTTGGGTTAGTGTTAGAGTTAGGGTTTGAGTTAGGGTTAGGTTTAGGGTTAGGTTAGGGTTTGGGTTAGAGTTAGGGTTAGGGTTACGATTTGGGTTTGGTTTAGAGTTAGGGTTAGGTTAGGCTTTGGGTTAGAGTTAGGGTTAGGGTGAGGTGTTGGATTAGGGTTATGGTTAGTGTTAGGGTTAGGATTAGGGTTAGGGTTAGGGTTCCGATTAGAGTTATGTTTAGAGTTTGGGTTTGGGTAAGGTTTAAGGTTAGGTTTAGTGTTAGTTTTAGGGTTAGGGTTTGAGTTTGAATTAGGTTTAGTGTTAGCATTAGGGTTAGGGTTAGGTTTAGGATAATTATTTCATTTAGGGTTAGGGTTTGGGTTAGGGTTTGGGTTCGGGTTAGGGTTAGGGTTAGGGTTAGGGTTTGATTTAGAGTTAGGGTTAGGCTTAGGGTTGGTGTAGGGGTTTGGGTTAGGTTTAGGTTTAGGACTAGGGTTAGTGTTAGAGTTAGGTTTAGGGTTAGCATTAGGGTTAGGATTAGGGTTAGGGTTAGGTTTACGGTTGGGTTTAGGTTTTGGGTTACGGTTAGGGTTAGGGTTTGGGTTAGGGTTAAGGTTAGGGTTAGGGATAGGGTTAGGGTTAGGGTTAGGGTTAGGGTTAGGATTTGGTTTAGGATTACATTTAGGTTTAGGTTTTCGGTTAAGTTTCGGGTTAGGGTTAGGGTTTGCGATCGGGTTCGGTTAGTTTTAGGGTTTTAGTTAGGGTTAGGGTTAGGGTTAGGGTTAGGGTTAGCGTTTAGGTTAGGGTTACGCTTAGGGTTAGGGTTTGAGTTTGAGTTAGGTTTAGGTTTAGCATTAGGGTTAGAATTAGGGTTACGGTTAGGGTTTCGGTTACGGTTAGGGTTAGGGTTAGGGTTTGGGTTAGGGTTAGGTTTGAATCTGGTTTAGTGTTAGGGTTAGGGTTAGTGTTAAGATTAGGGTTAGGGTTAGGGTTAGGGTTAGGTTTTGGGTTAGGGTTAGGGTTAGGATTAGAATTAGTGTTAGGATTAGGGTTAGGGTTAGGGTTAGGGTTAGGAGAAGGATGAGGGTTAGGGTTAGGGTTAGGATTAGGGTTATTATTTGGGTTATGGTTTGGGTTATGGTTAGTGTTAGGGTTTGGTTTAGTGTTAGAGTTAGGGTTTGAGTTAGGGTTAGGTTTAGGGTTAGGTTAGAGTTTGGGTTAGAGTTAGGGTTAGGGTTAGCGATTGCGTTTGGTTTAGAGTTAGGGTTAAGTTAGGATTTGGGTTAAAGTTAGGGTTCGGGTGAGGTGTTGGATTAGGGTTATGGTTAGGATTAGGGTTAGGATTAGGGTTAGGGTTAGGGTTCCGATTAGAGTTAGGTTTAGATTTTGTGTTTGGGTAAGGCTTAAGGTTAGTGTTAGTGTTAGGGTTAGGGTTAGGGTTAGGGTTAGGATAAGGATGAGGGTTAAGGTTAGGGTTAGGATTAGGGTTATTATTTGGGTTATGGTTTGGGTTAGTGTTAGGGTTAGGGTTTGGGTTAGTGTTAGAGTTAGGGTTTGAGTTAGGGTTAGGTTTAGGGTTAGGTTAGGGTTTGGGTTAGAGTTAGGGTTAGGGTTACGATTTGGGTTTGGTTTAGAGTTAGGGTTAGGTTAGGCTTTGGGTTAGAGTTAGGGTTAGGGTGAGGTGTTGGATTAGGGTTATGGTTAGTGTTAGGGTTAGGATTAGGGTTAGGGTTAGGGTTCCGATTAGAGTTATGTTTAGAGTTTGGGTTTGGGTAAGGGTTAAGGTTAGGTTTAGTGTTAGTTTTAGGGTTAGGGTTTGAGTTTGAATTAGGTTTAGTGTTAGCATTAGGGTTAGGGTTAGGTTTAGGATAATTATTTCATTTAGGGTTAGGGTTTGGGTTAGGGTTTGGGTTCGGGTTAGGGTTAGGGTTAGGGTTAGGGTTTGATTTAGGGTTAGGGTTAGGCTTAGGGTTAGTGTAAGGGTTTGGGTTAGGTTTAGGTTTAGGACTAGGGTTAGTGTTAGGGTTAGGTTTAGGGTTAGCATTAGGGTTAGGATTAGGGTTAGGGTTAGGGTTTGGGTTAGGGTCAGGGTTAGGGTTAGGGTTAGGGTTTGGGTTAGGGTTAGGGTTAGGGTTAGGGTTTGGGTTAGGGTTAGGATTAGGGTTAAGGTTTGTGTTAAGATTAGGGTTTGGTTTTGGGTTAGGATTAGGGTTAGGGTTAGGGTTAGGGTTAGGGTTAGGGTTAGAATTAGGGTTAGGGTTAGGGTTAGGGTTCGGATAAGGATGAGGTTTAGTGTTAGGGTTAGGATTAGGGTTATTATTTGGGTTATGGTTTGGGTTAGGGTTAGGCTTACGGTTTGGGTTAGTGTTAGAGTGAGGGTTTGAGTTAGGGTTAGGTTTAGGGTTAGGTTAGGGTTTGGGTTAGAGTTAGGGTTAGGGTGAGGTGTTGGATTAGGGTTATGGTTAGGGTTAGGGTTAGGATTAGGGTTAGGGTTAGGCTTCCGATTAGAGTTAGGTTTAGAGGTTGGGTTTGGGTAAGGGTTAAGGTTAGGGTTAGGGTTAGGGTTAGGGTTAGGGTTAGGACTAGGATAAGGGTTAGGGTTAGGGTTAGGATTAGGGTTAGGGTTTGCGTTTACATTTGCGTTATGGTTAGTGTAAGCGTTAGGGTTACAGTTTAGGGTTAGGGTTAGGGTTAGGGTTAGGGTTTCGGTTTGGGTTATGTTTTGGGCTAGGTTTAGGGTTAGCGTTAGGGTTTGGGTTCGGGTTAGGATTAGGGTTAGGGTTTGAGTTTGAATTAGGTTTAGGTTTAGCATTAGGGTTAGGGTTAGGTTTAGGATTAGTGTTTCAGTTAGGGTTAGGTTTAGGGTTAAATTTAGGGTTAGGGTTAGGGTTAGGGTTAGTGTTAGGGTTTGAGTTAGGGTTAGGGTTAGGACTAGAGATATTGTTAGGGTTAGGTTTAGGGTTAGCATTAGGGTTAGGATTAGGGTTAGGGTTAGGGTTTGGGTTAGGGTTAGGGTTAGGGTTAGGGTTAGGTTTTGGGTTAGGGTTAGGATTAGGGTTAGGGTTTGGGTTAGTTTTAGGGTTGGAGTTAGGATTAGGGTTAGGGTTTGTGTTAAAATTAGGGTTTGGGTTTGTGTTAGGGTTAGGGTTAGGGTTAGGGTTAGGGTTAGGGTTAGGGATAGGGTTAGGGTTTGATTTAGGGTTAGGGTTAGGGTTTGGGTTAGGGTTAGGGTTAGGGTTAAGGTTAGGTTTAGGGTTAGGGTTTGGGTTAGGGTTAGGGTTAGGGTTAGTGTTTGGGTTTGGTTTAGTGTTGGAGTTAGGATTAGGGTTAGGGATTGTGTTAAAATTAGGGTTTGGGTTTGTGTTAGGGTTAGGGTTAGGGTTAGGGTTAGGGTTAGGTTTAGAATTAGGGTTAGGGTTAGGGTTAGGATAAGGATGAGGGTTAAGGTTAGGGTTAGGATTAGGGTTATTATTTGGGTTATGGTTTGGGTTAGTGTTAGGGTTAGGGTTTGGGTTAGTGTTAGAGTTAGGGTTTGAGTTAGGGTTAGGTTTACGGTTAGGATAGGGTTTGGGTTAGAGTTAGGGTTAGGGTTACGACTTGGGTTGGGTGTAGAGTTAGGGTTAGGTTAGGCTTTGGGTTAGAGTTAGGGTTAGGGTGAGGTGTTGGATTAGGGTTATGGTTAGGGTTAGGGTTAGGATTAGGGTTAGGGTTAGGGTTCCGATTAGAGTTATGTTTAGAGTTTGGGTTTGGGTAAGGGTTAAGGTTAGGTTTAGTGTTAGGATTAGGGTTAGGGTTTGAGTTTGAATTAGGTTTAGTGTTAGCATTAGGGTTAGGGTTAGGTTTTGGATAATTATTTCAGTTAGGGTTAGGGTTAGGGTTAGGGTTTGGGTTCGGGTTAGGGTTAGGGTTAGGGTGAGGGTTTGATTTAGTGTTAGGGTTAGGCTTAGGGTTAGTGTAAGGGTTTGGTTTAGGTTTAGGTTTAGGACTAGGATTAGTGGTAGGGTTAGGTGTAGGGTTAGCATTAGGGTTAGGATTAGGGTTAGGGTTAGGGTTTGGGTTAGGGTTAGGGTTAGGGTTAGGGTTAGGGTTAGGGTTAGGGTTAGAATTAGGGTTAGGGTTAGGGTTAGGGTTAGGGTTAGGGTTACGACTAGGGTTATTGTTAGGTTTAGGGTTAGCATTAGTTTTAGGATTAGGGTTAGGGTTAGGGTTTGTGTTTGGGTTAGAGTTAGGGTTAGGGTTGGGGTTTTGTTAGGGTTAGGGTTAGGGTTAACGTTTGAGTTAGGGTTACGGTTAGGGTTAGGATTAGGGTTACCACTAGGGTTATTGTTAGGTTTAGGGTTAGCATTAGTTTTAGGATTAGGGTTAGGGTTAGGGTTTGTGTTTGGGTTAGAGTTAGGGTTAGGGTTAGGGTTTTGTTAGGGTTAGGGTTAGGGTTAACGTTTGAGTTAGGGTTACGGTTAGGGTTAGGATTAGGGTTAGGGTTTGTGTTAAGATTAGGGTTTGGTTTAGGGTTAGGGTTAGGGTTTGGGTTAAAGTAACGTTTAGGGTTAGGTTTTGTTTTAGGGTTAGGGTTAGGGTTAGGATTAGGTTTAGGGTTTAGGTTTTCGGTTAGGTTTAGTGTTAGGGTTAGGGTTAGGATTAGGGTTTGGGTTAGGGATTAGATTTGGTTAGGTTTAGGGTTAGGGTTAGGGTTATAGTTAGGTTTAGCTTTACGGTTAGGGTTAAGGTTATGGTTAGGGTTAGCGTTAGGGTTAGGGTTAGGGTTAGGGTTCCGATTAGAGTTAGGTTTAGAGTTTGGGTTTGGGTAAGGGTTAAGGTTAGGGTTAGGGTTAGGTTTAGCTTTAGGGTTAGGACTAGGATTAGGGTTAGGGTTGGGGTTGGGGTTTCGGTTTGGGTTATGTTTTGTGCTAGGTTTAGGGTTAGGGTTAGGGTTTGGGTTCAGGTTAGGATTAGGGTTAGGGTTTGAGTTTGAATTAGGTTTAGGGTTAGCATTAGGGTTAGGGTTAGGTTTAGGATTAGTGTTTCAGTTAGGGTTAGGGTTAGGGTTAAGGTTAGGGTTAGATTTAGGTTTAGGGTTTGATTTAGGGTTAGGTTTAGGGTTAGGGTTCGTGTTAGGGTTTGGGTTCGATTTAGGGTTAGGACTAGGGTTAGTGTTAGGGTTAGGGTTAGGGTTACGGTTTGGGTTAGTGTTAGATTGAGGGTTTGAGTTAGGGTTAGGGTTAGGGTTTTGGTTAGGGTTAGGGTTAGGGTTAGGGCTAGGATAAGGAGAAGGGTTAGTGTTAGGGTTAGGATTAGGGTTATTATTTGGGTTACGGTTTCAGTTAGGGTTAGGTTTACGGTTTGGGTTAGTGTTAGAGTGAGGGTTTGAGTTAGGGTTAGGTTTAGGGTTAGGTTAGGGTTTGGGTTAGAGTTAGGGTTAGGGTTAGGGTTAGGGTTAGGGTTAGGGTTAGGATTAGGGTTAGAGTTTGTGTTTAGGTTTGGGTTATGTTTAGGGCAAGTGTTAGGGTTAGGGATTAGGGTTAGGTTTAGGGTTAGGGTTAGGGTTTCGGTTTGGGTTATATTTTGGGTTAGGTTTAGGGTTAGGTTTAGGGTTTGGGTTCGGATTAGGATTAGGGTTAGGGTTTGAGTTTGAATTAGGTTTAGGGTTAGCATTAGGGTTAGTGTTAGGTTTAGGATTAGTGTTTCAGGTAGGGTTAGGGTTAGGTTAAGGTTAGGGTTAGGGTTAGGTTTAGGGTTTGATTTAGGGTTAGGGTTAGGGTTAGGGTTAATGTTAGGGTTTGGGTTAGTGTTAGGGTTACGACTAGGGTTATCGTTAGGTTTAGGGTTAGCATTAGTTTTAGGATTAGGGTTAGGGTTAGGGTTTGGGTTTGGGTTAGGTTTAGGGTTAGGGTTAAGGTTTGGGTTAGGGTTAGGGTTAACGTTTGAGTTAGGGTTACGGTTAGGTTTAGGATTTGGGTTAGGGTTTGTGTTAAGATTAGGGTTTGGTTTAGGGTTAGGGTTAGGGTTTGGGTTAGGGTTAGGGTTAGGGTTAGGGTTAGGGTTTGGGTTTGGGTTAGGGTTCCGTTTAGAGTTATGTTTAGAGTTTGGGTTTGGGTAAGGGTTAAGGTTAGGTTTAGGGTTATTATTAGGGTTAGGGTTTGAGTTTGAATTAGGTTTAGGGTTAGCATTAGGGTTAGGGTTATGATTAGTATAAGTATTTCAGTTAGGGTTAGGGTTAGGGTTAGGGTTTGGGTTCGGGTTAGGGTTAGGGTTAGGGTTAGGGTTTGATTTAGGTTTAGGTTTAGGCTTAGGGTTAGTGTAAGGGTTTGGTTTAGGGTTAGTGTTAGGACTAGGATTAGTGTTAGGGTTAGGTTTAGGGTTAGGATTAGGGTTAGGGTTAGGGTTTGGGTTAGGGTTAGGGTTAGGGTTAGGGTTA
>JAJHUQ010000043.1:2655000-2670000 GCA_035773235.1 Eospalax fontanierii | reverse complement strand
TTAGAGTTAGGGTTAGGGTTAGGGTTTGGGTTTGGTTTAGAGTTAGGTTTAGGTTTAGGGTTTGGGTAAGGGTTAGAGTTAGGGTTAGGGTGAGATGTTGGATTAGGGTTATGGTTAGGGTTAGGGTTAGGATTAGGGTTAGGGTTAGGGTTCCGATTAGAGTTAGGTTTAGAGTTTGGGTTTGGGTAAGGGTTAAGGTTAGGGTTAGGGTTACGGTTAGGGTTAGGGATAGGACTAGGATTAGGGTTAGGTTTAGGGTTAGGATTAGGGTTAGGCTTTGTGTTTAGGTTTGGGTTATGGTTAGGGTAAGTGTTAGGGTTAGGGTTTAGGGTTAGGTTTAGGGTTAGGGTTAGGGTTTCTGTTTGGGTTACATTTTGTTTTAGGTTTAGGGTTACGGTTAGGGTTTGGGTTCGGGTTAGGATTAGGGTTAGGGTTAGGGTTAGGGTTCCGATTAGAGTTAGGTTTAGAGTTTGGGTTTGGGTAAGGGTTAAGGTTAGGGTTAGGGTTAGGGTTAGGGTTAGGACTAGGATTAGTGTTAGGGTTAGGGTTAGGATTAGGGTTAGGGTTTGGGTTTATCTTTGGGTTAAGGCTGGGGTAAGTGTTAGGGTTACAGTTTAGGGTCAGGGTTAGGGTTAGTGTTAGGGTTAGGGTTTCGGTTTGGGTTATGTTTTGGGCTAGGTTTAGGGTTAGTGTTAGTGTTTGGGTTCGGGTTAGGATTAGGGTTAGCGTTTGTGTTTGAATTAGGTTTAGGGTTAGCATTAGGGTTAGGGTTAGGTTTAGGATTAGTGTTTCAGTTAGGGTTAGGGTTAGGGTTAAGGTTAGGGTTAGGGTTAGGTTTAGGGTTTTATTTAGGGTTAGGGTTAGGGTTAGTGTTAGGGTTTGGGTTAGGGTTAGGGTTAGGACTAGGGTTAGTGTTAGGGTTAGGTTTAGGGTTAGCATTAGGGTTAGGATTAGGGTTAGGGTTAGGTTTTGGGTTAGGATTAGGGTTAGGGTTAGGGTTAGGGTTAGGGTTAGGGTTTGCGTTAGGATTAGGGTTAGGGTTTGTGTTAGGTTTAGGGTTGGAGTTAGGATTAGGGTTAGGGTTTGTGTTAAAATTAGGGTTTGGGTTTGTGTTATGGTTAGGGTTAGGGTTAGGGTTAGGGTTAGGGTTAGGGTTAGGTTTAGAATTAGGGTTAGGTTTAGGGTTAGGATAAGGATGAGGGTTAAGGTTAGGGTTAGGATTAGGTTTATTATTTGGGTTATGGTTTGGGTTAGTGTTAGGGTTAGGGTTTGGGTTAGTGTTAGAGTTAGGGTTTGAGTTAGGGTTAGGTTTAGGGTTAGGTTAGGGTTTGGGTTAGAGTTAGGGTTAGGGTTACGGATTGGGTTTGGTTTAGAGTTAGGGTTTAGGTTAGGCTTTGGGTTAAAGTTATGGTTAGGGTGAGGTTTCGGATTAGGGTTATGGTTAGGGTTAGAGTTAGGATTAGGGTTAGGGTTAGGGTTCCGATTAGAGATATGTTTACAGTTTGGGTTTGGGTAAGGGTTAAGGTTAGGTTTAGGGTTAGGATTAGGGTTAGGGTTTGAGTTTGAATTAGGTTTAGGGTTAGCATTAGGGTTAGGGTTAGGTTTACTATAAGTATTTCAGTTAGGGTTAGGGTTATTTTTAGGGTTTGGGTTTGTGTTAGGGTTAGGGTTAGGGTTAGGGTTAGGGTTTGGTGTAGGGTTAGGGTTAGTCTTAGGGTTAGTGTAAGCGTCTGGGATAGGGTTAAGGTTAGGACTAGGGTTAGTGTTAGGTTTAGGTTTAGGCTTAGCATTAGGGTTAGGATTAGGGTTAGGGTTAGGGTTTCGGTTAGGGTTAGGGTTAGGGTTAGGGTTAGGGTTTGAATTAGGGTTAGGGTTAGGGTTAGGGTTTGGGTTTGAGTTAGGGTTAGGGTTAGGATCAGGGTTAGGGTTTGTGTTAAGATTAGGGCTTGGGTTTGGGTTAGGGTTAGGGTTATTGTTAGGGTTAGGGTTAGGGTTAGGTTTAGAATTAGGGTTAGGGTTAGGGTTAGGGTTAGGGTTAGGATAAGGATAAGGGTTAGTGTTAGGGTTAGAATTAGGATTATTATTTGGGTTATGGTTTGGGTTAGGGTTAGGGTTACGGTTTGGGTTAGTGTTAGAGTGAGGGTTTGAGTTAGGGTTAGGTTTAGGGTTAGGTTAGGGTTTGGGTTAGAGTTAGGGTTAGGGTTAGGTTTTGGGTTTGGTTTAGAGTTAGGTTTAGGTTAGGGTTTGGGTTAGATTTAGGGTTAGGGTGAGGTGTTGGATTAGGGTTATGGTTAGGGTTAGGGTTAGGATTAGGGTTAGGGTTAGGGTTTGGTTTAGGGTTAGGGTTAGGACTAGGGTTAGTGTTAGGGTTTGGTTTAGGGTTAGGGTTAGGACTAGGGTTAGTGTTAGGGTTAGGTTTGGGTTAGAGTTAGAGTGAGGGTTTGAGTTAGGGTTAGGTTTAGGGTTAGGTTAGGGTTAGGGTTAGAGTTAGGGTTAGGGTTAGGGTTAGGGTTAGTGTTAGGATTAGGGTTAGGGTTTGGTTTTAGGTTTGGGTTATGGTTAGGGTAAGTGTTAGGGTTAGGGTTTAGGGTTAGGGTTAGGATTAGGGTTAGGGTTTGTGTTAAGATTAGGGCTTGGGTTTGGGTTAGGGTTAGGGTGAGGGTTAGGGTTAGGGTTAGGGTTAGGGTTAGGTTTAGAATTAGGGTTAGGGTTAGGGTTAGGATTAGGGTAAGGGTTAGGGTTCTGATTAGAGTTATGTTTAGAGTTTGGGTTTGGGTAAGGGTTAAGGTTAGGTTTAGGGTTAGGGTTATGGTTAGGGTTAGGGTTAGGGTTAGGATTAGGGTTAGGGTTAGGGTTCTGATTAGAGTTATGTTTAGATTTTGGGTTTGGGTAAGGGTTAAGGTTAGGTTTAGGGTTAGGATTAGGGTTAGGGTTTGAGTTTGAATTAGGTTTAGGGTTAGCATTAGTGTTAGGGTTAGGTTTAGTATAAGTATTTCAGTTAGGGTTAGGGTTATTGTTAGGGTTTGGGTTCGGGTTAGGGTTAGGGTTAGGGTTAGGATTTGATTTAGGGTTAGGGTTAGTCTTAGCGTTAGTGTAAGGGTTTGGGATAGGGTTAGGGTTAAGACTAGGGTTAGTGTTAAATTTAGGTTTAGGGTTAGCATTAGGGTTAGGATTAGGGTTAGGGTTAGGGTTTGGGTTAGGGTTAGGGTTAGGGTTAGGGTTAGGGTTTGGGTTAGGGTTATGGTTAGGGTTAGGGTTTGGGTTAGGGTTAGGGTTAGGGTTAGGATTAGGGTTAGGGTTTGTGTTAAGATTAGGGCTTGGGTTTAGGTTAGGGTTAGGGTTAGGGTTATGGTTAGGGTTAGGGTTAGGTTTAGAATTAGGGTTAGGGTTAGGGTTAGGATTAAGGTTAGGGTTTGGGTTTGGTTTAGAGTTAGGTTGAGGTTAGGGTTTGGGTTAGAGTTAGGGTTAGGGTGAGGTGGTGGATTAGGGTTCTGGTTAGGGTTAGGGTTAGGATTAGGGTTAGGGTTAGGGTTCCGATTAGAGTTAGGTTTAGAGTTTGGGTTTGGGTAAGGGTTAAGGTTAGGGTTAGGGTTACGTTTAGGGTTAGGGATAGGACTAGGATTAGGGTTAGGTTTAGGGTTAGGATTAGGGTTAGGGTTTGTGTTTAGGTTTGGGTTATGGTTAGGGTAAGTGTTAGGGTTAGGGTTTAGGGTTAGGTTTAGGGTTCGGGTTAGGGTTTCGGTTTGGGTTATATTTTGGGTTAGGTTTAGGGTTAGGGTTAGGGTTAGGGTTTGGGTTCGGGTTAGGATTAGGGTTAGGGTTTGAGTTTGAATTAGGTTTAGGGTTAGCATTAGGGTTAGCGTTAGGTTTAGGATTAGTGTTTCAGTTAGGGTTAGGGTTAGGTTAAGGTTAGGGTTAGGGTTAGGTTTAGGGTTAGCATTACGGTTAGGGTTAGGTTTATGGTTAGGGTTTGGGTTAGGGTTAGGGTTAGGGTTTGGGTTAGGGTTAGGATTAGGGTTAGCGTTTGTGTTTGAATTAGGTTTAGGGTTAGCATTAGGGTTAGGGTTAGGTTAAGATTAGTGTTTCAGTTAGGGTTAGGGTTAGGGTTAAGGTTAGGGTTAGGGTTAGGTTTAGGGTTTTATTTAGGGTTAGGGTTAGGGTTAGTGTTAGGGTTTGGGTTAGGGTTAGGGTTAGGACTAGGGTTAGTGTTAGGGTTAGGTTTAGGGTTAGCATTAGGGTTAGGATTAGGGTTAGGGTTAGGTTTTGGGTTAGGATTAGGGTTAGGGTTAGGGTTAGGGTTAGGGTTAGGGTTAGGGTTTGCGTTAGGGTTAGGGTTAGGGTTTGGGTTAGGTTTAGGGTTGGAGTTAGGATTAGGGTTAGGGTTTGTGTTAAAATTAGGGTTTGGGTTTGTGTTATGGTTAGGGTTAGGGTTAGGGGTAGGGTTAGGGTTAGGGTTAGGGTTAGGGTTAGAATTAGGGTTAGGTTTAGGGTTAGGATAAGGATGAGGGTTAAGGTTAGGGTTAGGATTAGGTTTATTATTTGGGTTATGGTTTGGGTTAGTGTTAGGGTTAGGGTTTGGGTTAGTGTTAGAGTTAGGGTTTGAGTTAGGGTTAGGTTTAGGGTTAGGTTAGGGTTTGGGTTAGAGTTAGGGTTAGGGTTACGGATTGGGTTTGGTTTAGAGTTAGGGTTTAGGTTAGGCTTTGGGTTAGAGTTATGGTTAGGGTGAGGTTTCGGATTAGGGTTATGGTTAGGGGTAGAGTTAGGATTAGGGTTAGGTTTAGGGTTCCGATTAGAGATATGTTTACAGTTTGGGTTTGGGTAAGGGTTAAGCTTAGGTTTAGGGTTAGGATTAGGGTTAGGGTTTGAGTTTGAATTAGGTTTAGGGTTAGCATTAGGGTTAGGGTTAGGTTTAGTATAAGTATTTCAGTTAGGGTTAGGGTTAGGGTTAGGGTTTGGGTTCGGGTTAGGGTTAGGGTTAGGGTTAGGGTTTGATTTAGGGTTAGGGTTAGGCTTAGGGTTAGTGTAAGGGTTTGGGTTAGAGTTAGGGTTAGGACTAGGGTTAGGGTTAGGGTTAGGTTTAGGGTTAGCATTAGGGTTAGGATTAGGGTTAGGGTTAGGGTTTGGGTTAGGGTTAGGGTTAGGGTTAGGGTTAGGGTTTGGGTTTGATTTAGGGTTAGGGTTAGTCTTAGCGTTAGTGTAAGGGTTTGGGATAGGGTTAGGGTTAGGACTAGGGTTAGTGTTAGGTTTAGGTTTAGGGTTAGCATTAGGGTTAGGATTAGGGTTAGGGTTAGGGTTTGGGTTAGGGTTAGGGTTAGGGTTAGGGTTAGGGTTTGGGTTAGGGTTAGGGTTAGGGTTAGGGTTTGGGTTAGGGTTAGGGTTAGGATTAGGGTTAGGGTTTGTGTTAAGATTAGGGCTTGGGTTTGGGTTAGGGTTAGGGTTATTGTTAGGGTTAGGGTTAGGGTTAGGGTTAGGTTTAGAATTTGGGTTAGGGTTAGGGTTAGGGTTAGGGTTAGGGTTAGGATAAGGATGAGGGTTAGTGTTAGGGTTAGAATTAGGGTTATTATTTGGGTTATGGTTTGGGTTAGGGTTAGGGTTACGGTTTGGGTTAGTGTTAGAGTGAGGGTTTGAGTTAGGTTTAGGTTTAGGGTTAGGTTAGGGTTTGGGTTAGAGTTAGGGTTATGGTTAGGTTTGGGTTTGGTTTAGAGTTAGGTTTAGGTTAGGGTTTGGGTTAGATTTAGGGTTAGGGTGAGGTGTTGGATTAGGGTTATGGTTAGGGTTAGGGTTAGGATTAGGGTTAGGGTTAGGGTTTGGTTTAGGGTTAGGGTTAGGACTAAGGTTAGTGTTAGGGTTTGGTTTCGGGTTAGGGTTAGGACTAGGGTTAGTGTTAGGGTTAGGTTTGGGTAAGTGTTAGAGTGAGGGTTTGAGTTAGGGTTAGGTTTAGGGTTAGGTTAGGGTTTGGGTTAGAGTTAGGGTTAGGGTTAGGGTTTGGGTTTGGTTTAGAGTTAGGTTTAGGTTAGGGTTTGGGTTAGAGTTAGGGTTAGGGTGAGGTGTTGGATTAGGGTTATGGTTAGGGTTAGGGTTAGGATTAGGTTTAGGGTTAGGGTTCCGATTAGAGTTAGGTTTAGAGTTTGGGTTTGGGTAAGGGTTAAGGTTAGGGTTAGGGTTACGTTTAGGGTTAGGGATAGGACTAGGATTAGGGTTAAGTTTAGGGTTAGAATTAGGGTTAGTGTTGTGTTTAGGTTTGGGTTATGGTTAGGGTAAGTGTTAGGATTAGGGTTTAGGGTTAGGTTTAGGGTTAGGGTTAGGGTTTCGGTTTGGGTTATATTTTGGGTTAGGTTTAGGGTTAGGGTTAGGGTTTGGGTTCGGGTTAGGATTAGGGTTAGGGTTTGAGTTTGAATTAGGTTTAGGGTTAGCATTAGGGTTAGGGTTAGGTTTAGGATTAGTGTTTCAGTTAGGGTTAGAGTTAGGTTAAGGTTAGGGTTAGGGTTAGGTTTAGGGTTTGATTTAGGGATAGGGTTAGGGTTAGTGTTAGTGTTAGGGTTTGGGTTACGGTTAGGGTTACGACTAGGTTTAGGGTTAGGTTTAGGGTTAGCATTAGTTTTAGGATTAGGGTTAGGTTTAGGGTTTGGGTTTGGGTTAGGTTTAGGGTTAGGGTTAGGGTTTGGGTTAGGGTTAGGGTTAGGGTTAACGTTGAGTTAGGGTTACGGTTAGGGTTAGGATTCGGGTTAGGGTTTGTGTTAAGATTAGGGTTTGGTTTAGGGTTAAGGTTAGGGTTTGGGTTAAAGTTACGTTTAGGGTTAGGTTTTGTTTTAGGGTTAGGGTTAGGGTTAGGATTAGGGTTAGGGTTTAGGTTTTCGGTTAAGTTTAGTGTTAGGGTTAGGGTTAGGATTAGGGTTTGGGTTAGTGTTTAGGTTTGGTTAGGTTTAGGGTTAGGGTTAGGGTTTGGGTTAGGTTTAGCTTTACGGTTAGGGTTAGGGTTATGGTTAGGGTTAGCGTTAGGGTTAGGGTTAGGTTTAGGGTTCCGATTAGAGTTAGGTTTAGACTTTGGGTTTGGGTAAGGGTTAAGGTTAGGGTTAGGGTTAGGGTTAGGGTTAGGGTTAGGGTTAGGGTTATGGTTAGGACTAGGATTAGTGTTAGGGTTAGGGTTAGGATTAGGGTTAGGGTTTCGGTTTAGGTTTGGGTTATGGTTAGCGTAAGTGTTAGGGTTACAGTTTAGGGTTAGGGTTAGGGTTAGTGTTTCGGTTTGGGTTATGTTCTGGGCTAGTTTTGGGGTTGGGGTTAGGGTTTGGGTTCGGGTTAGGATTAGGGTTAAGGTTTGAGTTTGATTTAGGTTTAGGGTTAGCATTAGGGTTAGGGATAGGTTTAGGATTAGTGTTTCAGTTAGGGTTAGGGTTAGGGTTAAGGTTAGGGTTAGGGTGAGGTTTAGGGTTTGATTTAGGGTTAGGTTTAGGGTTAGGGTTATTGTTAGGGTTTTCGTTAGGGTTAGGGTTAGGACTAGGGTTAGTGTTAGGGTTAGGTTTAGGGTTAGCATTCGGGTTAGGATTAGGTTTAGGCTTAGGATTTGGGTTAGGGTTAGGGTTAGGGTTAAGGTTAGGGTTAGGGTTAGGGTTTGGGTTAGGATTGGAATTAGGATTAGGGTTAGGGTTTGTGTTAAAATTAGGGTTTGGGTTTGTGTTAGGGTTAGGGTTAGGGTTAGCGTTAGGGTTAAGTTTACGTTTAGAATTAGGGTTAGGATTAGGGTTAGGATAATGATGAGGGTTAAGGTTAGGGTTAGGATTAGGGTTATTATTTGGGTTATGGTTTGGGTTAGTGTTAGGGTTAGGGTTTGGGTTAGTGTTAGAGTTAGGGTTTGAGTTAGGGTTAGGTTTAGGGTTAGGATAGGGTTAGGGTTAGGGTTAGGACTAGGATTAGGGTTAGGGTTAGTGTTAGGATTAGGGTTAGGGTTTGGTTTTAGGTTTGGGTTATGGTTAGGGTAAGTGTTAGGGTTAGGGTTTAGGGTTAGGGTTAGGATGAGGGTTAGGGTTTGTGTTAAGATTAGGGCTTGGGTTTGGGTTAGGGTTAGGGTTAGGGTTAGGGTTAGGGTTAGGGTTAGGTTTAGAATTAGGGTTAGGTTTAGGGTTAGGATTAGGGTTAGGGTAAGGGTTCTGATTAGAGTTATGTTTAGAGTTTGGGTTTGGGTAAGGGTTAAGGTTAGGTTTAGGGTTAGGGTTATGGTTAGGGTTAGGGTTAGGGTTATGGTTAGGGTGAGGTTTTGGATTAGGGTTATGGTTAGGGTTAGGGTTAGCATTAGGGTTAGGGTTAGGGTTCTGATTAGAGTTATGTTTAGAGTTTGGGTTTGGGTAAGGGTTAAGGTTAGGTTTAGGGTTAGTATTAGGGTTAGGGTTTGAGTTTGAATTAGGTTTAGGGTTAGCATTAGGGTTAGGGTTAGGTTTAGTATAAGTATTTCAGTTAGGGTTAGGGTTATTGTTAGGGTTTGGGTTCGGGTTAGGGTTAGGGTTAGGGTTAGGATTTGATTTAGGGTTAGGGTTAGTCTTAGCATTAGTGTAAGGGTTTGGGATAGGGTTAGGGTTAGGACTAGGGTTAGTGTTAAATTTAGGTTTAGGGTTAGCATTAGGGTTAGGATTAGGGTTAGGGTTAGGGTTTGGGTTAGGGTTAGGGTTAAGGTTAGGGTTAGGGTTTGGGTTAGGGTTATGGTTAGGGTTAGGGTTTGGGTTAGGGTTAGGGTTAGGGTTAGGATTAGGGTTAGGGTTTGTGTTAAGATTAGGGCTTGGGTTTGGGTTAGGGTTAGGGTTAGGGTTAGGGTTAGGGTTAGGGTTAGGGTTAGGGTTAGAGTTAGGTTTAGAATTAGGGTTAGGGTTAGGGTTAGGATTAGGGTTAGGGTTTGGGTTTGGTTTAGAGTTAGGTTTAGGTTAGGGTTTGGGTTAGAGTTAGGGTTAGGGTGAGGTGTTGGATTAGGGTTATGGTTAGGGTTAGGGTTAGGATTAGGGTTAGGGTTAGGGTTCCGATTAGAGTTAGGTTTAGAGTTTGGGTTTGGGTAAGGGTTAAGGTTAGGGTTAGGGTTACGTTTAGGGTTAGGGATAGGACTAGGATTAGGGTTAGGTTTAGGGTTAGGATTAGGGTTAGGGTTTGTGTTTAGGTTTGGGTTATGGTTAGGGTAAGTGTTAGGGTTAGTGTTTAGGGTTAGGTTTAGGGTTCGGGTTAGGGTTTCGGTTTGGGTTATATTTTGGTTTAGGTTTAGGTTTAGGGTTAGGGTTAGGGTTTGGGTTCGGGTTAGGATTAGGGTTAGGGTTTGAGTTTGAATTAGGTTTAGGATTAGCATTAGGGTTAGCGTTAGGTTTAGGATTAGTGTTTCAGTTAGGGTTAGGGTTAGGTTAAGGGTAGGGTTAGGGTTAGGTTTAGGGTTTGATTTAGGGTTAGGGTTAGGGTTAGGTAAAGTGTTAGGGTTTGGGTTAGGGTTAGGGTTACGACTAGGGTTAGGGTTAGGTTTAGGGTTAGCATTAGTTTTAGGATTAGGGTTAGGGTTAGGGTTTGGGTTTGGGTTAGGGTTAGGGTTAGGGTTAGGGTTTGGGTTAGGGTTAGGGTTAGGGTTAACGTTTGAGTTAGGGTTACGGTTAGGGTTAGGATTCGGGTTAGGGTTTGTGTTAAGATTAGGGTTTGGTTTAGGTTTAAGGTTAGGGTTTGGGTTAAAGTTACGTTTAGGGTTAGGTTTTGTTTTAGGGTTAGGGTTAGTGTTAGGATTAGGGTTAGGGTTTAGGTTTGGTTAGGTTTAGGTTAGGGTTAGGGTTATTGTTAGGTTTAGCTTTACGGTTAGGGTTAGGGTTATGGTTAGGGATAGCGTTAGGGTTAGGGTTAGGGTTAGGGTTCCGATTAGAGTTAGGTTTAGAGTTTGGGTTTGGGTAAGGGTTAAGGTTAGGGTTAGGGTTAGGGTTAGGGTTAGGGTTAGGGTTAGGACTAGGATTAGTGTTAGGGTTAGGGTTAGGATTAGGTTTAGTGTTTGGGTTTAGGTTTGGGTTATGGTTAGGGTAAGTGTTAGGGTTACAGTTTAGGGTTAGGGTTAGGGTTAGTGTTTCGGTTTGGGTTATGTTTTGTGCTAGGTTTAGGGTTAGGTTTAGGGTTTGGGTTCGGGTTAGGATTAGGGTTAGGGTTTGAGTTTGAATTAGGTTTAGGGTTAGCATTAGGGTTAGGGTTAGGTTTAGGGTTTGATTTAGGGTTAGGTTTAGGGTTAGGGTTATTGTTAGGGTTTGGGTTAGGGTTAGGGTTACGACTAGGGTTAGTGTTAGGGTTAGGTTTAGGGTTAGCATTCGGGTTAGGATTAGGTTTAGGGTTAGGGTTTGGGTTAGGGTTAGGGTTAGGGTTAAGGTTAGGGTTAGGGTTAGGGTTTGGGTTAGGGTTAGGTTTAGGGTTAGGGTTTGGGTTAGGTTTAGGGTTGGAGTTAGGATTAGGGTTAGGGTTTGTGTTAAAATTAGGGTTTGGGTTTGTGTTAGGGTTAGGGTTAGGGTTACGTTTAGAATTAGGTTAGGATTAGGGTTAGGATAAGGATGAGGGTTAAGGTTAGGGTTAGGATTAGGGTTATTATTTGGGTTATGGTTTGGGTTAGTGTTAGGGTTAGGGTTTGGGTTAGTGTTAGAGTTAGGGTTTGAGTTAGGGTTAGGTTTAGGGTTAGGTTAGGGTTAGGGTTAGGGTTAGGTTTAGAATTAGCGTTAGGGTTAGGGTTAGGATAAGGATGAGGGTTAAGGTTAGGGTTAGGATTAGGGTTATTATTTGGGTTATGGCTTGGGTTAGTGTTAGGGTTAGGGTTTGGGTTAGTGTTAGAGTTAGGGTTTGAGTTAGGGTTAGGTTTAGGTTTAGGTTAGGGTTTGGGTTAGAGTTAGAGTTAGGGTTACGGTTTGGGTTTGGTTTAGAGTTAGGTTTAGGTTAGGGTTTGGCTTAGAGTTAGGGTTAGGGTGAGGTGTTGGATTAGGGTTATGGTTAGGGTTAAGGTTAGGATTAGGTTTAGGGTTAGGGTTAGGGTTTAGAGTTTGGGTTTGGCTAAGGGTTAAGGTTAGGTTTAGGGTTAGGATTAGGGTTAGGGTTTGAGTTTGAATTAGGTTTAGTTTTAGCATTAGGGTTAGGGTTAGGGTTAGGGTTAGGGTTAGGATTAGGGTTAGGGTTTGTGTTAAGATTAGGGTTTGGGTTTGGGTTAGGTTTAGGGTTAGGGTTAGGGTTAGGATAAGGATGAGGGTTAGTGTTAGGGTTAGCATTAGGGTTATTATTTGGGTTATGGTTTGGGTTAGGGTTAGGGTTACGGTTTGGGTTAGTGTTAGAGTGAGGGTTTGAGTTAGGGTTAGGTTTAGGGTTAGGTTAGAGTTTGGGTTAGAGTTAGGGTTAGTGTTAGGGTGTGGGTTTGGTTTAGAGTTAGGTTTAGGTTAGGGTTTGGGTTAGAGTTAGCGTTAGGTTGAGGTGTTGGATTAGGGTTATGGTTAGGGTTAGGGTTAGGATTAGGGTTAGGGTTAGGGTTCCGATTAGAGTTAGGTTTAGAGTTTGGGTTTGGGTAAGGGTTAAGGTTAGGGTTAGGGTTACGGTTAGGGTTAGGGATAGGACTAGGATTAGGGTTAGGTTTAGGGTTAGGATTAGGGTTAGGGTTTGTGTTTAGGTTTGGGTTATGGTTAGGGTAAGTGTTAGGGTTAGGGTTTAGGGTTACGTTTAGGGTTAGGGTTAGGGTTTCGGTTTGGGTTATATTTTCGGTTAGGTTTAGGGTTAGGGTTAGGGTTTGGGATCGGGTTAGGATTAGGTTTAGTGTTTGAGTTTGAATTAGGTTCAGGGTTAGCATTAGGGTTAGGGTTAGGTTTAGGATTAGTGTTTCAGTTACGGTTAGGTTTAGGTTAAGGTTAGGGTTAGGGTTAGGTTTAGGGTTTGATTTAGGGTTAGGGTTAGGGTTAGGGTTAGTGTTAGGGTTTGGGTTAGGGTTAGGTTTACGACTAGGGTTAGGGTTAGGTTTAGGGTTAGCATTAGTTTTAGACTTAGGGTTAGGGGTAGGGCTTGGGTTTGGGTTAGAGTTAGGGTTAGGTTTAGGGTTTGGGTAAGGGTGAGGGTTAGGGTTAATGTTTGAGTTAGGGTTACGGTTAGGGTTAGGATTAGGGTTAGAGTTTGTGTTAAGATTAGGGTTTGGTTTATGGTTAGGGTTAGGGTTTGGGTTAAAGTTACGTTTAGGGTTAGGTTTTGTTTTAGGGTTAGGGTTAGGGTTATGATTAGGTTTAGGGTTTAGGTTTTCGGTTAGGTTTAGTGTTAGGGTTAGGGTTAGGATTAGGGTTTGGGTTAGGGTTTAGGTTTGGTTAGGTTTAGGGTTAGGGTTAGGGTTATGGTTAGGTTTAGCTTTACGGTTAGGGTTAGGGTTATGGTTAGGGTTAGCGTTAGGTTTAGGGTTAGGGTTAGGGTTCCGATTAGAGTTAGGTTTAGAGTTTGGGTTTCTGTAAGGGTTAAGGTTAGGGTTAGGGTTAGGGTTAGGGTTAGGTTTAGGGTTAGGGATAGGGTTAGGGTTAGGGTTAGGGTATGGCTTAGGGTTAGGGTTAGGGTTTGGGTTATGTTTAGGGTTGGAGTTAGGAATAGGGTTAGGGTTTGTGTTAAAATTAGGGTTTGGGTTTGTGTTAGGGTTAGGGTTAGGGTTAGGGTTAGTGTTAGGTTTCCGATTAGAGTTAGGTTTAGAGTTTGGGTTTGGGTAAGGGTTAAGGTTAGGTTTACGGTTAGGATTAGGGTTAGGTTTTGAGTTTGAATTAGGTTTAGGGTTAGCATTAGGATTAGTATTAGGTTTAGTATAAGTATTTCAGTTAGGGTTAGGGTTATGGTTAGGGTTTGGGTTCGGGTTAGGGTTAGGGTTAGGGTTTGATTTAGGGTTAGGGTTAGGCTTAGGGTTAGTGTAAGGGTTTGGGTTAGGGTTAGGGTTAGGACTAGGGTTAGTGTTAGGGTTAGGTTTAGGGTTAGCATTAGGGTTATTAGGGTTAGGGTTAGGGTTTGGGTTAGGGTTAGGGTTAGGGTTAGGGTTAGGGTTTGGGTTAGGGTTTGGGTTAGGGTTAGGGTTAGGGTTAGGGTTTGGGTTAGGGTTAGGTTTAGGGTTAGGATTAGGGTTAGGGTTTGTGTTAAGATTAGGGTTTGGGTTTGGGTTAGGGTTAGGGTTAGGGTTAGGGTTAGGGTTAGGATTAGGGTTAGATTTAGGGTTAGGGTTAGGGTTAGGATAAGGATGAGGGTTAGTGTTAGGGTTAGCATTAGGGTTATTATTTGGGTTATGGTTTGGGTTAGGGTTAGGGTTACGGTTTGGGTTAGTGTTAGAGTGAGGGTTTGAATTAGGGTTAGGTTTAGGGTTAGGTTAGAGTTTGGGTTAGAGTTAGGGTTAGGGTTAGGGTGTGGGTTTGGTTTAGAGTTAGGTTTAGGTTAGGGTTTGGGTTAGAGTTAGGGTTAGGTTGAGGTGTTGGATTAGGGTTATGGTTAGGGTTAGGGTTAGGATTAGGGTTAGGGTTAGGGTTCCGATTAGAGTTAGGTTTAGAGTTTGGGTTTGGGTAAGGGTTAAGGTTAGGTTTAGGGTTACGGTTTGGGTTAGGGATAGGACTAGGATTAGGGTTAGGTTTAGGGTTAGGATTAGGGTTAAGGTTTGTGTTTAGGTTTGGGTTATGGTTAGGGTAAGTGTTAGGGTTAGGGTTTAGGGTTACGTTTAGGGTTAGGGTTAGGCTTTCGGTTTTCGGTTATATTTTGGGTTAGGTTTAGGGTTAGGGTTAGGGTTTGGGTTCGGTTTAGGATTAGGTTTAGGGTTTGAGTTTGAATTAGGTTCAGGGTTAGCATTAGGGTTAGGGTTAGGTTTAGGATTAGTGTTTCAGTTACGGTTAGGGTTAGGTTAAGGTTAGGGTTAGGGTTAGGTTTAGGGTTTGATTTAGGGTTAGGGTTAGGGTTAGGGTTAGTGTTAGGGTTTGGGTTAGGGTTAGGGTTACGACTAGGGTTAGGGTTAGGTTTAGGGTTAGCATTAGTTTTAGGATTAGGGTTAGGTTTAGGGTTTGGGTTTGGGTTAGAGTTAGGGTTAGGTTTAGGGTTTGGGTTAGGGTGAGGGTTAGGGTTAATGTTTGAGTTAGGGTTACGGTTAGGGTTAGGATTAGGGTTAGGGTTTGTGTTAAGTTTAGGGTTTGGTTTATGTTTAGGGTTAGGGTTTGGGTTAAAGTTACGTTTAGGGTTAGGTTTTGTTTTAGGGTTAGGGTTAGGGTTAGGATTAGGTTTAGGGTTTAGGTTTTCGGTTAGGTTTAGTGTTAGGGTTAGGGTTAGGATTAGGGTTTGGGTTAGGGTTTAGGTTTGGTTAGGTTTAGGGTTAGGGTTAGGGTTATGGTTAGGTTTAGCTTTACGGTTAGGGTTAGGGTTATGGTTAGGGTTAGCGTTAGGTTTAGGGTTAGGGTTAGGGTTCCGATTAGAGTTAGGTTTAGAGTTTGGGTTTGGGTAAGGGTTAAGGTTAGGGTTAGGGTTAGGGTTAGGGTTAGGGTTAGGGTTAGGACTAGGATTAGGGTTAGGGTTAGGGTTAGGGTTAGGATTAGGGTTAGGGTTTGGGTTTAGGTTTGGGTTATGGTTAGGGTAAGTGTTAGGGTTACAGTTTAGTGTTACGGTTAGGGTTACGGTTTCGGTTTCGGTTATGTTTTGGGCTAGATTTAGGGTTAGGGTTAGGGTTTGGGTTAGGGTTAGGGTTAGGGTTAGGATAAGGAGGAGGGTTAGTGTTAGGGTTAGGATTAGGTTTATTATTTGGGTTATGGTTTGGGTTAGGGTTAGGGTTACGGTTTGGGTTAGTGTTAGAGTGAGGGTTTGAGTTAGGGTTAGGTTTAGGGTTAGGTTAGGGTTTGGGTTTCGGTTTGGGTTATGTTTTGGGCTAGGTTTAGGGTTAGGGTTAGGGTTTGGGTTCGGTTAGGATTAGGGTTAGGGTTTGAGTTTGAATTAGGTTGAGGGTTAGCATTAGGGTTAGGGTTAGGTTTAGGAGTAGTGTTTCAGTTAGGGTTAGGG
>JAJHUQ010000043.1:2645000-2652500 GCA_035773235.1 Eospalax fontanierii | reverse complement strand
AGGTTTAGGGTTAGGGTTAGGGTTATGGTTAGGTTTAGCTTTACGGTTAGGGTTAGGGTTTGGATTAGGGTTAGGGTTAGGGTTTGGGTTAGGGTTAGGGTTAGGATTAGGATTAGGTTTATGGTTTGTGTTAAGATTAGGGTTTGGGTTTTGGTTAGGGTTAGGGTTAGGGTTAGGGTTAGAATTAGGGTTAGGGTTAGGGTTAGGGTTAGGGTTAGGATAAGGAGGAGGGTTAGTGTTAGGGTTAGGATTAGGGTTATTATTTGGGTTATGGTTTGGGTTAGGGTTAGGGTTACGGTTTGGGTTAGTGTTAGAGTGAGGGTTTGAGTTAGGGTTAGGTTTAGGGTTAGGTTAGTGTTTGGGTTAGAGTTAGGGTTAGGGTTAGGGTTTGGGTTTGGTTTAGAGTTAGGTTTAGGTTTGGGTTTGGGTTAGAGTTAGGGTTAGGGTGAGGTGTTGGATTAGGGTTATGGTTAGGGTTAGGGTTAGGATTAGGGTTAGGGTTAGGGTTCCGATTAGAGTTAGGTTTAGAGTTTGGGTTTGGGTAAGGGTTAAGGTTAGGGTTAGGGTTACGGTTAGGGTTAGGGATAGGACTAGGATTAGGGTTAGGTTTAGGGTTAGGATTAGGGTTAGGGTTTGTGTTTAGCTTTGGGTTATGGTTAGGGTAAGTGTTAGGGTTAGGGTTTAGGGTTAGGTTTAGGGTTAGGGTTAGGGTTTTTGTTTGGGTTATATTTTGGGTTAGGTTTAGGGTTAGGGTTAGGGTTTGGGTTCGGGTTAGGATTAGGGTTAGGGTTAGGGTTAGGGTTAGGGTTAGGGTTAGGATTAGTGTTTCAGTTAGGGTTAGGGTTAGGTTAAGGTTAGGGTTAGGGTTAGGTTTAGGGTTTGATTTAGGGTTAGGGTTAGGGTTAGGGTTAGGGTTCGGGTTAGGGTTAGGGTTAGGGTTTGTGTTAAGATTAGGGTTTGGTTTAGGGTTATGGTTAGGGTTTCGGGTTAAAGTTACGTTTAGCGTTAGGTTTTGTTTTAGGGTTAGGGTTAGGGTTAGGATTAGGTTTAGGGTTTAGGTTTTCGGTTAGGTTTAGTGTTAGGGTTAGGGTTATGATTATGGTTTGGGTTAGGGTTTAGGTTTGGTGAGGTTTAGGGGTAGGGTTAGGGTTTGGGTTAGGTTTAGCTTTTCGGTTAGGGTTAGGGTTATGGTTAGGGTTAGCGTTAGGGTTAGGGTTAGGGTTAGGGTTCCGATTAGAGTTAGGTTTAGAGTTTGGGTTTGGGTAAGGGTTAAGGTTAGGGTTAGGGTTAGGGTTAGGGTTAGGGTTAGGGTTAGGACTAGGATTAGTGTTAGGGTTAGGGTTAGGATTAGGGTTAGGGTTTGGGTTTATCTTTGGGTTAAGGCTGGGGTAAGTGTTAGGGTTACAGTTTAGGGTCAGGGTTAGGGTTAGTGTTAGGGTTAGGGTTTCGGTTTGGGTTATGTTTTGGGCTTGGTTTAGGGTTAGGGTTAGTGTTTGGGTTCGGGTTAGGATTAGGGTTAGCGTTTGTGTTTGAATTAGGTTTAGGGTTAGCATTAGGGTTAGGGTTAGGTTTAGGATTAGTGTTTCAGTTAGGGTTAGGGTTAGGGTTAAGGTTAGGGTTAGGGTTAGGTTTAGGGTTTTATTTAGGGTTAGGGTTAGGGTTAGTTTTAGGGTTTGGGTTAGGGTTAGGGTTAGGACTAGGGTTAGTGTTAGGGTTAGGTTTAGGGTTAGCATTAGGGTTAGGATTAGGGTTAGGGTTAGGTTTTGGTTTAGGATTAGGGTTAGGGTTAGGGTTAGGGTTAGGGTTAGGGTTAGGGTTAGGGTTTGCGTTAGGGTTAGGGTTAGGGTTTGGGTTAGGTTTAGGGTTGGAGTTAGGATTAGGGTTAGGGTTTGTGTTAAAATTAGGGTTTGGGTTTGTGTTATGGTTAGGGTTAGGGTTAGGGTTAGGGTTAGGGTTAGGGTTAGGTTTAGAATTAGGGTTAGGTTTAGGGTTAGGATAAGGATGAGGGTTAAGGTTAGGTTTAGGATTAGGTTTATTATTTGGGTTATGGTTTGGGTTAGTGTTAGGGTTAGGGTTTGGGTTAGTGTTAGAGTTAGGGTTTGAGTTAGGGTTAGGTTTAGGGTTAGGTTAGGGTTTGGGTTAGAGTTAGGGTTAGGGTTACGGATTGGGTTTGGTTTAGAGTTAGGGTTTAGGTTAGGCTTTGTGTTAGAGTTATGGTTAGGGTGAGGTTTCGGATAAGGGTTATGGTTAGGGTTAGAGTTAGGATTAGATTTAGGGTTAGGGTTCCGATTAGAGATATGTTTACAGTTTGGGTTTGGGTAAGGGTTAAGGTTAGGTTTAGGGTTAGGATTAGGGTTAGGGTTTGAGTTTGAATTAGGTTTAGGGTTAGCATTAGGGTTAGGGTTAGGTTTACTATAAGTATTTCAGTTAGGGTTAGCGTTATTGTTAGGGTTTGGGTTCGGGTTAGGGTTAGGGTTAGGGTTAGGGTTAGGGTTAGGGATTGATTTAGGGTTAGGGTTAGTCTTAGCGTTAGTGTAAGGGCTTGGGATAGGGGTAGGGTTAGGACTAGGGTTAGTGTTAGGTTTAGGTTTAGGGTTAGCATTAGGGTTAGGATTAGGGTTAGGGTTAGGGTTTGGGTTAGGGTTAGGGTTAGGGTTAGGGTTACGTTTTGGGTTAGGGTTAGGGTTAGGGTTAGGGTTTGGGTTAGGGTTAGGGTTAGGGTTAGGATTAGGGTTAGGGTTTGTGTTAAGATTAGGGCTTGGGTTTGGGTTAGGGTTAGGGTTATTGTTAGGGTTAGGGTTAGGGTTAGGGTTAGGTTTAGAATTAGGGTTAGGGTTAGGGTTAGGGTTAGGGTTAGGATAAGGATGAGGGTTAGTGTTAGGGTTAGAATTAGGGTTATTATTTGGGTTATGGTTTGGGTTAGGGTTAGGGTTACGGTTTGGGTTAGTGTTAGAGTGAGGGTTTGAGTTAGGGTTAGGTTTAGGGTTAGGTTAGGGTTTGGGTTAGAGTTAGAGTTAGGGTTAGGGTTTGGGTTTGGTTTAGAGTTAGGTTTAGGTTAGGGTTTGGGTTAGATTTAGGGTTAGGGTGAGGTGTTGGATTAGGGTTATGGTTAGGGTTAGGGTTAGGATTAGGGTTAGGGTTAGGGTTTGGTTTAGGGTTAGGGTTAGGACTAGGGTTAGTGTTAGGGTTTGGTTTAGGTTTAGGGTTAGGACTAGGGTTAGTGTTAGGGTTAGGTTTGGGTTAGTGTTAGAGTGAGGGTTTGAGTTAGGGTTAGGTTTAGGGTTAGGTTAGGGTTTGGGTTAGAGTTAGGGTTAGGGTTAGGGTTTGGGTTTGGTTTAGAGTTAGGTTTAGGTTAGGGTTTGGGTTAGAGTTAGGGTTAGGGTGAGGTGTTGGATTAGGGTTATGGTTAGGGTTAGGGTTAGGATTAGGTTTAGGGTTAGGGTTCCGATTAGAGTTAGGTTTAGAGTTTGGGTTTGGGTAAGGGTTAAGGTTAGGGTTAGGGTTACGTTTAGGGTTAGGGATAGGACTAGGATTAGGGTTAAGTTTAGGGTTAGAATTAGGGTTATTGTTGTGTTTAGGTTTGGGTTATGGATAGGGTAAGTGTTAGGATTAGGGTTTAGGGTTAGGTTTAGGGTTAGGGTTAGGGTTTCGGTTTGGGTTATATTTTGGGTTAGGTTTAGGGTTAGGGTTAGGGTTTGGGTTCGGGTTAGGATTAGGGTTAGGGTTTGAGTTTGAATTAGGTTTAGGGTTAGCATTAGGGTTAGGGTTAGGTTTAGGATTAGTGTTTCAGTTAGGGTTAGAGTTAGGTTAAGGTTAGGGTTAGGGTTAGGTTTAGCGTTTGATTTAGGGTTAGGGTTAGGGTTAGTGTTAGTGTTAGGGTTTGGGTTAGGGTTAGGGTTACGACTAGGTTTAGGGTTAGGTTTAGGGTTAGCATTAGTTTTAGGATTAGGGTTAGGTTTAGGGTTTGGGTTTGGGTTAGGGTTAGGGTTAGGGTTAGGGTTTGGGTTAGGGTTAGGGCTAGGGTTAACGTTTGAGTTAGGGTTACGGTTAGGGTTAGGATTCGGGTTAGGGTTTGTGTTAAGATTAGGGTTTGGTTTAGGGTTAAGGTTAGGGTTTGGGTTAAAGTTACGTTTAGGGTTAGGTTTTGTTTTAGGGTTAGGGTTAGGGTTAGGATTAGGGTTAGGGTTTAGGTTTTCGGTTAAGTTTAGTGTTAGGGTTAGGGTTAGGATTAGGGTTTGGGTTAGGGTTTAGGTTTGGTTAGGTTTAGGGTTAGGGTTAGGGTTTGGGTTAGGTTTAGCTTTACGGTTAGGGTTAGGGTTATGGTTAGGGTTAGCGTTAGGGTTAGGGTTAGGGTTAGGGTTCCGATTAGAGTTAGGTTTAGACTTTGGGTTTGGGTAAGGGTTAAGGTTAGGGTTAGGGTTAGGGTTAGGGTTAGGGTTAGGGTTAGGACTAGGATTAGTGTTAGTGTTAGGGTTAGGATTAGGGTTAGGGTTTGGGTTTAGGTTTGGGTTATGGTTAGCGTAAGTGTTAGGGTTACAGTTTAGGGTTAGGGTTAGGGTTAGTGTTTCGGTTTGGGTTATGTTTTGGGCTAGGTTTAGGGTTAGGGTTAGGGTTTGGGTTCGGATTAGGATTCGGGTCAGGATTAGGGTTAAGGTTTGAGTTTGAATTAGGTTTAGGGTTAGCATTAGGGTTAGGGATAGGTTTAGGATTAGTGTTTCAGTTAGGGTTAGGGTTAGGGTTAAGGTTAGGGTTAGGGTTAGGTTTAGGGTTTGATTTAGGGTTAGGTTTAGGGTTAGGGTTATTGTTAGGGTTTGGGTTAGGGTTAGGGTTAGGACTAGGGTTAGTGTTAGGGTTAGGTTTAGGGTTAGCATTCGGGTTAGGATTAGGTTTAGGCTTAGGGTTTGGGTTAGGGTTAGGGTTAGGGTTAAGGTTAGGGTTAGGGTTAGGGTTTGGGTTAGGGTTGGAATTAGGATTAGGGTTAGGGTTTGTGTTAAAATTAGGGTTTCGGTTTGTGTTAGGGTTAGGGTTAGCGTTAGGGTTAAGTTTACGTTTAGAATTAGGGTTAGGATTAGGGTTAGGATAATGATGAGGGTTAAGTTTAGGGTTAGGATTAGGGTTATTATTTGGGTTATGGTTTGGGTTAGTGTTAGGGTTAGGGTATGGGTTAGTGTTAGAGTTAGGGTTTGAGTTAGGGTTAGGTTTAGGGTTAGGTTAGGGTTTGGGTTAGAGTTAGGGTTAGGGTTAGGGTTTGGGTTTGGTTTAGAGTTAGGTTTAGGTTAGGGTTTGGGTTAGATTTAGGGTTAGGGTGAGGTGTTGGATTAGGGTTATGGTTAGGGTTAGGGTTAGGATTAGGGTTAGGGTTAGGGTTTGGTTTAGGGTTAGGGTTAGGACTAGGGTTAGTGTTAGGGTTTGGTTTAGGTTTAGGGTTAGGACTAGGGTTAGTGTTAGGGTTAGGTTTGGGTTAGTGTTAGAGTGAGGGTTTGAGTTAGGGTTAGGTTTAGGGTTAGGTTAGGGTTTGGGTTAGAGTTAGGGTTAGGGTTAGGGTTTGGGTTTGGTTTAGAGTTAGGTTTAGGTTAGGGTTTGGGTTAGAGTTAGGGTTAGGGTGAGGTGTTGGATTAGGGTTATGGTTAGGGTTAGGGTTAGGATTAGGTTTAGGGTTAGGGTTCCGATTAGAGTTAGGTTTAGAGTTTGGGTTTGGGTAAGGGTTAAGGTTAGGGTTAGGGTTACGTTTAGGGTTAGGGATAGGACTAGGATTAGGGTTAAGTTTAGGGTTAGAATTAGGGTTATTGTTGTGTTTAGGTTTGGGTTATGGATAGGGTAAGTGTTAGGATTAGGGTTTAGGGTTAGGTTTAGGGTTAGGGTTAGGGTTTCGGTTTGGGTTATATTTTGGGTTAGGTTTAGGGTTAGGGTTAGGGTTTGGGTTCGGGTTAGGATTAGGGTTAGGGTTTGAGTTTGAATTAGGTTTAGGGTTAGCATTAGGGTTAGGGTTAGGTTTAGGATTAGTGTTTCAGTTAGGGTTAGAGTTACGTTAAGGTTAGGGTTAGGGTTAGGTTTAGGGTTTGATTTAGGGTTAGGGTTAGGGTTAGTGTTAGTGTTAGGGTTTGGGTTACGGTTAGGGTTACGACTAGGTTTAGGGTTAGGTTTAGGGTTAGCATTAGTTTTAGGATTAGGGTTAGGTTTAGGGTTTGGGTTTGGGTTAGGGTTAGGGTTAGGGTTAGGGTTTGGGTTAGGGTTAGGGTTAGGGTTAACGTTTGAGTTAGGGTTACGGTTAGGGTTAGGATTCGGGTTAGGGTTTGTGTTAAGATTAGGGTTTGGTTTAGGGTTAAGGTTAGGGTTTGGGTTAAAGTTACGTTTAGGGTTAGGTTTTGTTTTAGGGTTAGGGTTAGGGTTAGGATTAGGGTTAGGGTTTAGGTTTTCGGTTAAGTTTAGTGTTAGGGTTAGGGTTAGGATTAGGGTTTGGGTTAGGGTTTAGGTTTGGTTAGGTTTAGGGTTAGGGTTAGGGTTTGGGTTAGGTTTAGCTTTACGGTTAGGGTTAGGGTTATGGTTAGGGTTAGCGTTAGGGTTAGGGTTAGGGTTAGGGTTCCGATTAGAGTTAGGTTTAGACTTTGGGTTTGGGTAAGGGTTAAGGTTAGGGTTAGGGTTAGGGTTAGGGTTAGGGTTAGGGTTAGGACTAGGATTAGTGTTAGTGTTAGGGTTAGGATTAGGGTTAGGGTTTGGGTTTAGGTTTGGGTTATGGTTAGCGTAAGTGTTAGGGTTACAGTTTAGGGTTAGGGTTAGGGTTAGTGTTTCGGTTTGGGTTATGTTTTGGGCTAGGTTTAGGGTTAGGGTTAGGGTTTGGGTTCGGATTAGGATTCGGGTCAGGATTAGGGTTAAGGTTTGAGTTTGAATTAGGTTTAGGGTTAGCATTAGGGTTAGGGATAGGTTTAGGATTAGTGTTTCAGTTAGGGTTAGGGTTAGGGTTAAGGTTAGGGTTAGGGTTAGGTTTAGGGTTTGATTTAGGGTTAGGTTTAGGGTTAGGGTTATTGTTAGGGTTTGGGTTAGGGTTAGGGTTAGGACTAGGGTTAGTGTTAGGGTTAGGTTTAGGGTTAGCATTCGGGTTAGGATTAGGTTTAGGCTTAGGGTTTGGGTTAGGGTTAGGGTTAGGGTTAAGGTTAGGGTTAGGGTTAGGGTTTGGGTTAGGGTTGGAATTAGGATTAGGGTTAGGGTTTGTGTTAAAATTAGGGTTTCGGTTTGTGTTAGGGTTAGGGTTAGCGTTAGGGTTAAGTTTACGTTTAGAATTAGGGTTAGGATTAGGGTTAGGATAATGATGAGGGTTAAGTTTAGGGTTAGGATTAGGGTTATTATTTGGGTTATGGTTTGGGTTAGTGTTAGGGTTAGGGTATGGGTTAGTGTTAGAGTTAGGGTTTGAGTTAGGGTTAGGTTTAGGGTTAGGTTAGGGTTAGGGTTAGGGTTAGGACTAGGATTAGGGTTAGGGTTAGTGTTAGGATTAGGGTTAGGGTT
>JAJHUQ010000043.1:2605000-2622500 GCA_035773235.1 Eospalax fontanierii | reverse complement strand
GTTAGGGTTTGGGTTAGGGTTAGGGTTAGTGTTAGGGTTAGGGTTAGGGTTAGGGTCAGGGTTAGGATAAGGATTAGGTTTAGGGTTAGGTTTAGGATTAGGGTTATTATTTGGGTTATGGTTTGAGTTAGGGCTAGGGTTAGTGTTTGGGTTAGTGTTAGGGTTAGGGTTTGAGTTAGGGTTAGGTTTAAGGTTAGGTTAGGGTTGGGGTTAGAGTTAGGGTTAGGGTTAGGGTTTGGGTTTGGTTTAGAGTTAGGGTTAGGTTAGGGTTTGGGATAGAGTTAGGGTTAGGGTGAGGTGTTGGATTAGGGTTATGGTTAGGGTTAGGGTTAGGATTAGGGTTAGGGTTAGGGTTCCAATTAGAGTTAGGTTTAGAGTTTGGGTTTGGGTAAGGGTTAAGGTTAGGGTTAGGGTTAGGGTTAGGGTTAGGACTAGGTTTAGGTTTAAGGTTAGGGTTAGGGTTAGGGTTAGGATTTGGGTTAGGGTTTGGGGTTAGGGGTTAGGGGTTAAGTTTAGGGTTAGGGTTAGGGATTGGGTTACGGTTAGGGTTAGGTTTAGGGTTAGGTTTAGGTTTTGGATTAGGTTTAGGGTTAGCGTTTGAGTTAGGGTTAGGGTTTGGCTTAGGGTTAGGCTTAGGGTTAGTGTTAGGGTTAGGGTTTGGTTTAAGATTAAGGTTAGGTTTAGGTTTTCGGTTAAGTTTGGGGTTAGATTTAGGATTTGCGTTCGGGTTGGGTTAGTGATAGTTTTTTAGTTAGGGTTAGGGTTAGGGTTAGGGTTAGGGTTTGGCTTAGGGTTAGGCTTAGGGTTAGGGTTTGAGTTTGAGTTAGGTTTAGGGTTAGCATTAGGGTTAGGATTAGGGTTAGGGTTAGGGTTTGGGTTAGGGTTAGGGTTAGGGTTAGGGTTAGGGTTAGGGTTTGGGTTAGGGTTAGGGTTAGGGTTAGGGTTAGGGTTAGGGTTTGAGTTTGAGTTAGGTTTAGGGTTAGCATTAGGGTTAGGATTAGGGTTAGGGTTAGGGTTTGGGTTAGGGTTAGGGTTAGGGTTAGTGTTAGGGTTGAGGTTAGAGTTAGGGTTGGGTTTTGGTCTCGGGTTGGGTTTGTGTTAGGGTTTTAGTTAGGGTTAGGGTTAGGTTTAGGGTATGGTTTAGGATTAGGCTTAGGGTAAGGGTTTGAGTTTGAGTTGGGTTTCGGGTTAGCATTAGGGTTAGGATTAGGGTTAGGTTTAGGGTTTGGGTTAGGGTTAGGGTTAGGGTTAGGGTTTTAGTTAGGGTTAGGGTTAGGGTTAGGTTTTGGTTTAGGGTTAGGCTTAGGGTTAGGGATTGAGTTTGAGTTAGGTTTCGGGTTAGCATTAGGGTTAGGATTAGGGTTAGGTTTAGGGTTTGGGTTAGAGTTAGGGTTAGGGTTTGGGTTAGGGTTAGGTTTGAATCTGGGTTACTTTTAGGGTTAGGGTTAGTGTTAAGATTATGGTTAGGGTTAGGGTTAGGGTTAGGTTTTGGGTTAGGCTTAGGGTTAGGGTTAGAATTAGGGTTAGGGTTAGGGTTAGGATAAGGATGAGGGTTAGGTTTAGGGTTAGGATTAGGGTTATTATTTGGGTTATGGTTTGCGTTAGGGTTAGGGTTAGGTTTAGTGTTTGATTTAGGGTTAGGGTTAGGGTTAGTGTTAGGGTTTGGGTTAGGGTAAGGGTTAGGGTTAGGACTAGGATTACGGTTAGGATTAGGATTAGGGTTAGGGTTTGGGTTTAGGTTTGGGTTATGGTTAGGGTTAGTGTTAGGGTTAGGGTTTAGGGCTAGGGTTAGGGATAGGGTTAGGGTTAGGATTAGGGTTAGGGTTTGAGTTTGAATTAGGTTTAGGGTTAGGGTTAGGGTTAGGGTTAGGGTTAGGTTTAGGATTAGTGTTTCAGTTAGGGTTAGGGTTAGGTTAAGGTTAGGGTTAGGGTTAGGTTTAGGGTTTGATTTATGGTTAGGGTTAGGGTTAGAGTTAGGGTTAGTGTTAGGGTTTGGGTTAGGGTTAGGGTTACGACTAGGGGTAGGGTTAGGTTTAGGGTTAGCATTAGTTTTAGGATTAGGGTTAGGGTTAGGGTTTGGGTTTGGGTTAGGGTTAGGGTTAGGGTTAGGGTTTGGGTTAGGGTTAGGGTTAGGGTTACCGTTTGAGTTAGGGCCCCGGTTAGGGTTAGGATTAGGGTTAGGGTTTGCGTTAAGATTCCGGTTTGGTTTAGGGTTAGGGTTAGGGTTTGGGTTAAAGTTACGTTTAGTTTTAGGTTTTGTTTTAGGGTTAGGGTTAGGGTTAGGGTTAGGATTAGGTTTAGGGTTTAGGTTTTCGGTTAGTTTTAGTGTTAGGGTTAGGGTTAGGATTAGGGTTTGGGTTAGGGTTTAGGTTTGGTTAGGTTTAGGGTTAGGGTTAGCGTTATGGTTAGGTTTAGCTTTACGGTTAGGGTTAGGGTTATGGTTAGGGTTAGCTTTAGGGTTAGGGTTAGGGTTAGGGTTCCGATTAGAGTTAGGTTTAGAGTTTGGGTTTCGGTAAGGGTTAAGGTTAGGGTTAGGGTTAGGGTTAGGGTTAGCATTAGGCTTAGGGTTAGGTTTAGGATTAGTGTTTCAGTTAGGTTTAGGGTTAGGGTTAGGGTTTGGGTAATGGTTAGGTTTAGGGTTAGGGTTAGTTTTAGGGTTAGGGGTTAGGTTTAGGTTTAGGGTTATTGTTAGGGTTTGGGTTAGGGTTAGTGTTAGGGTTTGGGTTTCAGTTAGAATTAGGATTAGCGTTAGGGTTTGTGTTAGGGTTAGGGTTAGAGTTTGAATTAGGTTTAGGGTTAGGGTTAGATTTAGGATTGGGTTTAAGGGTAGTGTTGGGGTTTGGTTTAGGTTTTGGGTTAAGTTTAGAGTTATGGTTAGGGCCTGGGTTCGGCTTAGAGCTAGGGTTTGGGACAGGGCTTGAGTTAGGGTTAGGGTTAGGGTTAGGGTTAGTATTAGGTTTTGGGTTAGGGTTAGTATTAGGATTAGGATTAGGGTTTGGGTTAGGGTTAGGGTTTGGGTTAGGGTTAGGGTTAGGGTTAGCTTTTGGGTTAGGTTTAGGGTTAGGGTTAGGATTAGGGTTAGGGTTTGTGTTAAGATTATGGTTTCTGTGTGTATTAGGGTTAGGGTTAGGGTTTGGATTAAGGTTACGTTTAGGGTTAGGGTTTGTGTTAAGGTTAGGGTTAGGCTTAGGAATAGGGTTAGGGTGTAGGTTTTCGGTTAGGGTTAGTGTTAGGGTTAGTGTTAGGATTAGGGTTTGGGTTAGGATTTAGGTTTGGTTAGGTTTAGGGTTAGGGTTAGGGTTATGGTTAGGGTTAGCGTTAGGGTTAGGGTTAGGGTTAGGGTTAGCGTTAGGGTTAGGGTTATGGTTTGGGTTTGGGTTAGGGTTTGGGTTAGGGTTAGGTTTTGGGTTAGGGTTAGGGTTAGGGTTAGGGTAAGGATTTGGGTTAGGCTTAGGTTTAGGGATCCGGTTTGGTTTAGAATTATGGTGAGGGTTAGGGGTTGGGTTTGGGTTAGGGTTAGGGTTTGGGTTTTAGTTAGAATTAGGTTTAGTGTTATGGTTAGGGTTAGGGTTAGGGTTAGGGTTAAGTTTAGGGTTAGGGTTAGGTTTTGGGTTAGGGTTAGGGTTAGGATTAGGGTTTGAGTTTGAGTTAGATTTAGGGTTAGCATTAGGGTTAGGATTAGGGTTAGGGTTTGGGTTTGGGTTCGAGTTAGGGTTAGGGTTAGGGTTTGGGTTAGGGTTAGGGTTAGTGTTAGGGTTTGGGAATGGGTTAGGATAAGGGTTTGGGTTAGGGTTTGGCTTAGGGTTAGGTTTAGGTTTAGTTCTTGGTTTAGGGTTAGGGTTAGGTTTACGGTTGGGTTTAGGTTTTGGGTTAGGGTTAGGGTTAGGGTTTGGGTTAGGGTTAAGGTGAGGGTTAGGGTTAGGGTTAGGGTTAGAGTTAGGGTTAGGGTTAGGGTTAGGGTTTGGTTTAGGATTACATTTAGGTTTAGGTTTTCGGTTAAGTTTCGGGTTAGGGTTAGGGTTTGCGATCGGGTTCGGTTAGTTTTAGGGTTTTAGTTAGGGTTAGGGTTAGGGTTAGGGTTAGGGTTAGCGTTTAGGTTAGGGTTAGGCTTAGGTTTAGGGTTTGAGTTTGAGTTAGGTTTAGGTTTAGCATTAGGGTTAGAATTAGGGTTACGGTTAGGGTTTGGGTTAGGGTTAGGGTTAGGGTTAGGGTTTGGGTTAGGGTTAGGTTTGAATCTGGGTTAGTGTTAGGGTTAGGGTTAGTGTTAAGATTAGGGTTAGGGTTAGGGTTAGGGTTAGGTTTTGGGTTAGGGTTAGGGTTAGGATTTGAATTAGTGTTAGGATTAGGGTTAGGGTTAGGGTTAGGGTTAGGATAAGGATGAGGGTTAGGGTTAGGGTTAGGATTAGGGTTATTATTTGGGTTATGGTTTGGGTTAGGGTTAGTGTTAGGGTATGGTTTAGTGTTAGAGTTAGGTTTTGAGTTAGGGTTAGGTTTAGGGTTAGGTTAGAGTTTGGGTTAGAGTTAGGGTTAGGGTTAGGGATTGCGTTTGGTTTAGAGTTAGGGTTAAGTTAGGGTTTGGGTTAAAGTTAGGGTTCGGGTGAGGTGTTTGATTATGGTTATGGTTAGGATTAGGGTTAGGATTAGGGTTAGGTTAGGGTTCCGATTAGAGTTAGGTTTAGAGTTTGTGTTTGGGTAAGGCTTAGGGTTAGTGTTAGTGTTAGGGTTAGGGTTAGGGTTAGGGTTAGGACTAGGATTAGGGTTAGGGTTACGGTTAGGATTAGGGTTAGGGTTTTGGTTTAGGTTTGGGTTAATATTATGGTTAGTGTTAGGGTTAGGGTTTAGGGTTAGGGTTAGATTTAGGGTTAGGGTTTCAGTTTGGGTTATGTTTTGCGTTAGGTTTAGGGTTAGGGTTAGTGTTTGGGTTCGGGTTAGGGTTAGGGATAGGGTTAGGGTTTGATTTAGGGTTAGGGTTAGGGTTAGGTTTAGTGTTAGGGTTTGGGTTAGGGTTAGGGTTAGGACTTGGGTTAGTGTTAGGGTTAGGTTTAGGGTTAGTGTTAGGGTTAGGATTAGGGTTAGGGTTAGGGTTTGGGTTAGGGTTAGGGTTAGGGTTAAGGTTAGGGTTAGGGTTAGGGTTTGGGTTAGGGTTAGGGTTAGGGTTAGTGTTTGGGTTAGGTTTAGGGTTGGAATTAGGATTAGGGTTAGGGATTGTGTTAAAATTAGGTTTGGGTTTGTGTTAGGGTTAGGGTTAGGGTTAGGGTTAGGGTTAGGGTTAGGTTTAGAATTAGGGTTAGGGTTAGGGTTAGGATAAGGATGAGGGTTAAGGTTAGGGTTAGGATTAGGGTTATTATTTGGGTTATGGTTTGGGTTAGTGTTAGGGTTAGGGTTTGGGTTAGTGTTAGAGTTAGGGTTTGAGTTAGGGTTAGCTTTAGGGTTAGGTTAGGGTTTGGGTTAGAGTTAGGGTTAGGGTTACGATTTGGGTTTGGTTTAGAGTTAGGGTTAGGTTAGGCTTTGGGTTAGAGTTAGGGTTAGGGTGAGGTGTTGGATTAGGGTTATGGTTAGTGTTAGGGTTAGGATTAGGGTTAGGGTTAGGGTTCCGATTAGAGTTATGTTTAGAGTTTGGGTTTGGGTAAGGGTTAAGGTTAGGTTTAGTGTTAGGATTAGGGTTAGGGTTTGAGTTTGAATTAGGTTTAGTGTTAGCATTAGGGTTAGGGTTAGGTTTAGGATAATTATTTCAGTTAGGGTTAGGGTTAGGGTTAGGGTTTGGGTTCGGGTTAGGGTTAGGATTAGGGTTAGGGTTTGATTTAGGTTTAGGTTTAAGCTTAGGGTTAGTGTAAGGGTTTGGGTTATGTTTAGGTTTAGGACTAGGGTTAGTGTTAGGGTTAGGTTTAGGGTTAGCATTAGGGTTAGGATTAGGGTTAGGGTTAGGGTTTGGGTTAGGGTTAGGGTTAGGGTTAGGGTTAGGGTTTGGGTTAGGGTTAGGGTTAGGGTTAGGGTTTGGGTTAGGGTTAGGATTAGGGTTAGGATTAGGGTTAAGGTTTGTGTTAAGATTAGGGTTTGGGTTTGGGTTAGGATTAGGGTTAGGGTTAGGGTTATGGTTAGGGTTAGAATTAGGGTTAGGGTTAGGGTTAGGGTTAGGATAAGGATGAGGGTTAGTGTTAGGGTTAGGATTAGGGTTATTATTTGGGTTATGGTTTGGGTTAGGTTTAGGCTTACGGTTTGGGTTAGTGTTAGAGTGAGGGTTTGAGTTAGGGTTAGGTTTAGGGTTAGTTTAGGGTTTCGGTTAGAGTTAGGGTTAGGGTGAGGTGTTGGATTAGGGTTAGGGTTAGGGTTAGGGTTAGGATTAGGGTTAGGGTTAGGCTTCCGATTAGAGTTAGGTTTAGAGTTTGGGTTTGGGTAAGGGTTAAGGTTAGGGTTAGGGTTAGGTTTAGGGTTAGGGTTAGGGTTAGGACTAGGATAAGGGTTAGGGTTAGGGTTAGGATTAGGGTTAGGGTTTGGGTTTAGGTTTGGGTTATGGTTAGTGTAAGTGTGAGGGTTACAGTTTAGGGTTAGGGTTAGGGTTAGGGTTAGGGTTAGGGTTTCGGTTTGGGTTATGTTTTGGGCTAGGTTTAGGGTTAGGGTTAGGGTTTGGGTTCGGGTTAGGATTAGGGTTAGGGTTTGAGTTTGAATTAGGTTTAGGTTTAGCATTAGGGTTAGGGTTAGGTTTAGGATTAGTGTTTCAGTTAGGGTTAGGGTTAGGGTTAAAGTTAGGGTTAGGGTTAGGGTTAGGGTTAGTGTTAGGGTTTGAGTTAGGGTTAGGGTTAGGACTAGAGTTAGTGTTAGGGTTAGGTTTAGGGTTAGCATTAGGGTTAGGATTAGGGTTAGGGTTAGGGTTTGGGTTAGGGTTAGGGTTAGGTTTAGGGTTAGGGTTAGGGTTAGGGTTTGGGTTAGGGTTAGGATTAGGGTTTGGGTTTGGGTTCGGCTTGGGTTAGTGTTAGGATTTTAGTTAGGGTTAGGGTTAGGATTAGGTTTAGGGTGTGGGTTTTCGGTTTGTTTTAGTGTGAGGGGTGGGGTTAGGAGTAGGGTTTGGGTTAGGGTTTAGGTTTGGCTAGGTCTAGGGTTAGGGTTAGCGTTATGGTTAGGTCTAGCTTTCCGGTTAGGGTTAGGGTTATGGTTAGGGTTAGCTTTAGGGTTAGGGTTAGGGTTAGGGTTCCGATTAGAGTTAGGTTTAGAGTTTGGGTTTCGGTAAGGGTTAAGGTTAGGGTTAGGGTTAGGGTTAGGGTTAGCATTAGGCTTAGGGTTAGGTTTAGGATTAGTGTTTCAGTTAGGTTTAGGGTTAGGGTTAGGGTTTGGGTAATGGTTAGGTTTAGGGTTAGGGTTAGTTTTAGGGTTAGGGGTTAGGTTTAGGTTTAGGGTTATTGTTAGGGTTTGGGTTAGGGTTAGTGTTAGGGTTTGGGTTTCATTTAGAATTAGGATTAGCGTTAGGGTTTGTGTTAGGGTTAGGGTTAGAGTTTGAATTAGGTTTAGGGTTAGGGTTAGATTTAGGATTGGGTTTAAGGGTAGTGTTGGGGTTTGGTTTAGGTTTTGGGTTAAGTTTAGAGTTATGGTTAGGGTTTGGGTTCGGGTTAGAGTTAGGGTTAGGGATAGGGTTTGAGTTAGGGTTAGGGTTAGGGTTAGGGTTAGTATTAGGTTTTGGGTTAGGGTTAGTATTAGGATTAGGATTAGGGTTTGGGTTAGGGTTAGGTTTTGGGTTAGGGTTAGGGTTAGGGTTAGCTTTTGGGTTAGGTTTAGGGTTAGGGTTAGGATTAGGGTTAGGGTTTGTGTTAAGATTATGGTTTCTGTGTGTATTAGGGTTAGGGTTAGGGTTTGGATTAAGGTTACGTTTAGGGTTAGGGTTTGTGTTAAGGTTAGGGTTAGGCTTAGGAATAGGGTTAGGGTGTAGGTTTTCGGTTAGGGTTAGTGTTAGGGTTAGTGTTAGGATTAGGGTTTGGGTTAGGATTTAGGTTTGGTTAGGTTTAGGGTTAGGGTTAGGGTTATGGTTAGGGTTAGCGTTAGGGTTAGGGTTAGGGTTAGGGTTAGCGTTAGGGTTAGGGTTATGGTTTGGGTTTGGGTTAGGGTTTGGGTTAGGGTTAGGTTTTGGGTTAGGGTTAGGGTTAGGGTTAGGGTAAGGATTTGGGTTAGGCTTAGGTTTAGGGATCCGGTTTGGTTTAGAATTATGGTGAGGGTTAGGGGTTGGGTTTGGGTTAGGGTTAGGGTTTGGGTTTTAGTTAGAATTAGGTTTAGTGTTATGGTTAGGGTTAGGGTTAGGGTTAGGGTTAAGTTTAGGGTTAGGGTTAGGTTTTGGGTTAGGGTTAGGGTTAGGATTAGGGTTTGAGTTTGAGTTAGATTTAGGGTTAGCATTAGGGTTAGGATTAGGGTTAGGGTTTGGGTTTGGGTTCGAGTTAGGGTTAGGGTTAGGGTTTGGGTTAGGGTTAGGGTTAGTGTTAGGGTTTGGGAATGGGTTAGGATAAGGGTTTGGGTTAGGGTTTGGCTTAGGGTTAGGTTTAGGTTTAGTTCTTGGTTTAGGGTTAGGGTTAGGTTTACGGTTGGGTTTAGGTTTTGGGTTAGGGTTAGGGTTAGGGTTTGGGTTAGGGTTAAGGTTAGGGTTAGGGTTAGGGTTAGGGTTAGAGTTAGGGTTAGGGTTAGGGTTAGGGTTTGGTTTAGGATTACATTTAGGTTTAGGTTTTCGGTTAAGTTTCGGGTTAGGGTTAGGGTTTGCGATCGGATTCGGTTAGTTTTAGGGTTTTAGTTAGGGTTAGGGTTAGGGTAAGGGTTAGGGTTAGCGGTTAGGTTAGGGTTAGGCTTAGGTTTAGGGTTTGAGTTTGAGTTAGGTTTAGGTTTAGCATTAGGGTTAGAATTAGGGTTACGGTTAGGGTTTGGGTTAGGGTTAGGGTTAGGGTTAGGGTTTGGGTTAGGGTTAGGTTTGAATCTGGGTTAGTGTTAGGGTTAGGGTTAGTGTTAAGATTAGGGTTAGGGTTAGGGTTAGGGTTAGGTTTTGGGTTAGGGTTAGGGTTAGGATTTGAATTAGTGTTAGGATTAGGGTTAGGGTTAGGGTTAGGGTTAGGATAAGGATGAGGGTTAGGGTTAGGGTTAGGATTAGGGTTATTATTTGGGTTATGGTTTGGGTTAGGGTTAGTGTTAGGGTATGGTTTAGTGTTAGAGTTAGGTTTTGAGTTAGGGTTAGGTTTAGGGTTAGGTTAGAGTTTGGGTTAGAGTTAGGGTTAGGGTTAGGGATTGCGTTTGGTTTAGAGTTAGGGTTAAGTTAGGGTTTGCGTTAAAGTTAGGGTTCGGGTGAGGTGTTTGATTATGGTTATGGTTAGGATTAGGGTTAGGATTAGGGTTAGGTTAGGGTTCCGATTAGAGTTAGGTTTAGAGTTTGTGTTTGGGTAAGGCTTAAGGTTAGTGTTAGTGTTAGGGTTAGGGTTAGGGTTAGGGTTAGGACTAGGATTAGGGTTAGGGTTACGGTTAGGATTAGGGTTAGGGTTTTGGTTTAGGTTTGGGTTAATATTATGGTTAGTGTTAGGGTTAGGGTTTAGGGTTAGGGTTAGATTTAGGGTTAGGGTTTCAGTTTGGGTTATGTTTTGCGTTAGGTTTAGGGTTAGGGTTAGTGTTTGGGTTCGGGTTAGGGTTAGGGATAGGGTTAGGGTTTGATTTAGGGTTAGGGTTAGGGTTAGGTTTAGTGTTAGGGTTTGGGTTAGGGTTAGGGTTAGGACTTGGGTTAGTGTTAGGGTTAGGTTTAGGGTTAGTGTTAGGGTTAGGATTAGGGTTAGGGTTAGGGTTTGGGTTAGGGTTAGGGTTAGGGTTAAGGTTAGGGTTAGGGTTAGGGTTTGGGTTAGGGTTAGGGTTAGGGTTAGTGTTTGGGTTAGGTTTAGGGTTGGAATTAGGATTAGGGTTAGGGATTGTGTTAAAATTAGGTTTGGGTTTGTGTTAGGGTTAGGGTTAGGGTTAGGGTTAGGGTTAGGGTTAGGTTTAGAATTAGGGTTAGGGTTAGGGTTAGGATAAGGATGAGGGTTAAGGTTAGGGTTAGGATTAGGGTTATTATTTGGGTTATGGTTTGGGTTAGTGTTAGGGTTAGGGTTTGGGTTAGTGTTAGAGTTAGGGTTTGAGTTAGGGTTAGGTTTAGGGTTAGGTTAGGGTTTGGGTTAGAGTTAGGGTTAGGGTTACGATTTGGGTTTGGTTTAGAGTTAGGGTTAGGTTAGGCTTTGGGTTAGAGTTAGGGTTAGGGTGAGGTGTTGGATTAGGGTTATGGTTAGTGTTAGGGTTAGGATTAGGGTTAGGGTTAGGGTTCCGATTAGAGTTATGTTTAGAGTTTGGGTTTGGGTAAGGGTTAAGGTTAGGTTTAGTGTTAGGATTAGGGTTAGGGTTTGAGTTTGAATTAGGTTTAGGTTTAGCATTAGGGTTAGGGTTAGGTTTAGGATTAGTGTTTCAGTTAGGGTTAGGGTTAGGGTTAAAGTTAGGGTTAGGGTTAGGGTTAGGGTTAGTGTTAGGGTTTGAGTTAGGGTTAGGGTTAGGACTAGAGTTAGTGTTAGGGTTAGGTTTAGGGTTAGCATTAGGGTTAGGATTAGGGTTAGGGTTAGGGTTTGGGTTAGGGTTAGGGTTAGGTTTAGGGTTAGGGTTAGGGTTAGGGTTTGGGTTAGGGTTAGGATTAGGGTTTGGGTTTGGGTTCGGCTTGGGTTAGTGTTAGGATTTTAGTTAGGGTTAGGGTTAGGATTAGGTTTAGGGTTTAGGTTTTCGGTTAGTTTTAGTGTTAGGGTTAGGGTTAGGATTAGGGTTTGGGTTAGGGTTTAGGTTTGGTTAGGTTTAGGGTTAGGGTTAGCGTTATGGTTAGGTTTAGCTTTACGGTTAGGGTTAGGGTTATGGTTAGGGTTAGCTTTAGGGTTAGGGTTAGGGTTAGGGTTCCGATTAGAGTTAGGTTTAGAGTTTGGGTTTCGGTAAGGGTTAAGGTTAGGGTTAGGGTTAGGGTTAGGGTTAGCATTAGGCTTAGGGTTAGGTTTAGGATTAGTGTTTCAGTTAGGTTTAGGGTTAGGGTTAGGGTTTGGGTAATGGTTAGGTTTAGGGTTAGGGTTAGTTTTAGGGTTAGGGGTTAGGTTTAGGTTTAGGGTTATTGTTAGGGTTTGGGTTAGGGTTAGTGTTAGGGTTTGGGTTTCAGTTAGAATTAGGATTAGCGTTAGGGTTTGTGTTAGGGTTAGGGTTAGAGTTTGAATTAGGTTTAGGGTTAGGGTTAGATTTAGGATTGGGTTTAAGGGTAGTGTTGGGGTTTGGTTTAGGTTTTGGGTTAAGTTTAGAGTTATGGTTAGGGTTTGGGTTCGGGTTAGAGTTAGGGTTAGGGATAGGGTTTGAGTTAGGGTTAGGGTTAGGGTTAGGGTTAGTATTAGGTTTTGGGTTAGGGTTAGTATTAGGATTAGGATTAGGGTTTGGGTTAGGGTTAGGGTTTGGGTTAGGGTTAGGGTTAGGGTTAGCTTTTGGGTTAGGTTTAGGGTTAGGGTTAGGATTAGGGTTAGGGTTTGTGTTAAGATTATGGTTTCTGTGTGTATTAGGGTTGGGGTTAGGGTTTGGATTAAGGTTACGTTTAGGGTTAGGGTTTGTGTTAAGGTTAGGGTTAGGCTTAGGAATAGGGTTAGGGTGTAGGTTTTCGGTTAGGGTTAGTGTTAGGGTTAGTGTTAGGATTAGGGTTTGGGTTAGGATTTAGGTTTGGTTAGGTTTAGGGTTAGGGTTAGGGTTATGGTTAGGGTTAGCGTTAGGGTTAGGGTTAGGGTTAGGGTTAGCGTTAGGGTTAGGGTTATGGTTTGGGTTTGGGTTAGGGTTTGGGTTAGGGTTAGGTTTTGGGTTAGGGTTAGGGTTAGGGTTAGGGTAAGGATTTGGGTTAGGCTTAGGTTTAGGGATCCGGTTTGGTTTAGAATTATGGTGAGGGTTAGGGGTTGGGTTTGGGTTAGGGTTAGGGTTTGGGTTTTAGTTAGAATTAGGTTTAGTGTTATGGTTAGGGTTAGGGTTAGGGTTAGGGTTAAGTTTAGGGTTAGGGTTAGGTTTTGGGTTAGGGTTAGGGTTAGGATTAGGGTTTGAGTTTGAGTTAGATTTAGGGTTAGCATTAGGGTTAGGATTAGGGTTAGGGTTTGGGTTTGGGTTCGAGTTAGGGTTAGGGTTAGGGTTTGGGTTAGGGTTAGGGTTAGTGTTAGGGTTTGGGAATGGGTTAGGATAAGGGTTTGGGTTAGGGTTTGGCTTAGGGTTAGGTTTAGGGTTAGTTCTTGGTTTAGGGTTAGGGTTAGGTTTACGGTTGGGTTTAGGTTTTGGGTTACGGTTAGGGTTAGGGTTTGGGTTAGGGTTAAGGTTAGGGTTAGGGTTAGTGTTAGGGTTATAGTTAGGGTTAGGGTTAGGGTTAGGATAAGGATGAGGGTTAGGGTTAGGGTTAGGATTAGGGTTGTTTTTTGGGTTATGGTTTGGGTTAGGGTTATTGTTAGGGTTTGGTTTAGTGTTAGAGTTAGGTTTTGAGTTAGGGTTAGGTTTAGGGTTAGGTTAGAGTTTGGGTTAGAGTTAGGGTTAGGGTTAGGGATTGCGTTTGGTTTAGAGTTAGGGTTAAGTTAGGGTTTGGGTTAAAGTTAGGGTTCGGGTGAGGTGTTTGATTATGGTTATGGTTAGGATTAGGGTTAGGATTAGGGTTAGGATAGGGTTCCGATTAGAGTTAGGTTTAGAGTTTGTGTTTGGGTAAGGCTTAAGGTTAGTGTTAGTGTTAGGGTTAGGGTTAGGGTTAGGGTTAGGACTAGGATTAGGGTTAGGGTTACGGTTAGGATTAGGGTTAGGGTTTTGGTTTAGGTTTGGGTTAATATTATGGTTAGTGTTAGGGTTAGGGTTTAGGGTTAGGGTTAGATTTAGGGTTAGGGTTTCGGTTTGGGTTATGTTTTGCGTTAGGTTTAGGGTTAGGGTTAGTGTTTGGGTTCGGGTTAGGGTTAGGGATAGGGTTAGGGTTTGATTTAGGGTTAGGGTTAGGGTTAGGTTTAGTGTTAGGGTTTGGGTTAGGGTTAGGGTTAGGACTTGGGTTAGTGTTAGGGTTAGGTTTAGGGTTAGTGTTAGGGTTAGGATTAGGGTTAGGGTTAGGGTTTGGGTTAGGGTTAGGGTTAGGGTTAAGGTTAGGGTTAGGGTTAGGGTTTGGGTTAGGGTTAGGGTTAGGGTTAGTGTTTGGGTTAGGTTTAGGGTTGGAATTAGGATTAGGGTTAGGGATTGTGTTAAAATTAGGTTTGGGTTTGTGTTAGGGTTAGGGTTAGGGTTAGGGTTAGGGTTAGGGTTAGGTTTAGAATTAGGGTTAGGGTTAGGGTTAGGATAAGGATGAGGGTTAAGGTTAGGGTTAGGATTAGGGTTATTATTTGGGTTATGGTTTGGGTTAGTGTTAGGGTTAGGGTTTGGGTTAGTGTTAGAGTTAGGGTTTGAGTTAGGGTTAGGTTTAGGGTTAGGTTAGGGTTTGGGTTAGAGTTAGGGTTAGGGTTACGATTTGGGTTTGGTTTAGAGTTAGGGTTAGGTTAGGCTTTGGGTTAGAGTTAGGGTTAGGGTGAGGTGTTGGATTAGGGTTATGGTTAGTGTTAGGGTTAGGATTAGGGTTAGGGTTAGGGTTCCGATTAGAGTTATATTTAGAGTTTGGGTTTGGGTAAGGGTTAAGGTTAGGTTTAGTGTTAGGATTAGGGTTAGGGTTTGAGTTTGAATTAGGTTTAGTGTTAGCATTAGGGTTAGGGTTAGGTTTAGGATAATTATTTCAGTTAGGGTTAGGGTTAGGGTTAGGGTTTGGGTTCGGGTTAGGGTTAGGATTAGGGTTAGGGTTTGATTTAGGTTTAGGTTTAAGCTTAGGGTTAGTGTAAGGGTTTGGGTTATGTTTAGGTTTAGGACTAGGGTTAGTGTTAGGGTTAGGTTTAGGGTTAGCATTAGGGTTAGGATTAGGGTTAGGGTCAGGGTTTGGGTTGGGGTTAGGGTTAGGGTTAGGGTTAGGGTTTGGGTTAGGGTTAGGGTTAGGGTTAGGGTTTGGGTTAGGGTTAGGATTAGGGTTAGGATTAGGGTTAAGGTTTGTGTTAAGATTAGGGTTTGGGTTTGGGTTAGGATTAGGGTTAGGGTTAGGGTTATGGTTAGGGTTAGAATTAGGGTTAGGGTTAGGGTTAGGGTTAGGATAAGGATGAGGGTTAGCGTTAGCGTTAGGATTAGGGTTATTATTTGGGTTATGGTTTGGGTTAGGTTTAGGCTTACGGTTTGGGTTAGTGTTAGAGTGAGGGTTTGAGTTAGGGTTAGGTTTAGGGTTAGTTTAGGGTTTGGGTTAGAGTTAGGGTTAGGGTGAGGTGTTGGATTAGGGTTAGGGTTAGGGTTAGGGTTAGGATTAGGGTTAGGGTTAGGCTTCCGATTAGAGTTAGGTTTAGAGTTTGGGTTTGGGTAAGGGTTAAGGTTAGGGTTAGGGTTAGGGTTAGGGTTAGGGTTAGGGTTAGGACTAGGATAAGGGTTAGGGTTAGGGTTAGGATTAGGGTTAGGGTTTGGGTTTAGGTTTGGGTTATGGTTAGTGTAAGTGTGAGGGTTACAGTTTAGGGTTAGGGTTAGGGTTAGGGTTAGGGTTAGGGTTTCGGTTTGGGTTATGTTTTGGGCTAGGTTTAGGGTTAGGGTTAGGGTTTGGGTTCGGGTTAGGATTTGGGTAAGGTTTGAGTTTGAATTAGGTTTAGGTTAAGCATTAGGCTTAGGGTTAGGTTAAGGATTAGTGTTACAGTTAGGGTTAGGGTTAGGGTTAAAGTTAGGGTTAGGGTTAGGGTTAGGGTTAGTGTTAGGGTTTGAGTTAGGGTTAGGGTTAGGACTAGAGTTAGTGTTAGGGTTAGGTTTAGGGTTAGCATTAGGGTTAGGATTAGGGTTAGGGTTAGGGTTTGGGTTAGGGTTAGGGTTAGGTTTAGGGTTAGGGTTAGGGTTAGGGTTTGGGTTAGGGTTAGGATTAGGGTTTGGGTTTGGGTTCGGCTTGGGTTAGTGTTAGGGTTTTAGTTAGGGTTAGGGTTAGGGTTAGGGTTTGGTTTAGGGTTAGGCTTAGGTTTAGGGTTTGAGTTTGAGTTAGGTTTCGGGTTAGCATTAGGGTTAGGATTAGGGTTAGGGTTAGGGTTTGGGTTAGGGTTAGGGTTAGGGTTAGGGTTTTAGTTAGGGTTAGGGTTAGGGTTAGATTTTGGTTTAGGGTTAGGCTTAGGGTTAGGGTTTGAGTTTGAGTTAGGTTTCGGGTTAGCATTAGGGTTAGGATTAGGGTTAGGTTTAGGGTTTGGGTTAGGGTTAGGGTTAGGGTTTGGGTTAGGGTTAGGTTTGAATCTGGGTTACTTTTAGGGTTAGGGTTCGTGTTAAGATTATGGTTAGGGTTAGGGTTAGGGTTAGGTTTTGGGTTAGGCTTAGGGTTAGGGTTAGGGTAAGGATTTGGGTTAGGCTTAGGGTTAGGGTTCCTTTTTGGGTTAGAATTATGGTGAGGGTTAGGGGTTGGGTTAGGGTTAGGGTTAGGCTTAGGATTAGGGTAAGGGTTTGTGTTAAGATTACGGTTTGGGTTTGGGTTAGGGTTAGGGTTTGGGTTTTAGTTAGAATTAGGTTTAGTGTTATGGTTAGGGTTAGGGTTAGGGTAAAGGTTAAGTTTAGGGTTAGGGTTAGGTTTTGGGTTAGGGTTAGGGTTAGGATTAGGGTTTGAGTTTGAGTTAGGTTTAGGGTTAGCATTAGGGTTAGGATTAGGGTTAGGGTTTGGGTTTGGGTTCGAGTTAGGGTTAGGGTAAGGGTTTGGGTTAGGGTTAGGGATAGTGTTAGGGTTTGGGATTGGGTTAGGATAAGGGTTAGGGTTAGGATTTGGCTTAGGGTTAGGTTTAGGGTTAGTTCTTGGTTTAGGGTTAGGGTTAGGTTTACGGTTGGGTTTAGGTTTTGGGTTAGGGTTAGGGTTAGGGTTTGGGTTAGGGTTAAGGTTAGGGTTAGGGTTAGGGTTAGGGTTAGGGTTAGGTTTAGGATTTGGTTTAGGATTACATTTAGGTTTAGGTTTTCGGTTAAGTTTCGGGTTAGGGTTAGGGTTTGCGATGGGGTTCGGTTAGTTTTAGGGTTTGTGTTAGGGTTAGGGTTAGGGTTAGGGTTTGGGTTAGCGTTTAGGTTAGGGTTAGGCTTAGGGTTAGGGTTTGAGTTTGAGTTAGGTTTAGGTTTAGCATTAGGGTTAGAATTAGGGTTACGGTTAGGGTTTGGGTTAGGGTTAGGGTTAGGGTTAGGGTTTGGGTTAGGGTTAGGTTTGAATCTGGGTTAGTGTTAGGGTTAGGGTTAGTGTTAAGATTAGGGTTAGGGTTAGGGTTAGGGTTAGGTTTTGTGTTAGGGTTAGGGTTAGGATTAGAATTAGTGTTAGGATTAGGGTTAGGGTTAGGGTTAGGGTTAGGATAAGGATGAGGGTTAGTGTTAGGGTTAGGATTAGGGTTATTATTTGGGTTATGGTTTGGGTTAGGGTTAGTGTTAGGGTTTGGTTTAGTGTTAGAGTTAGGGTTTGAGTTAGGGTTAGGTTTAGGGTTAGGTTAGAGTTTGGGTTAGAGTTAGGTTTAGGGTTAGGGATTGCGTTTGGTTTAGAGTTAGGGTTAAGTTACGGTTTGGGTTAAAGTTAGGGTTCGGGTGAGGAGTTGGATTAGGGTTATGGTTAGGATTAGGGTTAGGATTAGGGTTAGGGTTAGGGTTCCGATTAGAGTTAAGTTCAGAGTTTGTGTTTGGGTAAGGCTTAAGGTTAGTGTTAGTGTTAGGGTTAGGGTTAGGGTTAGGGTTAGGGTTAGGGTTAGGGTTAGGACTAGGATTAGGGTTAGGGTTAGGGTTAGGATTAGGGTTAGGGTTTGGGTTTAGGTTTGGGTTAATATTAGGGTTAGTGTTAGGGTTAGGGTTTAGGGTTAGGGTTAGATTTGGGTTAGGGATTCGGTTTGGGTTATGTTTTGGGTTAGGTTTAGGGTTAGGGTTAGTGTTTGGGTTCGGGTTAGGAATAGGGTTAGGGTTTGAGTTTGAATTAGGTTTAGGGTTAGCATTAGGGTTAGGGTTAGGTTTAGGATTAGGGTTTCAGTTACGGTTAGGGTTAGGGTTAGGGTTAGGGTTAGGGTGAGGGTTATGGTTAGGGATAGGGTTAGGGTTTGATTTAGGGTTAGGGTTAGGGTTAGGTTTAGTGTTAGGGTTTGGGTTAGGGTTAGGGTTTGGACTTGGGTTAGTGTTAGGGTTAGGTTTAGGTTAGTGTTAGCGTTAGGATTAGGGTTAGGGTTAGGGTTTGGGTTAGGGTTAGGGTTAGGGTTAAGGTTAGGGTTAGGGTTAGGGTTTGGGTTAGGGTTAGGGTTAGGGTTAGTGTTTGGGTTAGGTTTAGGGTTGGAGTTAGGATTAGGGTTAGGGATTGTGTTAAAATTAGGGTTTGGGTTTGTGTTAGGTTTAGGGTTAGGGTTAGGGTTAGGGTTAGTGTTAGTGTTAGGGTTAGGTTTAGAACTAGGGGTAGGGTTAGGGTTAGGATAAGGATGAGGGT
>JAJHUQ010000043.1:2587500-2602500 GCA_035773235.1 Eospalax fontanierii | reverse complement strand
GGTTTGGTTTAGGATTACATTTAGGTTTAGGTTTTCGGTTAAGTTTCGGGTTAGGGTTAGGGTTTGCGATCGGGTTCGGTGAGTGTTAGGGTTTAGTTAGGGTTAGGGTTAGGGTTAGGGTTAGGGTTAGCGTTTGGGTTAGGGTTAGGCTTAGGGTTAGGGTTTAAGCTTGAGTTAGGCTTAGGTTTAGCATTAGGGTTAGAATTAGGGTTACCGTTAGGGTTTGGGCTAGGGTTAGCGCTAGGGCTAGGGCTTGGGCTAGGGTTAGGCTTGAATCTGGGGTAGTGGTAGGGTGAGGGTTAGTGTTAAGATTAGGGTTAGGGTTAGGGTTAGGGTTTGGTTTTGGGTTAGGGTTAGGGTTAGGATTAGAATTAGTTTTAGGATTAGGGTTAGGGTTAGGGTTAGGGTTAGGATAAGGTTGAGGGTTAGGGTTAGGGTTAGGATTAGGGTTATTATTTGGGTTATGGTTTGGGTTAAGGTTAGTGTTAGGGTTTGGTTTAGTGTTAGAGTTAGGGTTTGAGTTAGGGTTAGGTTTAGGGTTAGGTTAGAGTTTGGGTTAGAGTTAGGGTTAGGGTTAGGGTTTGCGTTTGGTTTAGAGTTAGGGTTAAGTTAGGGTTTGGGTTAAAGTTAGGGTTCGGGTTAGTTGTTGGATTAGGGTTATGGTTAGGGTTAGGGTTAGGATTAGGGTTAGGGTTAGGGTTCCGATTAGAGTTAGGTTTAGAGTTTGTGTTTGGGTAAGGCTTAAGGTTAGTGTTAGTGTTAGGGTTAGGGTTAGGGTTAGGGTTAGGGTTAGGACTAGGATTAGGGTTAGGGTTAGGGTTAGGATTAGGGTTAGGGTTTGGATTTAGGTTTGGGTTAATATTAGGGTTAGTGTTAGGGTTAGGGTTTAGGGTTAGGGTTATATTTAGGGTTAGGGTTTCGGTTTGGGTTATGTTTTGGGTAAGGTTTAGGGTTAGGGTTAGTGTTTGGGTTCGGGTTAGGAATAGGGTTAGGGTTTGAGTTTGAATTAGGTTTAGGGGTAGCATTAGGGTTAGGGTTAGGTTTAGGATTAGGGTTTCAGTTACGGTTAGGGTTAGGGTTAGGGTTTGGGTTCGGGTTAGGGTTAGGGATAGGGTTAGGGTTTGATTTAGGATTAGGGTTAGGGTTAGGTTTAGTGTTAGGGTTTGGGTTAGGGTTAGGGTTAGGACTAGGGTTAGTGTTAGGGTTAGGTTTAGGGTTAGTGTTAGGGTTAGGATTAGGGTTAGGGTTAGGTTTTGGGTTAGGGTTAGGGTTAGGGTTAAGGTTAGGGTTAGGGTTAGGGTTTGGGTTAGGGTTAGGGTTAGGGTTAGTGTTTGGGTTTGGTTTAGGGTTGGAGTTAGGATTAGGGTTAGGGATTGTGTTAAAATTAGGGTGTGGGGTTGTGTTAGGGTTAGGGGTAGGGTTAGGGTTAGGGTTAGGTTTAGAATTAGGGTTAGGGTTAGGGTTAGGATAAGGATGAGGGTTAAGCTTAGGGTTAGGATTAGGGTTATTATTTGGGTTATGGTTTGGGTTAGAGTTAGGGTTAGGGTTTGGGTTAGTGTTAGAGTTAGGGTTTGAGTTAGGGTTAGGTTTAGGGTTAGGTTAGGGTTTGGGTTAGAGTTAGGGTTAGGGTTACGATTTGGGTTTGGTTTAGAGTTAGGGTTAGGTTAGGCTTTGGGTTAGAGTTAGGGTTAGGGTGAGGTGTTGGATTAGGGTTATGGTTAGTGTTAGGGTTAGGATTAGGGTTAGGGTTAGGGTTCCGATTAGAGTTATGTTTAGAGTTTGGGTTTGGGTAAGGGTTAAGGTTAGGTTTAATGTTAGGATTAGGGTTATTGTTTGAGTTTGAATTAGGTTTAGTGTTAGCATTAGGGTTAGGGTTAGGTTTAGGATAATTATTTCAGTTAGGGTTAGGGTTAGGGTTAGGCTTTGGGTTCGGGTTAGGGTTAGGGTTAGGGTTAGGGTTTGATTTAGGGTTAGGGTTAGGCTTAGGTTTAGTGTAAGTGTTTGGGTTAGGTTTAGGTTTAGGACTAGGGTTAGTGTTAGGGTTAGGTTTAGGGTTAGCATTAGGGTTAGGATTAGGGTTAGGGTTAGGGTTTGGGTTAGGGTTAGGGTTAGGGTTAGGGTTAGGATTTGGGTTAGGGTTAGGGTTAGGGTTAGGGTTTGTGTTAGGGTTAGGATTAGGGTTAGGATTAGGGTTAAGGTTTGTGTTAAGATTAGGGTTTGGGTTTGGGTTAGGGTTAGGGTTAGGGTTAGGGTTAGAATTAGGGTTAGGGGTAGGGTTAGGGTTAGGATAAGGATGAGGGTTAGTGTTAGGGTTAGGATTAGGGTTATTATTTGGGTTATGGTTTGGGCTAGAGTTAGGCTTACGGCTTGGGTTAGTGTTAGAGTGAGGGTTTGAGTTAGGGTTAGGTTTAGGGTTAGGTTAGGGTTTGGGTTAGAGTTAGGGTTAGGGTGAGGTGTTGGATTAGGGTTATGGTTAGGGTTAGGGTTAGGATTAGGGTTAGGGTTAGGCTTCCGATTAGAGTTAGGTTTAGAGGTTGGGTTTGGGTAAGGGTTAAGGTTAGGGTTAGGGTTAGGGTTAGGGTTAGTGTTAGGGTTAGGACTAGGATAAGGGTTAGGGTTAGGGTTAGGATTAGGGTTAGGGTTTGGGTTTAGGTTTGGGTTATGGTTAGTGTAAGTGTTAGGGTTACAGTTTAGGGTTAGGGTTAGTGTTAGGGTTTCGGTTTGGGTTATGTTTTGGGCTAGGTTTAGGGTTAGGGTTAGATTTTGGGTTCGGGTTAGGATTAGGGTTAGGGTTTGAGTTTGAATTAGGTTTAGGTTTAGCATTAGGGTTAGGGTTAGGTTTAGGATTAGTGTTTCAGTTAGGGTTAGGTTTAGGGTTAAAGTTAGGGTTAGGTTTAGGGTTAGGGTTAGTGTTAGGGTTTGAGTTAGGGTTAGGGTTAGGACTAGAGTTAGTGTTAGGGTAAGGTTTAGGGTTAGCATTAGGGTTAGGATTAGGGTTAGGGTTAGGGTTTGGGTTAGGGTTCGGGTTAGGGTTAGGGTTAGGGTTAGTGTTTGGGTTTGGTTTAGGGTTGGAGTTAGGATTAGGGTTAGGGATTGTGTTAAAATTAGGGTTTGGGGTTGTGTTAGGGTTAGGGTTAGGGTTAGGGTTAGGGTTAGGTTTAGAATTAGGGTTAGGGTTAGGGTTAGGATAAGGATGACGGTTAAGCTTAGGGTTAGGATTAGGGTTATTATTTGGGTTATGGTTTGGGTTAGAGTTAGGGTTAGGGTTTGGGTTAGTGTTAGAGTTAGGGTTTGAGTTAGGGTTAGGTTTAGGGTTAGGTTAGGGTTTGGGTTAGAGTTAGGGTTAGGGTTACGATTTGGGTTTGGTTTAGAGTTAGGGTTAGGTTAGGCTTTGGGTTAGAGTTAGGGTTAGGGTGAGGTGTTGGATTAGGGTTATGGTTAGTGTTAGGGTTAGGATTAGGGTTAGGGTTAGGGTTCCGATTAGAGTTATGTTTAGAGTTTGGGTTTGGGTAAGGGTTAAGGTTAGGTTTAATGTTAGGATTAGGGTTATTGTTTGAGTTTGAATTAGGTTTAGTGTTAGCATTAGGGTTAGGGTTAGGTTTAGGATAATTATTTCAGTTAGGGTTAGGGTTAGGGTTAGGCTTTGGGTTCGGGTTAGGGTTAGGGTTAGGGTTAGGGTTTGATTTAGGGTTAGGGTTAGGCTTAGGTTTAGTGTAAGTGTTTGGGTTAGGTTTAGGTTTAGGACTAGGGTTAGTGTTAGGGTTAGGTTTAGGGTTAGCATTAGGGTTAGGATTAGGGTTAGGGTTAGGGTTTGGGTTAGGGTTAGGGTTAGGGTTAGGGTTAGGATTTGGGTTAGGGTTAGGGTTAGGGTTAGGGTTTGTGTTAGGGTTAGGATTAGGGTTAGGATTAGGGTTAAGGTTTGTGTTAAGATTAGGGTTTGGGTTTGGGTTAGGGTTAGGGTTAGGGTTAGGGTTAGAATTAGGGTTAGGGTTAGGGTTAGGGTTAGGATAAGGATGAGGGTTAGTGTTAGGGTTAGGATTAGGGTTATTATTTGGGTTATGGTTTGGGTTAGAGTTAGGCTTACGGTTTGGGTTAGTGTTAGAGTGAGGGTTTGAGTTAGGGTTAGGTTTAGGGTTAGGTTAGGGTTTGGGTTAGAGTTAGGGTTAGGGTGAGGTGTTGGATTAGGGTTATGGTTAGGGTTAGGGTTAGGATTAGGGTTAGGGTTAGGCTTCCGATTAGAGTTAGGTTTAGAGTTTGGGTTTGGGTAAGGGTTAAGGTTAGGGTTAGGGTTAGGGTTAGGGTTAGTGTTAGGGTTAGGACTAGGATAAGGGTTAGGGTTAGGGTTAGGATTAGGGTTAGGGTTTGGGTTTAGGTTTGGGTTATGGTTAGTGTAAGTGTTAGGGTTACAGTTTAGGGTTAGGGTTAGTGTTAGGGTTTCGGTTTGGGTTATGTTTTGGGCTAGGTTTAGGGTTAGGGTTAGATTTTGGGTTCGGGTTAGGATTAGGGTTAGGGTTTGAGTTTGAATTAGGTTTAGGTTTAGCATTAGGGTTAGGGTTAGGTTTAGGATTAGTGTTTCAGTTAGGGTTAGGTTTAGGGTTAAAGTTAGGGTTAGGTTTAGGGTTAGGGTTAGTGTTAGGGTTTGAGTTAGGGTTAGGGTTAGGACTAGAGTTAGTGTTAGGGTAAGGTTTAGGGTTAGCATTAGGGTTAGGATTAGGGTTAGGGTTAGGGTTTGGGTTAGGGTTCGGGTTAGGGTTAGGGTTAGGGTTAGGGTTTGTGTTAGGGTTAGGATTAGGGTTAGGGTTTGGGTTAGGTTTAGGGTTGGAGTTAGGATTAGGGTTAGGGTTTGTGTTAAAATTAGGGTTTGGGTTTGTGTTAGGGTTAGGGTTAGGGTTAGGGTTAGGGTTAGGGTTAGGTTTAGAATTAGGGTTAGGGTTAGGGTTAGGATAAGGATGAGGGTTAAGGTTAGGGTTAGGATTAAGGTTATTATTTGGGTTATGGTTTGGGTTAGTGTTAGGGTTAGGGTTTGGTGTAGTGTTAGAGTGAGGGTTTGAGTTAGGGTTAGGTTTAGGGTTAGGTTAGGGTTAGGGTTAGGGTTAGGGTTAGGGTTAGGGTTAGGGTTAGGGTTAGGGTTAAGGTTAGAGTTAGGGTTAGGGTGAGGTGTTGGATTAGGGTTATGGTTAGGGTTAGGGTTAGAGTTAGGGTTAGGGTGAGGTGTTGGATTAGGGTTATGGTTAGGTTTAGGGTTAGGATTAGGGTTAGGGTTAGGGTTCCGATTAGAGTTATGTTTAGAGTTTGGGTTTGGGTAAGGGTTAAGTTTAGATTTAGGGTTAGGATTAGGGTTAGGGTTTGAGTTTGAATTAGGTTTAGGGTTAGCATTAGGGTTAGGGTTAGGGTTAGGATTTGATTTAGGGTTAGTGTTAGGCTTAGGGTTAGTGTAATGGTTTGGGTTAGGGTTAGGGTTAGGACTAGGGTTAGTGTTAGGGTTAGGTTTAGGGTTAGCATTAGGGTTAGGATTAGGGTTAGGTTTAGGGTTTGTGTTAGGGTTAGGGTTAGGGTTAGGGTTTGCGTTAGGGTTAGGGTTAGGACTAGGGTTAGCATTAGGGTTAGGATTAGGGTTAGGGTTAGTGTAAGGGTTTGGGTTAGGGTTAGGGTTAGGACTAGGTTAGTGTTAGGGTTAGGTTTAGGGTTAGCATTAGGGTTAGGATTAGGGATAGGGTTTGGGTTTGGGTTCGAGTTAGGGTTAGGGTTAGGGTTTGGGTTAGGGTTAGGGTTAGTGTTAGTGTTTGGGAATGGGTTAGGATAAGGGTTAGGGTTAGGGTTTGGCTTAGGGTTAGGTTTAGGGTTAGTTCTTAGTTTAGTGTTAGGGTTAGGTTTACGGTTGGGTTTAGGTTTTGGGTTAGGGTTAGGGTTAGGGTATGGGATAGGGTTAAGGTTAGGGTTAGGGTTAGGGTTAGTTTTAGGGTTAGGGTGACGGTTTGGTTTAGGATTACAGTTAGGTTTAGGTTTTCGGTTAAGTTTCGGGTTAGGGTTAGGGTTTGCGATCGGGTTCGGTGAGTGTTAGGGTTTAGTTAGGGTTAGGGTTAGGGTTAGGGTTAGCGTTTGGGTTAGGGTTAGGCTTAGGGTTAGGGTTTGAGTTTGAGTTAGGTTTAGGTTTAGCATTAGGGTTAGAATTAGGGTTACGGTTAGGGTTTGGGTTAGGGTTAGGGTTAGGGTTTGGGTTTGGGTTAGGGTTAGGTTTGAATCTGGGTTAGTGTTAGGGTTAGGGTTAGTGTTAAGATTAGGGTTAGGGTTAGGGTTAGGGTTTGGTTTTGGGTTAGGGTTAGGGTTAGGATTAGAATTAGTTTTAGGATTAGGGTTAGGGTTAGGGTTAGGGTTAGGGTAAGGATGAGGGTTAGGGTTAGGATTAGGGTTATTATTTGGGTTATGGTTTGGGTTAGGGTTAGTGTTAGGGTTTGGTCTAGTGTTAGAGTTAGGGTTTGAGTTAGGGTTAGGTTTAGGGTTAGGTTAGAGTTTGGGTTAGAGTTAGGGTTAGGGTTAGGGTTTGCGTTTGGTTTAGAGTTAGGGTTAAGTTAGGGTTTGGGTTAAAGTTAGGGTTCGGGTGAGTTGTTGGATTAGGGTTATGGTTAGGGTTAGGGTTAGGATTAGGGTTAGGGTTAGGGTTCCGATTAGAGTTAGGTTTAGAGTTTGTGTTTGGGTAAGGCTTAATGTTAGTGTTAGTGTTAGTGTTAGGGTTAGGGTTAGGGTTAGGGTTAGGACTAGGATTAGGGTTAATGTTAGGGTTAGGATTAGGGTTAGGGTTTGGGTTTAGGTTTGGGTTAATATTAGGGTTAGTGTTAGGGTTAGGGTTTAGGGTTAGGGTTATATTTAGGGTTAGGGTTTCGGTTTGGGTTATGTTTTGGGTAAGGTTTAGGGTTAGGGTTAGTGTTTGGGTTCGGGTTAGGAATAGGGTTAGGGTTTGAGTTGGAATTAGGTTTAGGGTTAGCATTAGGGTTAGGGTTAGGTTTAGGATTAGTGTTTCAGTTAGGGTTAGGGTTAGGGTTAGGGTTAGGGTTAGGTTTAGGATTAGTGTTTCGGTTAGGGTTAGGGTTAGGGTTAGTGTTTGGGTTTGGTTTAGGGTTGGAGTTAGGATTAGGGTTAGGGATTGTGTTAAAATTAGGGTTTGGGTTTGTGTTAGGGTTAGGGTTAGGGTTTGGGTTAGGTTTAGACTTAGGGTTAGGGTTAGGGTTAGGGTTAGGATAAGGTTGAGGGTTAAGATTAGGGTTAGTGTTAGGGTTAAGGTTAGCGTTAGGGTTAGGGTTAGGGTTAGGGATCCGATTAGAGTTAGGTTTAGAGTTTGGGTTTGGGTAAGGGTTAAGGTTAGGGTTAGGGTTAGGTTTAGGTTTAGGGTTAGGACTAGGATTAGGGTTAGGGTTAGGGTTAGGGTTAGGGTTAGGGTTTCGGTTTGGGTTATGTTTTGTGCTAGGTTTAGGGTTAGGGTTAGGGTTTGGGTTCAGGTTAGGATTAGGGTTAGGGTTTGAGTTTGAATTAGGTTTAGGGTTAGCATTAGGGTTAGGGTTAGGTTTAGGATTAGTGTTTCAGTTAGGGTTAGGGTTAGGGTTAAGGTTAGGGTTAGGGTTAGGTTTAGGGTTTGATTTAGGGTTAGGGTTAGGGTTAGGGTTAGGGTTAGTGTTAGGGTTTGGGTTCGGGTTAGGGTTAGGACTAGGGTTAGTGTTAGGGTTAGGTTTAGGGTTAGCATTAGGGTTAGGATTAGGTTGAGGGGTAGGGTTTGGGTTAGGGCTAGGGTTAGGGTGAGGTTTAGGGGTAGGGGTAGGGGCACGGTTTGGGTTAGTGTTAGAGTGAGGGTTTGAGTTAGGGTTAGGGTTAGGGTTTGGGTTAGGGTTAGGGTTAGGGTTAGGGCTAGGATAAGGAGGAGGGTTAGTGTTAGGGTTAGGATTAGGCTTATTTTTTGGGTTATGGTTTCGGTTAGGGATAGGTTTACGGTTTGGGTTAGTGTTAGAGTGAGTGTTTGAGTTAGGGTTAGGTTTAGGGTTAGGTTAGGGTTTGGGTTAGAGTTAGGGTTAGGGTTAGGGTTAGGGTTAGGGTTAGGGTTAGGATTAGGGTTAGAGTTTGTGTTTAGGTTTGGGTTATGGTTAGGGTAAGTGTTAGGGTTAGGGTTTAGGGTTAGGTTTAGGGTTAGGTTTAGGGTTTCGGTTTGGGTTATATTTTGGGTTAGGTTTAGGTTTAGGGTTAGGGTTAGGGTTAGGGTTTGGGTTCGGGTTAGGATTAGGGTTAGGGTTTGAGTTTGAATTAGTTTTAGGGTTAGCATTAGGGTTAGGGTTAGGTTTAGGATTAGTGTTTCAGTTAGGGTTAGGGTTAGGTTAAGGTTAGGGTTAGGGTTAGGTTTAGGGTTTGATTTAGGGTTAGGGTTAGGGTTAGGGTTAGTGTTAGGGTTTGGGTTAGCGTTAGGGTTACGACTAGGGTTATCGTTAGGTTTAGGGTTAGCATTAGTTTTAGGATTAGGGTTAGGGTTAGGGTTTGGGTTTGGGTTAGGTTTAGGGTTAGGGTTAGGGTTTGGGTTAGGGTTAGGGTTAACGTTTGAGTTAGGGTTACGGTTAGGGTTAGGATTTGGGTTAGGGTTTGTGTTAAGATTAGGGTTTGGTTTAGGGTTAGGGTTAGGGTTTGGGTTAGGGTTAGGGTTAGGGTTAGGGTTAGGGTTTGGGTTTGGGTTAGGGTTCCGTTTATAGTTATGTTTAGAGTTTGGGTTTGGGTAAGGGTTAAGGTTAGGTTTAGGGTTATTATTAGGGTTAGGGTTTGAGTTTGAATTAGGTTTAGGGTCAGCATTAGGGTTAGGGTTATGTTTAGTATAAGTATTTCAGTTAGGGTTAGGGTTAGGGTTAGGGTTTGGGTTCGGGTTAGGGTTAGGGTTAGGGTTAGGGTTTGATTTAGGTTTAGGTTTAGGCTTAGGGTTAGTGTAAGGGTTTGGGTTAGGGTTAGTGTTAGGACTAGGATTAGTGTTAGGGTTAGGTTTAGGGTTAGCATTAGGGTTAGGATTAGGGTTAGGGTTAGGGTTTGGGTTAGGGTTAGGGTTAGGGTTAGGGTTAGGGTTAGGGTTTGGGTTAGGGTTAGGGTTAGGGTTAGGGTTAGGGTTTGGGTTAGGATTAGGGTTAGAATTAGGGTTAGGGTTAGGGTTAGGGTTAGGTTTAGGATAAGGTTGAGGGTTAGTGTTAGGGTTAGGATTAGGGTTATTATTTGGGTTATGGTTTGGGTTAGGGTTAGGGTTACAGTTTGGGTTAGTGTTAGAGTGAGGGTTTGAGTTAGGGTTAGGTTTAGAGTTAGGTTAGGGTTTGGGTTAGAGTTAGGGTTAGGGTTTGGTTTAGAGTTAGGTTTAGGTTAGGGTATGGGTTAGAGTTAGGGTTAGGGTGAGGTGTTGTATTAGGGTTATGGTTAGGGTTAGGGTTAGGATTAGGGTTAGGGTTAGGGTTCCGATTAGAGTTAGGTTTAGAGTTTGGGTTTGGGTAAAAGTTAAGGTTAGGGTTAGGGTTTGGGTTAGGGTTAGGGTTAGGACTAGGATTAGGATTAGGGTTAGGATTAGGGTTAGGGTTTGGGTTTAGGTTTGGGTTATGGTTAGGGTAAGTGTTAGGGTTACAGTTTAGTGTAAGGGTTAGGGTTAGGGTTTCGGTTTCGGTTATGTTTTGGGCTAGATTTAGGTTTAGGGTTAGGGTTTGTGTTCGGATTAGGATTAGGGTTAGGGTTTGGGTTAGGGTAAGGTTTAGGGTTAGTGTTTGGGTTTGGTTTATGGTTGGAGTTAGGATTATTGTTAGGGATTGTGTTAAAATTAGGGTTTAGGTTTGTGTTAGGGTTAGGGTTAGTGTTAGGGTTAGGGTTAGGTTTAGAATTAGGGTTAGGGTTAGGGTTAGGATAAGGATGAGGGTTAAGGTTAGGGTTAGGATTCGGGTTATTATTTGGGTTATGGTTTGGGTTAGTGTTAGGGTTAGGGTTTGGGTTAGTGTTAGAGTTAGGGTTTGAGTTAGCGTTATGTTTAGGTTTAGGTTAGGGTTTGGGTTAGAGTTAGGGTTAGGGTTACGATTTGGGTTTGGTTTAGAGTTAGGGTTAGGTTAGGCTTTGGGTTAGAATTAGGGTTAGGGTGAGGTGTTGGATTAGGGTTATGGTTAGGGTTAGGGTTAGGATTAGGGTTAGGGTTAGGGTTCCGATTAGAGTTATGTTTAGAGTTTGGGTTTGGGTAAGGGTTAAGGTTAGGTTTAGTGTTAGGATTAGGGTTAGGGTTTGAGTTTGAATTAGGTTTAGTGTTAACATTAGGGTTAGGGTTAGGTTTAGGATAATTATTTCAGTTAGGGTTAGGGTTAGGGTTAGGGTTTGGGTTCGGGTTAGGGTTAGGGTTAGGGTTAGGGTTTGATTTAGGGTTAGGGTTAGGCTTAGGGTTAGTGTAAGGGTTTGGTTTAGGTTTAGGGTTAGGACTAGGGTTAGTGTTAGGGTTAGGTTTAGGGTTAGCACTAGGGTTAGGATTAGGGTTAGGGTTAGGGTTTGGGTTAGGGTTAGGGTTAGGGTTAGGGTTAGGGTTAGGGTTAGGGTTAGGGTTAGAATTAGGGTTAGGGTTAGGGTTAGGGTTACGACTAGGGTTATTGTTAGGTTTAGGGTTAGCATTAGTTTTAGGATTAGGGTTAGGGTTAGGGTTTGGGTTTGGGTTAGGGTTAGGGTTAGGGTTAGGGTTAGGGTTACGGTTAGGGTTAGGATAAGGGTTAGGGTTTGTGTTAAGATTAGGGTTTGGTTTAGGGTTAGGGTTTGGTTTAGGGTTAGGGTTAGGGTCTGGGTTAAAATTACGTTTAGGGTTAGGTTATGTTTTAGGGTTAGGGTTAGGGTTAGGATTAGGTTTAGGGTTTAGGTTTTCGGTTAGGTTTAGTGTTATGGTTAGGGTTAGGATTAGGGTTTGCGTTAGGGTTTAGATTTGGTTAGGTTTAGGGTTAGGGTTAGGGTTATAGTTAGGTTTAGCTTTACGGTTAGGGTTAAGGTTATGGTTAGGGTTAGCGTTAGGGTTAGGGTTAGGGTTAGGGTTCCGATTAGTTAGGTTTAGAGTTTGGGTTTGGGTAAGGGTTAAGGTTAGGGTTAGGGTTAGGTTTAGGTTTAGGGTTAGGACTAGGATTAGGGTTAGGGTTAGGGTTAGGGTTAGGGTTAGGGTTAGGGTTTCGGTTTGGGTTATGTTTTGTGCTAGGTTTAGGGTTAGGGTTAGGGTTTGGGTTCAGGTTAGGATTAGGGTTAGGGTTTGAGTTTGAATTAGGTTTAGGGTTAGCATTAGGGTTAGGATTAGGGTTAGGGTTAGGGTTTGGGTTAGGGTTAGGGTTAGGGTTAGGTTTAGGGTTAGGGTTAGGATTAGGGTTAGAGTTTGTGTTTAGGTTTGGGTTATGTTTAGGGTAAGTGTTAGGGTTAGGGTTTAGGGTTAGGTTTAGGGTTAGGGTTAGGGTTTCGGTTTGGGTTATATTTTGGGTTAGGTTTAGGGTTAGGGTTAGGGTTTGGGTTCGGGTTAGGATTAGGGTTAGGGTTTGAGTTTGAATTAGGTTTATTGTTAGCATTAGGGTTAGGGTTAGGTTTTGGATTAGTGTTTCAGTTAGGGTTAGGGTTAGGTTAAGGTTAGGGTTAGGGTTAGGTTTAGGGTTTGATTTATTTTTTGGGTTAGGGTTAGGGTTAGTGTTAGGGTTTGGGTTCGGGTTAGGGTTAGGACTAGGGTTAGTGTTAGGGTTAGGTTTAGGGTTAGCATTAGGGTTAGGATTAGGGTTAGGGTTAGGGTTTGGGTTAGGGTTAGGGTTAGGGTTAGGGTTAGGTTTAGGGTTAGGGTTAGGGTTACGGTTTGGGTTAGTGTTAGAGTGAGGGTTTGAGTTAGGGTTAGGGTTAGGGTTTGGGTTAGGGTTAGGGTTAGGGTTAGGGCTAGGATAAGGAGGAGGGTTAGTGTTAGGGTTAGGATTAGGGTTATTATTTGGGTTATGGTTTCGGGTAGGGTTAGGTTTACGGTTTGGTTTAGTGTTAGAGTGAGTGTTTGAGTTAGGGTTAGGTTTAGGGTTAGGTTAGGGTTTGGGTTAGAGTTAGGGTTAGGGTTAGGGTTAGGGTTAGGTTTAGGGTTAGGGGTAGGATTAGGGTTAGAGTTTGTGTTTAGGTTTGGGTTATGTTTAGGGTAAGTGTTAGGGTTAGGGTTTAGGGTTAGGTTTAGGGTTAGGGTTAGGGTTTCGGTTAGGGTTATATTTTGGGTTAGGTTTAGGGTTAGGGTTAGGTTTTGGGTTCGGGTTAGGATTAGGGTTAGGGTTTGAGTTTGAATTAGGTTTAGGGTTAGCATTAGGGTTGGGGTTAGGTTTAGGATTAGTGTTTCAGTTAGGGTTAGGGTTAGGTTAAGGTTAGGGTTAGGGTTAGGTTTAGGGTTTGATTTAGGGTTAGGGTTAGGGTTAGGGTTAGTGTTAGGTTTGGGTTAGCGTTAGGGTTACGACTAGGGTTATCGTTAGGTTTAGGGTTAGCATTAGTTTTAGGATTAGTGTTAGGGTTAGGGTTTGGGTTTGGGTTAGGTTTAGGGTTAGGGTTAGGGTTTGGGTTAGGGTTAGGGTTAACGTTTGAGTTAGGGTTACGGTTAGGGTTAGGATTTGGGTTAGGGTTTGTGTTAAGATTAGGGTTTGGTTTAGGGTTAGGGTTAGGGTTTGGGTTAGGGTTAGGGTTAGGGTTAGGGTTAGGGTTTGGGTTTGGTTTAGAGTTAGAATTAGGTTAGGGTATGGGTTAGAGTTAGGGTTAGGGTGAGGTGTTGTATTAGGGTTATGCTTAGGGTTAGGGTTAGGATTAGGGTTAGGATTAGGGTTCCGATTAGAGTTAGGTTTAGAGTTTGGGTTTGGGTAAAAGTTAAGGTTAGAGTTAGGGTTAGGGTTAGGGTTAGGGTTAGTACTAGGATTAGGGTTAGGGTTAGGATTAGGGTTAGGGTTTGGGTTTAGGTTTGGGTTATGGTTAGGGTAAGTGTTAGGGTTACAGTTTAGTGTTAGGGTTAGGGTTAGGGTTTCGGTTTCGGCTATGTTTTGGGCTAGATTTAGGTTTAGGGTTAGGGTTTGGATTCGGATTAGGATTAGGGTTAGGGTTTGGGTTAGGGTTAGGGTTAGGGTTTGGGTTAGGGTTAGGGCTAGGCCTAGGATTAGGGTTCGGGTTTGTGTTAAGATTAGGGTTTGGGTTAGGGTTAGATTTAGGTTTAGGTTAGGGTTTGGGTTAGAGTTAGGGTTAGGGTTAAGATTTGGGTTTGGTTTAGAGTTAGGGTTAGGTTAGGCTTTGGGTTAGAATTAGGGTTAGGGTGAGGTGTTGGATTAGAGTTAGGGTTAGGGTTAGGGTTAGGATTAGGGGTAGGGTTAGGCTTCCGATTAGAGTTATGTTTAGAGTTTGGGTTTGGGTAAGGGTTAAGGTTAGGTTTAGTGTTAGGATTAGGGTTAGGTTTTGAGTTTGAATTAGATTTAGTGTTAACATTAGGGTTAGGGTTAGGTTTAGGATAATTATTTCAGTTAGGGTTAGGGTTAGGGTTAGGGTTTGGGTTCGGATTAGGGTTAGGGTTAGGGTTAGGGTTTGATTTAGGGTTAGGGTTAGGCTTAGGGTTAGTGTAAGGGTTTGGTTTAGGCTTAGGTTTAGGACTAGGGTTAGTGTTAGGGTTAGGTGTAGGGTTAGCATTAGGGTTAGGATTAGGGTTAGGGTTAGGGTTTGGGTTAGGGTTAGGGTTAGGGTTAGGGTTAGGGGTAGGGTTAGGGTTAGAATTAGGGTTAGGGATAGGGTTAGGGTTAGAGTTAGGGTTACGACTAGGGTTATTATTAGGTTTAGGGTTAGCATTAGTTTTAGGATTAGGGTTAGGGTTAGGGTTTGGGTTTGGGTTAGGGTTAGGGTTAGGGTTAGGGTTTGGGTTAGGGTTAGGGTTAGGGTTAACGTTTGAGTTAGGGTTACGGTTAGGGTTAGGATTAGGGTTAGGGTTTGTGTTAAGATTAGGGTTTGGTTTAGGGTTAGGGTTAGGGTTTGGGTTAAAGTTACGTTTAGGGTTAGGTTATGTTTTAGGGTTAGGGTTAGGGTTAGGATTAGGTTTAGGGTTTAGGTTTTCGGTTAGGTTTAGTGTTAGGGTTAGGGTTAGGATTAGGGTTTGGGTTAGGGTTTAGATTTGGTTAGATTTAGGGTTAGGGTTAGGGTTATAGTTAGGTTTAGCTTTACGGTTAGGCTTTCGGTTTGGGTTATGTTTTGTGCTAGGTTTAGGGTTAGGGTTAGGGTTTGGGTTCAGGTTAGGATTAGGGTTAGGGTTTGAGTTTGAATTAGATTTAGGGTTAGCATTAGGGTTAGGGTTAGGTTTAGGATTAGTGTTTCAGTTAGGGTTAGGGTTAGGGTTAAGGTTAGGGTTAGGGTTAGGTTTAGGGTTTGATTTAGGGTTTGGGTTAGGGTTAGGGTTAGTGTTAGGGTTTGGGTTCGGGTTAGGGTTAGGACTAGGGTTAGTGTTAGGGTTAGGTTTAGGGTTAGCATTAGGGTTAGGATTAGGGTTAGTGTTAGGGTTTGGGTTAGGGTTAGGGTTAGGTTTAAGTTTAGGGTTAGGGTTAGGGTTAGGGTTACGGTTTGGGTTAGTGTTAGAGTGAGGGTTTGAGTTAGGGTTAGGGTTAGGTTTTGGGTTAGGGTTAGGGTTAGGGTTAGGGCTAGGATAAGGAGGAGGGTTAGTGTTAGGGTTAGGATTAGGGTTATTATTTGGGTTATGGTTTCGGATAGGGTTAGGTTTACGGTTTGGGTTAGTGTTAGAGTGAGGGTTTGAGTTAGGGTTAGGTTTAGGGTTAGGTTAGGGTTTGGGTTAGAGTTAGGGTTAGGGTTAGGGTTAGGGTTAGGATTAGGGTTAGGATTAGGGTTAGAGTTTGTGTTTAGGTTTGGGTTATGGTTAGGGTAAGTGTTAGGGTTAGGGTTTAGGGTTAGGTTTAGGGTTAGGGTTAGGGTTTAGGTTTGGGTTATATTTTGGGTTAGGTTTAGGGTTAGGGTTAG
>JAJHUQ010000043.1:2565000-2567500 GCA_035773235.1 Eospalax fontanierii | reverse complement strand
GGACTAGGATTAGGGTTAGGGTTAGTGTTAAGATTAGGGTTAGTGTTTGGGTTTAGGTTTGGGTTATGATTAGGGTAAGTGTTAGGGTTAGGGTTAGGGTTAGGGTTAAGACTAGAATTAGGGCTAGGGTTTGGGTTTAGGTTTGGGTTATGATTAGGGTAAGTGTTCGGGTTAGGGTTAGGGTTAGGGTTAGGGTTTGGGTTCGGATTAGGGTTAGGGTTAGGGTTAGGGTTAGGGTTTGATTTAGGGTTAGGGTTAGGTTTAGGATTAGTGTTTCAGTTAGGGTTAGGGTTAGGGTTAAGGTTAGGGTTAGGGTTAGGTTTAGGGTTTGATTTAGGGTTTGGGTTAGGGTTAGGGTTAGTGTTAGGGTTTGGGTTCGGGTTAGGGTTAGGACTAGGGTTAGTGTTAGGGTTAGGTTTAGGGTTAGCATTAGGGTTAGGATTAGGGTTAGTGTTAGGGTTTGGGTTAGGGTTAGGGTTAGGGTTAAGTTTAGGGTTAGGGTTAGGGTTAGGGTTACGGTTTGGGTTAGTGTTAGAGTGAGGGTTTGAGTTAGGGTTAGGGTTAGGTTTTGGGTTAGGGTTAGGGTTAGGGTTAGGTCTAGGATAAGGAGGAGGGTTAGTGTTAGGGTTAGGATTAGGGTTATTATTTGGGTTATGGTTTCGGATAGGGTTAGGTTTACGGTTTGGGTTAGTGTTAGAGTGAGGGTTTGAGTTAGGGTTAGGTTTAGGGTTAGGTTAGGGTTTGGGTTAGAGTTAGGGTTAGGGTTAGGGTTAGGGTTAGGGTTAGGGTTAGGATTAGGGTTAGAGTTTGTGTTTAGGTTTGGGTTATGGTTAGGGTAAGTGTTAGGGTTAGGGTTTAGGGTTAGGTTTAGGGTTAGGGTTAGGGTTTCGGTTTGGGTTATATTTTGGGTTAGGTTTAGGGTTAGGGTTAGGGTTTGGGTTCGGGTTAGGATTAGGGTTAGGGTTTGAGTTTGAATTAGGTTTAGGGTTAGCATTAGGGTTAGGGTTAGGTTTAGGATTAGTGTTTCAGTTAGGGTTAGGGTTAGGTTAAGGTTAGGGTTAGGGTTAGGTTTAGGGTATGATTTAGGGTTAGGGTTAGGGTTAGGGTTAGTGTTAGGGTTTGGGTTAGCGTTAGGGTTACGACTAGGGTTATCGTTAGGTTTAGGGTTAGCATTAGTTTTAGGATTAGTGTTAGGGTTAGGGTTTGGTTTTGGGTTAGGTTTAGGGTTAGGGTTAGGGTTTGGGTTAGGGTTAGGGTTAACGTTTGAGTTAGGGTTACGGTTAGGGTTAGGATTTGGGTTAGGGTTTGTGTTAAGATTAGGGTTTGGTTTAGGGTTAGGGTTAGGGTTTGGGTTAGGGTTAGGGTTAGGGTTAGGGTTAGGGTTTGGGTTTGGTTTAGAGTTAGAATTAGGTTAGGGTATGGGTTAGAGTTAGGGTTAGGGTGAGGTGTTGTATTAGGGTTATGGTTAGGGTTAGGGTTAGGATTAGGGTTAGGATTAGGGTTCCGATTAGAGTTAGGTTTAGAGTTTGGGTTTGGGTAAAAGTTAAGGTTAGGGTAAGGGTTAGGGTTAGGGTTAGGGTTAGGACTAGGATTAGGGTTAGGGTTAGGATTAGGGTTAGGGTTTGGGTTTAGGTTTGGGTTATGGTTAGGGTAAGTGTTAGGGTTACAATTTAGTGTTAGGGTTAGGGTTAGGGTTTCGGTTTCGGTTATGTTTTGGGCTAGATTTAGGTTTAGGGTTAGGGTTTGGATTCGGATTAGGATTAGGGTTAGGGTTTGGGTTAGGGTTAGGGTTAGGGTTTGGGTTAGGGTTAGGGTTAGGGTTAGGATTAGGGTTCGGGTTTGTGTTAAGATTAGGGTTTGGGTTAGGGTTAGGTTTAGGTTTAGGTTAGGGTTTGGGTTAGAGTTAGGGTTAGGGTTAAGATTTGGGTTTGGTTTAGAGTTAGGGTTAGGTTAGGCTTTGGGTTAGAATTAGGGTTAGGGTGAGGTGTTGGATTAGAGTTATGGTTAGGGTTAGGGTTAGGATTAGGGTTAGGGTTAGGGTTCCGATTAGAGTTATGTTTAGAGTTTGGGGTTGGGTAAGGGGTAAGGTTAGGTTTAGTGTTAGGATTAGGGTTAGGTTTTGAGTTTGAATTAGATTTAGTGTTAACATTAGGGTTAGGGTTAGGTTTAGGATAATTATTTCAGTTAGGGTTAGGGTTAGGGTTAGGGTTTGGGTTCGGATTAGGGTTAGGGTTAGGGTTAGGGTTTGATTTAGGGTTAGGGTTAGGCTTAGGGTTAGTGTAAGGGTTTGGTTTAGGCTTAGATTTAGGACTAGGGTTAGTGTTAAGGTTAGGTTTAGGGTTAGCATTAGGGTTAGGATTAGGGTTAGGGTTAGGGTTTGGGTTAGGGTTAGGGTTAGGGTTAGGGTTAGGGGTAGGGTTAGGGTTAGAATTAGGGTTAGGGATAGGGTTAGGGTTAGAGTTAGGGTTACGACTAGGGTTATTATTAGGTTTAGGGTTAG
>JAJHUQ010000043.1:2552500-2560000 GCA_035773235.1 Eospalax fontanierii | reverse complement strand
TAGGGTGTGGTTTTGGATTAGGGTTATGGTTAGGGTTAGTGTTAGGATTAGGGTTAGGGTTACGGTTCTGATTAGAGTTATGTTTAGAGTTTGGGTTTGGGTAAGGGTTAAGGTTAGGTTTAGGGTTAGGATTAGGGTTAGGGTTTGAGTTTGAATTAGGTTTAGGGTTAGCATTAGTGTTAGGGTTAGGTTTAGTATAAGTATTTCAGTTAGGGTTAGGGTTAGGGTTTGGGTTCGGGTTAGGGTTAGGGTTAGGGTTAGGGTTTGATTTAGGGTTAGGGTTAGGCTTAGGGTTAGTGTAAGGGTTTGGGCTAGGGTTAGGGTTAGGACTAGGGTTAGTGTTAGGGTTAGGTTTAGGGTTAGTATTAGGGTTAGAATTAGGGTTAGGTTTAGGGTTAGGGTTAGGGTTAGGGTTTGGGTTAGGGTTAGGGTTAGGGTTAGGGTTAGCGTTTGAGTTAGGGTTAGGGTTAGGGTTAGGATTAGGGTTAGGGTTTGGGTTAGGGTTAGGGTTAGGTTTAGGATTAGTGTTTCAGTTAGGCTTAGGGTTAGGTTTGATGTTAGGGTTAGGGTTAGGTTAAGGGTTTGATTTATGGTTAGGGTTAGGGTTAGGGTTAGGGTTAGGGTTTGTGTTAGGGTTAGGGTTAGGACTAGGGTTAGTGTTAGGGTTAGGTTTAGGGTTAGCATTAGGGTTAGGATTAGGGTTAGGGATTGTGTTAAGATTAGGGTTTGGGTTTGGGTTAGGGTTAGGGTTAGGTTTAGGGTTCCGGTTAGAATTATGGTTAGGGTTAAGGTTAGGGATAGGGTTAGGGTTAGGGTTAGGGTTATTATTTGGGTTATGGTTTGTGTTAGGGTTAGGGTTAGGGTTTGGGTTAGTGTTAGAGTTAGGGTTTGAATTAGGGATAGGTTTAGGGTTAGGTTAGGGTTTGGGTTAGAGTTAGGGTTAGGGTTAGGGTTTGGGTTTGGTTTAGATTTAGGTTTAGGTTAGGGTTTAGGTTAGAGATAGGGTTAGCGTGAGGTGTTGGATTAGGGTTATGGTTAGGGTTAGGGTTCCGATTAGAGTTTGGCTTAGAGTTTGGGTTTGGGTAAGGGATAAGGTTAGGGTTAGTGTTAGGGTTAGGGTTAGGACTAGGATTAGGGTTAGGGTTAGTGTTAAGATTAGGGTTAGTGTTTGGGTTTAGGTTTGGGTTATGATTAGGGTAAGTGTTAGGGTTAGGGTTAGGGTTAGGGTTAAGACTAGAATTAGGGCTAGGGTTTGGGTTTAGGTTTGGGTTATGATTAGGGTAAGTGTTCGGGTTAGGGTTAGGGTTAGGGTTAGGGTTTGGGTTCGGATTAGGGTTAGGGTTAGGGTTAGGGTTAGGGTTTGATTTAGGGTTAGGGTTAGGTTTAGGATTAGTGTTTCAGTTAGGGTTAGGGTTAGGGTTAAGGTTAGGGTTAGTGAGAGGGTTAGGGTTTGATTTAGGGTTTGGGTTAGGGTTAGGGTTAGTGTTAGGGGTTGGGTTCGGGGTAGGGTTAGGACTAGGGTTAGTGTTAGGGTTAGGTTTAGGGTTAGCATTAGGGTTAGGATTAGGGTTAGTGTTAGGGTTTGGGTTAGGGTTAGGGTTAGGGTTAAGTTTAGGGTTAGGGTTAGGGTTAGGGTTACGGTTTGGGTTAGTGTTAGAGTGAGGGTTTGAGTTAGGGTTAGGGTTAGGTTTTGGGTTAGGGTTAGGGTTAGGGTTAGGGCTAGGATAAGGAGGAGGGTTAGTGTTAGGGTTAGGATTAGGGTTATTATTTGGGTTATGGTTTCGGATAGGGTTAGGTTTACGGTTTGGGTTAGTGTTAGAGTGAGGGTTTGAGTTAGGGTTAGGTTTAGGGTTAGGTTAGGGTTTGGGTTAGAGTTAGGGTTAGGGTTAGGGTTAGGGTTAGGGTTAGGGTTAGGATTAGGGTTAGAGTTTGTGTTTAGGTTTGGGTTATGGTTAGGGTAAGTGTTAGGGTTAGGGTTTAGGGTTAGGTTTAGGGTTAGGGTTAGGGTTTCGGTTTGGGTTATATTTTGGGTTAGGTTTAGGGTTAGGGTTAGGGTTTGGGTTCGGGTTAGGATTAGGGTTAGGGTTTGAGTTTGAATTAGGTTTAGGGTTAGCATTAGGGTTAGGGTTAGGTTTAGGATTAGTGTTTCAGTTAGGGTTAGGGTTAGGTTAAGGTTAGGGTTAGGGTTAGGTTTAGGGTATGATTTAGGGTTAGGGTTAGGGTTAGGGTTAGTGTTAGGGTTTGGGTTAGCGTTAGGGTTACGACTAGGGTTATCGTTAGGTTTAGGGTTAGCATTAGTTTTAGGATTAGTGTTAGGGTTAGGGTTTGGTTTTGGGTTAGGTTTTGGGTTAGGGTTAGAGTTTGGGTTAGGGTTAGGGTTAACGTTTGAGTTAGGGTTACGGTTAGGGTTAGGATTTGGGTTAGGGTTTGTGTTAAGATTAGGGTTTGGTTTAGGGTTAGGGTTAGGGTTTGGGTTAGGGTTAGGGTTAGGGTTAGGGTTAGGGTTTGGGTTTGGTTTAGAGTTAGAATTAGGTTAGGGTATGGGTTAGAGTTAGGGTTAGGGTGAGGTGTTGTATTAGGGTTATGGTTAGGGTTAGGGTTAGGATTAGGGTTAGGATTAGGGTTCCGATTAGAGTTAGGTTTAGAGTTTGGGTTTGGGTAAAAGTTAAGGTTAGGGTAAGGGTTAGGGTTAGGGTTAGGGTTAGGACTAGGATTAGGGTTAGGGTTAGGATTAGGGTTAGGGTTTGGGTTTAGGTTTGGGTTATGGTTAGGGTAAGTGTTAGGGTTACAATTTAGTGTTAGGGTTAGGGTTAGGGTTTCGGTTTCGGTTATGTTTTGGGCTAGATTTAGGTTTAGGGTTAGGGTTTGGATTCGGTTTAGGATTAGGGTTAGGGTTTGGGTTAGGGTTAGGGTTAGGGTTTGGGTTAGGGTTAGGGTTAGGGTTAGGATTAGGGTTCGGGTTTGTGTTAAGATTAGGGTTTGGGTTAGGGTTAGGTTTAGGTTTAGGTTAGGGTTTGGGTTAGAGTTAGGGTTAGGGTTAAGATTTGGGTTTGGTTTAGAGTTAGGGTTAGGTTAGGCTTTGGGTTAGAATTAGGGTTAGGGTGAGGTGTTGGATTAGAGTTATGGTTAGGGTTAGGGTTAGGATTAGGGTTAGGGTTAGGGTTCCGATTAGAGTTATGTTTAGAGTTTGGGTTTGGGTAAGGGTTAAGGTTAGGTTTAGTGTTAGGATTAGGGTTAGGTTTTGAGTTTGAATTAGATTTAGTGTTAACATTAGGGTTAGGGTTAGGTTTAGGATAATTATTTCAGTTAGGGTTAGGGTTAGGGTTAGGGTTTGGGTTCGGATTAGGGTTAGGGTTAGGGTTAGGGTTTGATTTAGGGTTAGGGTTAGGCTTAGGGTTAGTGTAAGGGTTTGGTTTAGGCTTAGATTTAGGACTAGGGTTAGTGTTAAGGTTAGGTTTAGGGTTAGCATTAGGGTTAGGATTAGGGTTAGGGTTAGGGTTTGGGTTAGGGTTAGGGTTAGGGTTAGGGGTAGGGTTAGGGTTAGAATTAGGGTTAGGGATAGGGTTAGGGTTAGAGTTAGGGTTACGACTAGGGTTATTATTAGGTTTAGGGTTAGCATTAGTTTTAGGATTAGGGTTAGGGTTAGGGTTTGGGTTTGGGTTAGGGTTAGGGTTAGGGTTAGGGTTTGGGTTAGGGTTAGGGTTAGGGTTAACGTTTGAGTTAGGGTTACGGTTAGGGTTAGGATTAGGGTTAGGGTTTGTGTTAAGATTAGGGTTTGGTTTAGGGTTAGGGTTAGGGTTTGGGTTAAAGTTACGTTTAGGGTTAGGTTATGTTTTAGGGTTAGGGTTAGGGTTAGGATTAGGTTTAGGGTTTAGGTTTTCGGTTAGGTTTAGTGTTAGGGTTAGGGTTAGGATTAGGGTTTGGGTTAGGGTTTAGATTTGGTTAGATTTAGGGTTAGGGTTAGGGTTATAGTTAGGTTTAGCTTTACGGTTAGGGTTTCGGTTTGGGTTATGTTTTGTGCTAGGTTTAGGGTTAGGGTTAGGGTTTGGGTTCAGGTTAGGATTAGGGTTAGGGTTTGAGTTTGAATTAGATTTAGGGTTAGCATTAGGGTTAGGGTTAGGTTTAGGATTAGTGTTTCAGTTAGGGTTAGGGTTAGGGTTAAGGTTAGGGTTAGGGTTAGGTTTAGGGTTTGATTTAGGGTTTGGGTTAGGGTTAGGGTTAGTGTTAGGGTTTGGGTTCGGGTTAGGGTTAGGACTAGGGTTAGTGTTAGGGTTAGGTTTAGGGTTAGCATTAGGGTTAGGATTAGGGTTAGTGTTAGGGTTTGGGTTAGGGTTAGGGTTAGGGTTAAGTTTAGGGTTAGGGGTAAGGTTAGGGTTACGGTTTGGGTTAGTGTTAGAGTGAGGGTTTGAGTTAGGGTTAGGGTTAGGTTTTGGGTTAGGGTTAGGGTTAGGGTTAGGGCTAGGATAAGGAGGAGGGTTAGTGTTAGGGTTAGGATTAGGGTTATTATTTGGGTTATGGTTTCGGATAGGGTTAGGTTTACGGTTTGGGTTAGTGTTAGAGTGAGGGTTTGAGTTAGGGTTAGGTTTAGGGTTAGGTTAGGGTTTGGGTTAGAGTTAGGGTTAGGGTTAGGGTTAGGGTTAGGGTTAGGGTTAGGATTAGGGTTAGAGTTTGTGTTTAGGTTTGGGTTATGGTTAGGGTAAGTGTTAGGGTTAGGGTTTAGGGTTAGGTTTAGGGTTAGGGTTAGGGTTTAGGTTTGGGTTATATTTTGGGTTAGGTTTAGGGTTAGGGTTAGGGTTTGGGTTCGGGTTAGGATTAGGGTTAGGGTTTGAGTTTGAATTAGGTTTAGGGTTAGCATTAGGGTTAGGGTTAGGTTTAGGATTAGTGTTTCAGTTAGGGTTAGGGTTAGGTTAAGGTTAGGGTTAGGGTTAGGTTTAGGGTTTGATTTAGGGTTAGGGTTAGGGTTAGGGTTAGTGTTAGGGTTTGGGTTAGCGTTAGGGTTACGACTAGGGTTATCGTTAGGTTTAGGGTTAGCATTAGGTTTAGGATTAGTGTTAGGGTTAGGGTTTGGGTTTGGGTTAGGTTTAGGGTTAGGGTTAGGGTTTGGGTTAGGGTTAGGGTTAACGTTTGAGTTAGGGTTACGGTTAGGGTTAGGATTTGGTTTAGGGTTTGTGTTAAGATTAGGGTTTGGTTTAGGGTTAGGGTTAGGGTTTGGGTTAGGGTTAGGGTTAGGGTTAGGGTTAGGGTTTGGGTTTGGTTTAGAGTTAGAATTAGGTTAGGGTATGGGTTAGAGTTAGGGTTAGGGTGAGGTGTTGTATTAGGGTTATGGTTAGGGTTAGGGTTAGGATTAGGGTTAGGATTAGGGTTCCGATTAGAGTTAGGTTTAGAGTTTGGGTTTGGGTAAAAGTTAAGGTTAGGGTTAGGGTTAGGGTTAGGGTTAGGGTTAGGACTAGGATTAGGGTTAGGGTTAGGATTAGGGTTAGGGTTTGGGTTTAGGTTTGGGTTATGGTTAGGGTAAGTGTTAGGGTTACAGTTTAGTCTTAGGGTTAGGGTTAGGGTTTCGGTTTCGGTTATGTTTTGGGCTAGATTTAGGTTTAGGGTTAGGGTTTGGATTCGGATTAGGATTAGGGTTAGGGTTTGGGTTAGGGTTAGGGTTAGGGTTTGGGTTAGGGTTAGGGTTAGGGTTAAGATTTGGGTTTGGTTTAGAGTTAGGGTTAGGTTAGGCTTTGGGTTAGAATTAGGGTTAGGGTGAGGTGTTGGATTAGAGTTATGGTTAGGGTTAGGGTTAGGATTAGGGTTAGGGTTAGGGTTCCGATTAGAGTTATGTTTAGAGTTTGGGTTTGGGTAAGGGTTAAGGTTAGGTTTAGTGTTAGGATTAGGGTTAGGTTTTGAGTTTGAATTAGATTTAGTGTTAACATTAGGGTTAGGGTTAGGTTTAGGATAATTATTTCAGTTAGGGTTAGGGTTAGGGTTAGGGTTTGGGTTCGGATTAGGGTTAGGGTTAGGGTTAGGGTTTGATTTAGGGTTAGGGTTAGGCTTAGGGTTAGTGTAAGGGTTTGGTTTAGGCTTAGATTTAGGACTAGGGTTAGTGTTAAGGTTAGGTTTAGGGTTAGCATTAGGGTTAGGATTAGGGTTAGGGTTAGGGTTTGGGTTAGGGTTAGGGTTAGGGTTAGGGTTAGGGGTAGGGTTAGGGTTAGAATTAGGGTTAGGGATAGGGTTAGGGTTAGAGTTAGGGTTACGACTAGGGTTATTATTAGGTTTAGGGTTAGCATTAGTTTTAGGATTAGGGTTAGGGTTAGGGTTTGGGTTTGGGTTAGGGTTAGGGTTAGGGTTAGGGTTTGGGTTAGGGTTAGGGTTAGGGTTAACGTTTGAGTTAGGGTTACGGTTAGGGTTAGGATTAGGGTTAGGGTTTGTGTTAAGATTAGGGTTTGGTTTAGGGTTAGGGTTAGGGTTTGGGTTAAAGTTACGTTTAGGGTTAGGTTATGTTTTAGGGTTAGGGTTAGGGTTAGGATTAGGTTTAGGGTTTAGGTTTTCGGTTAGGTTTAGTGTTAGGGTTAGGGTTAGGATTAGGGTTTGGGTTAGGGTTTAGATTTGGTTAGATTTAGGGTTAGGGTTAGGGTTATAGTTAGGTTTAGCTTTACGGTTAGGGTTTCGGTTTGGGTTATGTTTTGTGCTAGGTTTAGGGTTAGGGTTAGGGTTTGGGTTCAGGTTAGGATTAGGGTTAGGGTTTGAGTTTGAATTAGATTTAGGGTTAGCATTAGGGTTAGGGTTAGGTTTAGGATTAGTGTTTCAGTTAGGGTTAGGGTTAGGGTTAAGGTTAGGGTTAGGGTTAGGTTTAGGGTTTGATTTAGGGTTTGGGTTAGGGTTAGGGTTAGTGTTAGGGTTTGGGTTCGGGTTAGGGTTAGGACTAGGGTTAGTGTTAGGGTTAGGTTTAGGGTTAGCATTAGGGTTAGGATTAGGGTTAGTGTTAGGGTTTGGGTTAGGGTTAGGGTTAGGGTTAAGTTTAGGGTTAGGGGTAAGGTTAGGGTTACGGTTTGGGTTAGTGTTAGAGTGAGGGTTTGAGTTACGGTTAGGGTTAGGTTTTGGGTTAGGGTTAGGGTTAGGGTTAGGGCTAGGATAAGGAGGAGGGTTAGTGTTAGGGTTAGGATTTGGGTTATTATTTGGGTTATGGTTTCGGATAGGGTTTGGTTTACGGTTTGGGTTAGTGTTAGAGTGTGGGTTTGAGTTAGGGTTAGGGTTAGGGTTAGGTTAGGGTTTGGGTTAGAGTTAGGGTTGGGGTTAGGGTTAGGGTTAGGGTTAGGGTTAGGATTAGGGTTAGAGTTTGTGTTTAGGTTTGGGTTATGGTTAGGGTAAGTGTTAGGGTTAGGGTTTAGGGTTAGGTTTAGGGTTAGGGTTAGGGTTTAGGTTTGGGTTATATTTTGGGTTAGGTTTAGGGTTAGGGTTAGGGTTTGGGTTCGGGTTAGGATTAGGGTTAGGGTTTGAGTTTGAATTAGGTTTAGGGTT
>JAJHUQ010000043.1:2542500-2545000 GCA_035773235.1 Eospalax fontanierii | reverse complement strand
TTAGCATTAGTTTTAGGATTAGTGTTAGGGTTAGGGTTTGGGTTTGGGTTAGGTTTAGGGTTAGGGTTAGGGTTTGGGTTAGGGTTAGGGTTAACGTTTGAGTTAGGGTTACGGTTAGGGTTAGGATTTGGGTTAGGGTTTGTGTTAAGATTAGGGTTTGGTTTAGGGTTAGGGTCAGGGTTTGGGTTAGGGTTAGGGTTAGGGTTAGGGTTAGGGTTTGGGTTTGGTTTAGAGTTAGAATTAGGTTAGGGTATGGGTTAGAGTTAGGGTTAGGGTGAGGTGTTGTATTAGGGTTATGGTTAGGGTTAGGGTTAGGATTAGGGTTAGGATTAGGGTTCCGATTAGAGTTAGGTTTAGAGTTTGGGTTTGGGTAAAAGTTAAGGTTAGGGTTAGGGTTAGGGTTAGGGTTAGGGTTAGGACTAGGATTAGGGTTAGGGTTAGGATTAGGGTTAGGGTTTGGGTTTAGGTTTGGGTTATGGTTAGGGTAAGTGTTAGGGTTACAATTTAGTGTTAGGGTTAGGGTTAGGGTTTCGGTTTCGGTTATGTTTTGGGCTAGATTTAGGTTTAGGGTTAGGGTTTGGATTCGGATTAGGATTAGGGTTAGGGTTTGGGTTAGGGTTAGGGTTAGGGTTTGGGTTAGGGTTAGGGTTAGGGTTAGGATTAGGGTTCGGGTTTGTGTTAAGATTAGGGTTTGGGTTAGGGTTAGGTTTAGGTTTAGGTTAGGGTTTGGGTTAGAGTTAAGGTTAGGGTTAAGATTTGGGTTTGGTTTAGAGTTAGGGTTAGGTTAGGCTTTGGGTTAGAATTAGGGTTAGGGTGAGGTGTTGGATTAGAGTTATGGTTAGGGTTAGGGTTAGGATTAGGGTTAGGGTTAGGGTTCCGATTAGAGTTATGTTTAGAGTTTGGGTTTGGGTAAGGGTTAAGGTTAGGTTTAGTGTTAGGATTAGGGTTAGGTTTTGAGTTTGAATTAGATTTAGTGTTAACATTAGGGTTAGGGTTAGGTTTAGGATAATTATTTCAGTTAGGGTTAGGGTTAGGGTTAGGGTTTGGGTTCGGATTAGGGTTAGGGTTAGGGTTAGGGTTTGATTTAGGGTTAGGGTTAGGCTTAGGGTTAGTGTAAGGGTTTGGTTTAGGCTTAGGTTTAGGACTAGGGTTAGTGTTAGGGTTAGGTTTAGGGTTAGCATTAGGGTTAGGATTAGGGTTAGGGTTAGGGTTTGGGTTAGGGTTAGGGTTAGGGTTAGGGTTAGGGGTAGGGTTAGGGTTAGAATTAGGGTTAGGGATAGGGTTAGGGTTAGAGTTAGGGTTACGACTAGGGTTATTATTAGGTTTAGGGTTAGCATTAGTTTTAGGATTAGGGTTAGGGTTAGGGTGTGGGTTTGGGGTAGGGTTAGGGTTAGGGGTAGGGGTTGAGTTAGGGTTAGGGTTAGGGTTAACGTTTGAGTTAGGGTTACGGTTAGGGTTAGGATTAGGGTTAGGGTTTGTGTTAAGATTAGGGTTTGGTTTAGGGTTAGGGTTAGGGTTTGGGTTAAAGTTACGTTTAGGGTTAGGTTATGTTTTAGGGTTAGGGTTAGGGTTAGGATTAGGTTTAGGGTTTAGGTTTTCGGTTAGGTTTAGTGTTAGGGTTAGGGTTAGGATTAGGGTTTGGGTTAGGGTTTAGATTTGGTTAGATTTAGGGTTAGGGTTAGGGTTATAGTTAGGTTTAGCTTTACGGTTAGGGTTTCGGTTTGGGTTATGTTTTGTGCTAGGTTTAGGGTTAGGGTTAGGGTTTGGGTTCAGGTTAGGATTAGGGTTAGGGTTTGAGTTTGAATTAGATTTAGGGTTAGCATTAGGGTTAGGGTTAGGTTTAGGATTAGTGTTTCAGTTAGGGTTAGGGTTAGGGTTAAGGTTAGGGTTAGGGTTAGGTTTAGGGTTTGATTTAGGGTTTGGGTTAGGGTTAGGGTTAGTGTTAGGGTTTGGGTTCGGGTTAGGGTTAGGACTAGGGTTAGTGTTAGGGTTAGGTTTAGGGTTAGCATTAGGGTTAGGATTAGGGTTAGTGTTAGGGTTTGGGTTAGGGTTAGGGTTAGGGTTAAGTTTAGGGTTAGGGTTAAGGTTAGGGTTACGGTTTGGGTTAGTGTTAGAGTGAGGGTTTGAGTTAGGGTTAGGGTTAGGTTTTGGGTTAGGGTTAGGGTTAGGTTTATGGCTACGATAAGGAGGAGTGTTAGTGTTAGGGTTAGGATTAGGGTTATTATTTGGGTTATGGTTTCGGATAGGGTTAGGTTTACGGTTTGGGTTAGTGTTAGAGTGAGGGTTTGAGTTAGGGTTAGGTTTAGGGTTAGGTTAGGGTTTGGGTTAGAGTTAGGGTTAGGGTTAGGGTTAGGGTTAGGGTTAGGGTTAGGATTAGGGTTAGAGTTTGTGTTTAGGTTTGGGTTATGGTTAGGGTAAGTGTTAGGGTTAGGGTTTAGGGTTAGGTTTAGGGTTAGGGTTAGGGTTTAGGTTTGGGTTATATTTTGGGTTAGGTTTAGGG
>JAJHUQ010000043.1:2537500-2540000 GCA_035773235.1 Eospalax fontanierii | reverse complement strand
TTGGGTTAGTGTTAGAGTGAGGGTTTGAGTTAGGGTTAGGTTTAGGGTTAGGTTAGGGTTTGGGTTAGAGTTAGGGTTAGGGTTAGGGTTAGGGTTAGGGTTAGGGTTAGGATTAGGGTTAGAGTTTGTGTTTAGGTTTGGGTTATGGTTAGGGTAAGTGTTAGGGTTAGGGTTTAGGGTTAGGTTTAGGGTTAGGGTTAGGGTTTAGGTTTGGGTTATATTTTGGGTTAGGTTTAGGGTTAGGGTTAGGGTTTGGGTTCGGGTTAGGATTAGGGTTAGGGTTTGAGTTTGAATTAGGTTTAGGGTTAGCATTAGGGTTAGGGTTAGGTTTAGGATTAGTGTTTCAGTTAGGGTTAGGGTTAGGTTAAGGTTAGGGTTAGGGTTAGGTTTAGGGTTTGATTTAGGGTTAGGGTTAGGGTTAGGGTTAGTGTTAGTGTTTGGGTTAGCGTTAGGGTTACGACTAGGGTTATCGTTAGGTTTAGGGTTAGCATTAGTTTTAGGATTAGTGTTAGGGTTAGGGTTTGGGTTTGGGTTAGGTTTAGGGTTAGGGTTAGGGTTTGGGTTAGGGTTAGGGTTAACGTTTGAGTTAGGGTTACGGTTAGGGTTAGGATTTGGTTTAGGGTTTGTGTTAAGATTAGGGTTTGGTTTAGGGTTAGGGTTAGGGTTTGGGTTAGGGTTAGGGTTAGGGTTAGGGTTTGGGTTTGGTTTAGAGTTAGAATTAGGTTAGGGTATGGGTTAGAGTTAGGGTTAGGGTGAGGTGTTTTATTAGGGTTATGGTTAGGGTTAGGGTTAGGATTAGGGTTAGGATTAGGGTTCCGATTAGAGTTAGGTTTAGAGTTTGGGTTTGGGTAAAAGTTAAGGTTAGGGTTAGGGTTAGGGTTAGGGTTAGGGTTAGGGTTAGGATTAGGGTTAGGGTTTGGGTTTAGGTTTGGGTTATGGTTAGGGTAAGTGTTAGGGTTACAGTTTAGTCTTAGGGTTAGGGTTAGGGTTTCGGTTTCGGTTATGTTTTGGGCTAGATTTAGGTTTAGGGTTAGGGTTTGGATTCGGTTTAGGATTAGGGTTAGGGTTTGGGTTAGGGTTAGGGTTAGGGTTTGGGTTAGGGTTAGGGTTAGGGTTAGGATTAGGGTTCGGGTTTGTGTTAAGATTAGGGTTTGGGTTAGGGTTAGGTTTAGGTTTAGGTTAGGGTTTGGGTTAGAGTTAGGGTTAGGGTTAAGATTTGGGTTTGGTTTAGAGTTAGGGTTAGGTTAGGCTTTGGGTTAGAATTAGGGTTAGGGTGAGGGGTTGGATTAGAGTTATGGTTAGGGTTAGGGTTAGGATTAGGGTTAGGGTTAGGGTTCCGATTAGAGTTATGTTTAGAGTTTGGGTTTGGGTAAGGGTTAAGGTTAGGTTTAGTGTTAGGATTAGGGTTAGGTTTTGAGTTTGAATTAGGTTTAGTGTTAACATTAGGGTTAGGGTTAGGTTTAGGATAATTATTTCAGTTAGGGTTAGGGTTAGGGTTAGGGTTTGGGTTCGGGTTAGGGTTAGGGTTAGGGTTTGATTTAGGGTTAGGGTTAGGCTTAGGGTTAGTGTAAGGGTTTGGTTTAGGCTTAGGTTTAGGACTAGGGTTAGTGTTAGGGTTAGGTTTAGGGTTAGCATTAGGGTTAGGATTAGGGTTAGGGTTAGGGTTTGGGTTAGGGTTAGGGTTAGGGTTAGGGTTAGGGGTAGGGTTAGGGTTAGAATTAGGGTTAGGGATAGGGTTAGGGTTAGAGTTAGGGTTACGACTAGGGTTATTATTAGGTTTAGGGTTAGCATTAGTTTTAGGATTAGGGTTAGGGTTAGGGTTTGGGTTTGGGTTAGGGTTAGGGTTAGGGTTAGGGTTTGGGTTAGGGTTAGGGTTAGGGTTAACGTTTGAGTTAGGGTTACGGTTAGGGTTAGGAATAGGGTTAGGGTTTGTGTTAAGATTAGGGTTTGGTTTAGGGTTAGGGTTAGGGTTTGGGTTAAAGTTACGTTTAGGGTTAGGTTATGTTTTAGGGTTAGGGTTAGGGTGAGGATTAGGTTTAGGGTTTAGGTTTTCGGTTAGGTTTAGTGTTAGGGTTAGGGTTAGGATTAGGGTTTGGGTTAGGGTTTAGATTTGGTTAGATTTAGGGTTAGGGTTAGGGTTATAGTTAGGTTTAGCTTTACGGTTAGGGTTTCGGTTTGGGTTATGTTTTGTGCTAGGTTTAGGGTTAGGGTTAGGGTTTGGGTTCAGGTTAGGATTAGGGTTAGGGTTTGAGTTTGAATTAGATTTAGGGTTAGCATTAGGGTTAGGGTTAGGTTTAGGATTAGTGTTTCAGTTAGGGTTAGGGTTAGGGTTAAGGTTAGGGTTAGGGTTAGGTTTAGGGTTTGATTTAGGGTTTGGGTTAGGGTTAGGGTTAGTGTTAGGGTTTGGGTTCGGGTTAGGGTTAGGACTAGGGTTAGTGTTAGGGTTAGGTTTAGGGTTAGCATTAGGGTTAGGATTAGGGTTAGTGTTAGGGTTTGGGTT
>JAJHUQ010000043.1:2520000-2522500 GCA_035773235.1 Eospalax fontanierii | reverse complement strand
GGTTAGGGTTTGGGTTAGGGTTAGGTTTAGGGTTAACGTTTGAGTTAGGGTTACGGTTAGGGTTAGGATTAGGGTTAGGGTTTGGGTTCGGATTAGGGTTAGGGTTAGGGTTAGGGTTAGGGTTAGGGTTTGATTTAGGGTTAGGGTTAGGCTTACGGTTAGTGTAAGGGTTTGGGTTAGGGTTAGGGTTAGGACTAGGGTTAGTGTTAGGGTTAGGTTTAGGGTTAGCATTAGGATTATTAGGGTTAGGGTTAGGGTTTGTGTTAGGGTTAGGGTTAGGGTTAGGGTTAGGGTTAGGGTTACGTTTAGAATTAGGGTTAGGATTAGGGTTAGGATAAGGATGAGGGTTAAGGTTAGGGTTAGGATTAGGGTTATTATTTGGGTTATGGTTTGGGTTAATGTTAGGGTTAGGGTTTGGGTTAGTGTTAGAGTTCGGGTTTGAGTTAGGGTTAGGTTTAGGGTTAGGTTAGGGTTAGGGTTAGGGTTAGGTTTAGAATTAGCGTTAGGGTTAGGGTTCGGATAAGGATGTGCGTTAAGGTTAGGGTTAGGATTAGGGTTATTATTTGGTTCTATGGCTTGGGTTAGTGTTAGGGTTAGGGTTTGGGTTAGTGTTAGCGTTAGGGTTTGAGTTAGGGTTAGGTTTAGGGTTAGGTTAGGGTTTGGGTTAGAATTAGAGTTAGGGTTACGGTTTGGGTTTGGTTTAGAGTTAGGGTTAGGTTAGGCTTTGGGTTAGAGTTAGGGTTAGGGTGAGGTGTTGGATTAGGGTTATGGTTAGGGTTAAGGTTAGGATTAGAGTTAGGGTTAGGGTTCCGATTAGAGTTATGTTTAGAGTTTGGGTTTGGGTAAGGGTTAAGGTTAGGTTTAGGGTTAGGATTAGGGTTAGGGTTTGAGTTTGAATTAGGTTTAGTGTTAGCATTAGGGTTAGGGTTAGGGTTAGGGTTAGGGTTAGGGTTAGGGTTTGTGTTAAGATTAGGGTTTGGGTTTGGGTTAGTGTTAGGGTTAGGGTTAGGGTTAGGTTTCGGGTTAGGGTTAGAATTATGGTTAGGGTTAAGGTTAGGGTTACGGTTAGGGTTAGGGTTAGGGTTATTATTTGGGTTATGGTTTGTGTTAGGGTTAGGGTTAGGGTTTGGGTTAGTGTTAGAGTTAGGGTTTGAATTAGGGATAGGTTTAGGGTTAGGTTAGGGTTTGGGTTAGAGTTAGGGTTAGGGTTAGGGTTTGAGTTTGGTTTAGATTTAGGTTTAGGTTAGGGTTTAGGTTAGAGATAGGGTTAGCGTGAGGTGTTGGATTAGGGTTATGGTTAGGGTTAGGGTTAGGATTAGGGTTAGGGTTAGGGTTCCGATTAGAGTTTGGTTTAGAGTTTCGTTTTGGGTAAGGGTTAAGGTTAGGGTTAGGGTTAGGATTAGGGTTAGGACTAGGATTAGGGTTAGGGTTAGGGTTAGGATTAGGGTTAGTGTTTGTGTTTAGGTTTGGGTTATGGTTAGGGTAAGTGTTAGGGTTAGGGTTTAGGCTTAGGTTTAGGGTTAGGTTTAGGGTTTCGGTTTGGGTAATATTTTGGGTTAGGTTTAGGGTTAGGGTTAGGGTTTGGGTTCGGGTTAGGATTAGGGTTAGGGTTTGAGTTTGAATTAGGTTTAGGGTTAGCATTAGGGTTCGGGTTAGGTTTAGGATTAGTGTTTCAGTTAGGGTTAGGGTTAGGGTTAGGTTTAGGGTTAGGTTTAGGGTTTGATTTAGGGTTAGGGTTAGGGTTAGGATTAGTGTTAGGGTTTGGGTTAGGGTTAGGGTTAGGACTAGCGTTAGTGTTAGGGTTAGGTTTAGGGTTAGCATTAGGGTTAGGATTAGGGTTAGGTTTAGGGTTTGGCTTAGGGTTAGGGTTTGGGTTAGGGTTAGGGTTAGGGTTAGGGTTTGGGTTAGTGTTAGGGTTAGGGTTAGGATTAGGGTTACGGTTAGGGTTAGGATAATGATGAGGGTTAGTGTTAGGTTTAGGATTAGGGTTATTATTTGGGTTATGGTTTGGGTTAGGGTTAGGGTTAGGTTAGGTTTAGGGTTAGGGTTAGGGTTTGGGTTAGGGTTTAGGTTTGGTTAGGTTTAGGGTTAGGGTTAGGGTTATGGTTAGGTTTAGCTTTACGGTTAGGGTTAGGGTTATGGTTAGGGTTAGCGTTAGGGTTAGGGTTAGGGTTAGGGTTTGGGTTAGGGTTTGGGTTAGGGTTTGGGTTAGGTTTAGGGTTGGAGTTAGGATTAGGGTTAGGGTTTGTGTTAAAATTAGGGTTTGGGTTTGTGTTAGGGTTAGGGTTAGGGTTAGGGTTAGGGTTAGGGTTAGGGTTACGTTTAGAATTAGGGTTAGGATTAGGGTTAGGATAAGGATGAGGGTTAAGGTTAGGGTTAGGATTAGGGTTTTTATTTGGGTTATGGTTTGGGTTAATGTTAGGGTTAGGGTTTGGGTTAGTGTTAGAGTTAGGGTTTGAGTTAGGGTTAGGTTTAGGGTTAGGTTAGGATTAGGGTTAGG
>JAJHUQ010000043.1:2502500-2507500 GCA_035773235.1 Eospalax fontanierii | reverse complement strand
AGGGTTAGGTTTAGGATTCGGTTTTGGGTCAGGGTGAGGGTTAGGGTTAGAATTAGGGTTTGGGTTAGGGTTAGAATTAGGGTTAGGGTTAGGATAAGGATTAGGGTTAGGGTTAGGTTTAAGATTAGGGTTATTATTTAGGTTATGGTTTGAGTTAGGGTTAGGGTTAGTGTTTGGGTTAGTGTTAGAGTTAGGGTTTGAGTAAGGGTTAGGGTTAGGGTTAGGGTTAGGGTTAGGCTTCCGATTAGAGTTAGGTTTAGAGTTTGGGTTTGGGTAAGGGTTAAGGTTAGGGTTAGGGTTACGGTTAGGGTTATGGATAGGACTAGGATTAGGGTTAGGTTTAGGGTTAGGATTAGGGTTAGGGTTTGTGTTTAGGTTTGGGTTATGGTTAGGGTAAGTGTTAGGGTTAGGGTTAAGGGTTAGGTTTAGGGTTAGGGTTAGGGTTTCGGTTTCGGTTATATTTTGGGTTAGGTTTAGGGTTAGGGTTAGGGTTTGGGTTCGGGTTAGGATTAGGGTTAGGGTTTGAGTTTGAATTAGGTTTAGGGTTAGCATTAGGGTTAGGGTTAGGTTTAGGATTAGTGTTTCAGTTAGGGTTAGGGTTAGGTTAAGGTTAGGGTTAGGGTTAGGTTTAGGGTTTGATTTAGGGTTAGGGTTAGGGTTAGGGTTAGTGTTAAGGTTTGGGTTAGGGTTAGGGTTACGACTAGGGTTAGGGTTAGGTTTAGGGTTAGCATTAGTTTTAGGATTAGGGTTAGGGTTAGGGTTTGGGTTTGGGTTAGTGTTAGGGTTAGGGTTAGGGTTTGGGTTAGGGTTAGGGTTAGGGTTAACGTTTGAGTTAGGGTTACGGTTAGGGTTAGGATTAGGGTTAGGGTTTGCGTTAAGATTACGGTTTGGTTTAGGGTTAGGGTTAGGGTTTGGTTAAAGTTACGTTTAGTTTTAGGTTTTGTTTTATGGTTAGGGTTAGGGTTAGGATTAGGTTTAGGGTTTAGTTTTTCGGTTAGGTTTAGTGTTAGGGTTGGGGTTAGGATTAGGGTTTGGGTTAGGGTTTAAGTTTGGTTAGGTTTAGGGTTGGGTTAGGGTTATGGTTAGGTTTAGCTTTACAGTTAGGGTTAGGGTTATGGTTAGGGTTAGCCTTAGGGTTAGGTTTAGGGTTAGGGTTCCGATTAGAGTTAGGTTTAGAGTTTGGGTTTCGGTAAGGTTTAAGGTTAGGGTTAGGGTTAGGGATAGGACTAGGATTAGGGTTAGGGTTAGGGTTAGGATTAGGGTTAGGGTTTGGGTTTTGGTTTGGGTTATGGTTAGGGTAAGTGTTAGGGTTACAGTTTAGGGTTAGGGTTAGGGTTAGTCTTAGGGTTTCGGTTTGGGTTATGTTTTGGGCTAGGTTTAGGGTTAAGGTTAGGGTTTGGGTTCGGGTTAGGATTAGGTTTAGGGTTTGAGTTTGAATTAGGTTTAGGGTTAGCATTAGGGTTAGGGTTAGGTTTAGGATTAGTGTTTCAGTTAGGGTTAGGGTTAGGGTTTGGGTTAGTGTTAGAGTTAGGGTTTGAATTAGGGATAGGTTTAGGGTTAGGTTAGGGTTTGGGTTAGAGTTAGGTTTAGGTTAGGGTTTAGGTTAGAGATAGGGTTAGCGTGAGGTGTTGGATTAGGGTTATGGTTAGGGTTAGGGTTAGGATTAGGGTTAGGGTTAGGGTTCCGATTAGAGTTTGGTTTAGAGTTTGGGTTTGGGTAAGGGTTAAGGTTAGGGTTAGGGTTAGGGTTAGGGTTAGGGTTAGGACTAGGATAAGGGTTAGGGTTAGGGTTAGGATTAGGGTTAGGGTTTGGGTTTAGGTTTGGGTTATGATTAGGGTAAGTGTTAGGGTTAGGGTTTAGGGTTAGGGTTAGGGTTAGGGTTAGGGTTTGGGTTTGGGTTATGTTTTGGGTTAGGTTTAGGGTTAGGCTTAGGGTTTGGGTTCGGGTTCGGGTTAGGGTTAGGGTTTGTGTTTAGGTTTGGGTTATGGTTAGTGTAAGTGTTAGGGTTAGGGTTAAGGGTTAGGTTTAGGGTTAGGGTTAGGGTTTCGGTTTCGGTTATATTTTGGGTTAGGTTTATGGTTAGGGTTAGGGTTTGGGTTCGGGTTAGGATTAGGGTTAGGGTTTGAGTTTAAATTAGGTTTAGGGTTAGCATTAGGGTTAGGGTTAGGTTTAGGATTAGTGTTTCAGTTAGGGTTAGGGTTAGGATAAGGTTAGGGTTAGGGTTAGGTTTAGGGTTTGATTTAGGGTTAGGGATAGGGTTAGGGTTAGTGTTAGGGTTTGGGTTAGGGTTAGGGTTACGACTAGGGTTAGGGTTAGGTTTAGGGTTAGCATTAGTTTTAGGATTAGGGTTAGGGTTAGGGTTTGGGTTTGGGTTAGGTTTAGGGTTAGGGTTAGGGTTTGGGTTAGGGTTAGGGTTAGGGTTAACGTTTGAGTTAGGGTTACGGTTAGGGTTAGGATTAGGGTTAGGGTTTGCGTTAAGATTACGGTTTGGTTTAGGGTTAGGGTTAGGGTTTGGTTAAAGTTACGTTTAGTTTTAGGTTTTGTTTTATGGTTAGGGTTAGGGTTAGGATTAGGTTTAGGGTTTAGGTTTTCGGTTAGGTTTAGTGTTAGGGTTAGGGTTAGGATTAGGTTTTGGGTTAGGGTTTAGGTTTGGTTAGGTTTAGGGTTAGGGTTAGGGTTATGGTTAGGTTTAGCTTTACGGTTAGGGTTAGGGTTATGGTTAGGGTTTGACTTAGGGTTAGGTTTAGGGTTAGGGTTCCGATTAGAGTTAGGTTTAGAGTTTGGGTTTCGGTAAGGTTTAAGGTTAGGGTTAGGGTTAGGGATAGGACTAGGATTAGGGTTAGGGTTAGGGTTAGGATTAGGGTTAGGGTTTGGGTTTTGGTTTGGGTTATGGTTAGGGTAAGTGTTAGGGTTACAGTTTAGGGTTAGGGTTAGGGTTAGTCTTAGGGTTTCGGTTTGGGTTATGTTTTGGGCTAGGTTTAGGGTTAGGGTTAGGGTTTGGGTTCGGGTTAGGATTAGGTTTAGGGTTTGAGTTTGAATTAGGTTTAGGGTTAGCATTAGGGTTAGGGTTAGGTTTAGGATTAGTGTTTCAGTTAGGGTTAGGGTTAGGGTTTGGGTTAGTGTTAGAGTTAGGGTTTGAATTAGGGATAGGTTTAGGGTTAGGTTAGGGTTTGGGTTAGAGTTAGGTTTAGGTTAGGGTTTAGGTTAGAGATAGGGTTAGCGTGAGGTGTTGGATTAGGGTTATGGTTAGGGTTAGGGTTAGGATTAGGGTTAGGGTTAGGGTTCCGATTAGAGTTTGGTTTAGAGTTTGGGTTTGGGTAAGTGTTAAGGTTAGGGTTAGGGTTAGGGTTAGGGTTAGGGTTAGGACTAGGATAAGGGTTAGGGTTAGGGTTAGGATTAGGGTTAGGGTTTGGGTTTAGGTTTGGGTTATGATTAGGGTAAGTGTTAGGGTTAGGGTTTAGGGTTAGGGTTAGGGTTAGGGTTAGGGTTTCGGTTTGGGTTATGTTTTGGGTTAGGTTTAGGGTTAGGCTTAGGGTTTGGGTTCGGGTTAGGATTAGGGTTAGGGTTTGAGTTTGAATTAGTTTTAAGGTTAGCATTAGGGTTCGGGTTAGGTTTAGGATTAGTATTTCAGTTAGGGTTAGGGTTACGGTTTGGGTTTGGGTTCGGGTTAGGTTTAGGGTTAGGTTTAGGGTTTGATTTAGGGTTAGGGTTAGGGTTAGGGTTAGTGTTAGGGTTTGGGTTAGGGTTAGGGTTAGGACTAGGGTTAGTGTTAGGGTTAGGTTTAGGGTTAGCATTAGGGTTAGTATTAGGGTTAGGGTTAGGGTTTGGGTTAGGCTTAGGGTTAGGGTTAGGGTTAGGGTTTGGGTTAGGGTTAGGGTTCGGGTTCGGTTCTGGTTAGGGTTAGGGTTAGGGTTAGGGTTAGGGTTAGGATTAGGATTAGTGTTAGTGTTATGGATAGGGTTTGGTTTAGGATTACGGTAAGGTTTAGGTTTTCCTTTAAATTTCGGGTTAGGGTTAGGGTTTGCGTTCGGGTTGGGTTAGTGTTAGGGTTTTAGTTAGGGTTAGGGTTAGGGTTAGGGTTTGGGTTAGGGTTAGGGTTAGGGTTAGGGTTAGGGTTAGGGTTAGGGTTAGGGTTTGTGTTAGGGTTAGGGTTACGGTTAGGGTTTGTGTTTGAGTTAGGTTTAGGGTTATCATTAGGGTTAGGATTAGGGTTAGGGTTAGGGTTAGGGTTAGGGTTAGGGTTAGGGTTTGGGTTAGGGTTAGGCTTAGGGTTAGGGTTTGAGTTTGAATTAGGTTTAGGGTTAGCATTAGGGTTAGGATTAGGGTTAGGGTTAGGGTTTGGGATAGGGTTAGGGTTAGGGTTAGGGTTAGGGTTAGGGTTAGGGTTTGGGTTAGGGTTAGGGTTAGGGTTAGGGTTAGGGATAGGTTTGAGTTTGAGTTAGGTTTAGGGTTAGCATTAGGGGTAGGATAAGGGTAAGGGTTAGGGTTTGGGTTAGGGTTGGGGTTAGGGGTAGGGTTAGGGTTAGTGTTAGGGTTAGGGTTAGGGTTAGGGTTAGGGTTTGGGTTAGGGTTAGGTTTGAATCTGGGTTACTTTTAGGGTTAGGGTTAGTGTTAAGATTATGGTTAGGGTTAGGGTTAGGGTTAGGTTTTGGGTTAGGCTTAGGGTTAGGGTTAGAATTAGGGTTAGGGTTAGGGTTCAGATAAGGATGAGGGTTAGGTTTAGGGTTAGGATTAGGGTTAGTATTTGGGTTATGGTTTGCGTTAGGGTTAGGGTTAGGGTTAGGTTTAGGGTTTGATTTAGGGTTAGGGTTAGGGTTAGTGTTAGGGTTTGGGTTAGGGTAAGGGTTAGGGTTAGGACTAGGATTACGGTTAGGATTAGGATTAGGGTTAGGATTTGGGTTTAGTTTTGGGTTATGGTTAGGGTTAGTGTTAGGGTTAGGGTTTAGGGTTAGGGTTAGGGATAGGGTTAGGGTTAGAGTTTCAGTTTGGGTTATTTTTTG
>JAJHUQ010000043.1:2492500-2495000 GCA_035773235.1 Eospalax fontanierii | reverse complement strand
TGGTTAGGGTTAGGGTTAGGATTAGGGTTAGGGTTAGGGTTCTGATTAGAGTTATGTTTAGAGTTTGGGTTTGGGTAAGGGTTAAGGTTAGGTTTAGGGTTAGGATTAGGGTTAGGGTTTGAGTTTGAATTAGGTTTAGGGTTAGCATTAGGGTTAGGGTTAGGTTTAGTATAAGTATTTCAGTTAGGGTTAGGGTTATTGTTAGGGTTTGGGTTCGGGTTAGGGTTAGGGTTAGGGTTTTGATTTGATTTAGGTTTAGGGTTAGTCTTAGCGTTAGTGTAAGGGTTTGGGATAGGGTTAGGGTTAGGACTAGGGTTAGTGTTAAGTTTAGGTTTAGGGTTAGCATTAGGGTTAGGATTAGGGTTAGGGTTAGGGTTTGGGTTAGGGTTAGGGTTAGGGTTAGGGTTAGGGTTTGGGTTAGGGTTATGGTTAGGGTTAGGGTTTGGGTTAGGGTTTGGGTTAGGGTTAGGATTAGGGTTAGGGTTTGTGTTAAGATTAGGGCTTGGGTTTGGGTTAGGGTTAGGGTTAGGGTTAGGGTTAGGATTACATTTAGGTTTAGGTTTTCGGTAAAGTTTCTGGTTAGGGTTAGGGTTTGCGATCGGGTTCGGTGATTGTTAGGGTTTTAGTTAGGGTTAGGGTTAGGGTTAGGGTTAGCGTTTGGGTTAGGGTTAGACTTAGGGTTAGGGTTTGAGTTTGAGTTAGGTTTAGGTTTAGCATTAGGGTTAGAATTAGGGTTACGGTTAGAGTTTGGGTTAGGGTTAGGGTTAGGGTTAGGGTTTGGGTTAGGGTTAGGTTTGAATCTGGGTTAGTGTTAGGGTTAGGGTTAGTGTTAAGATTAGGGTTAGGGTTAGGTTTAGGGTTAGGTTTTGGGTTAGGGTTAGGGTTAGGATTAGAATTAGTGTTAGGATTAGGGTTAGGGTTAGGATTAGGGTTAGGATAAGGATGAGGGTTAGGGTTAGGGTTAGGATTAGGGTTATTATTTGGGTTATTTTTTGGGTTAGGGTTAGTGTTAGGGTTTGGTTTAGTGTTAGAGTTAGGGTTTGAGTTAGGGTTAGGTTTAGGGTTAGGTTAGAGTTTGGGTTAGAGTTAGGGTTAGGGTTAGGGTTTGCGTTTGGTTTAGAGTTAGGGTTAAGTTAGGGTTTGGGTTAAAGTTAGGGTTCGGGTGAGGTGTTGGATTAGGGATATGGTTAGGGTTAGGGTTAGGATTAGGGTTAGGGTTAGGGTTCTGATTAGAGTTAGGTTTAGAGTTTGTGTTTGGGTAAGGCTTAAGGTTAGTGTTAGTGTTAGGGTTAGGGTTAGGGTTAGGGTTAGGACTAGGATTAGGGTTAGGGTTAGGGTTAGGATTAGGGTTAGGGTTTGGGTTTAGGTTTGGGTTAATATTAGGGTTAGTGTTAGGGTTAGGGTTTAGGGTTAGGGTTAGATTTAGGGTTAGGGTTTCGGTTTGGGTTATGTTTTGGGTTAGGTTTAGGGTTAGGGTTAGTGTTTGGGTTCAGGTTAGGAATAGGGTTAGGGTTTGAGTTTGAATTAGGTTTAGGGTTAGCATTAGGTTTAGGGTTAGGTTTAGGATTAGTGTTTCAGTAAGGGTTAGGGTTAGGGTTAGGGTTTGGGTTCGGGTTAGGGTTATGGATAGGGTTAGGGTTTGATTTAGGGTTAGGGTTAGGGTTAGGTTTAGTGTTAGGGTTTGGGTTAGGGTTAGGGTTAGGACTAGGGTTAGTGTTAGGGTTAGGTTTAGGGTTAGCATTAGGGTTAGGATTAGGGTTAGGGTTAGGGTTTGGGTTAGGGTTAGGGTTAGGGTTAAGGTTAGGGTTAGGTTTAGGGTTTGGGTTAGGGTTAGGGTTAGGGTTAGTGTTTGGGTTAGGTTTAGGGTTGGAGTTAGGATTAGGGTTAATGTTTGTGTTAAAATTAGGGTTTGGGTTTGTGTTAGGGTTAGGGTTAGGGTTAGGGTTAGGGTTAGGGTTAGGGTTAGGTTTAGAATTAGGGTTAGGGTTAGGGTTAGTATAAGGATGAGGGTTAAGGTTAGGGTTAGGATTAGGGTTATTATTTGGGTTATGGTTTGGGTTAGTGTTAGGGTTAGGGTTTGGGTTAGTGTTAGAGTTAGGGTTTGAGTTAGGGTTAGGTTTAGGGTTAGGTTAGGGTTTGGGTTAGAGTTATGGTTAGGGTTACGGTTTGGGTTTGGTTTAGAGTTAGGGTTAGGTTAGGCTTTGGGTTAGAGTTAGGGTTAGGGTGAGGTGTTGGATTAGGGTTATGGTTAGGCTTAGGGTTAGGATTAGGGTTAGAGTTAGGGTTCCGATTAGAGTTATGTTTAGAGTTTGGGTTTGGGTAAGGGTTAAGGTTAGTTTTAGTGTTAGGATTAGGGTTAGGGTTTGAGTTTCAATTAGGTTTAGGGTTAGCATTAGGGTTAGGGTTAGGTTTAGGATAAGTATTTCAGTTAGGGTTACAGTTAGGGTTAGGGTTTTGGTTCGGGTTAGGGTTAGGGTTAGGGTTTGATTTAGGGTTAGGG
>JAJHUQ010000043.1:2485000-2487500 GCA_035773235.1 Eospalax fontanierii | reverse complement strand
GTTAGGGTTAGGCTTAGGATTAGGGTTAGGGTTTGTGTTAAGATTACGGTTTGGGTTTGGGTTAGGGTTAGGGTTTGGGTTTTAGTTAGAATTAGGTTTAGTGTTATGGTTAGGGTTAGGGTTAGGGTTAGGTTTAGGGTTAGGTTTAGGGTTAGGGTTAGGTTTTTGGTTAGGGTTAGGCTTAGGATTAGGGTTTGAATTTGATTTAGTTTTAGGGTTAGCATTAGGGTTAGGATTAGGGTTAGGGTTTGGGTTTGGGTTCGAGTTAGGGTTAGGGTTAGGGTTTGGGTTAGGGTTAGGGTTAGTGTTAGGGTTTGGGAATGGGTTAGGATAAGGGTTAGGGTTAGAGTTTGGCTTAGGGTTAGGTTTATGGTTAGTTCTTGGTTTAGGGTTAGGGTTAGGTTTACGGTTGGGTTTTGGTTTTGGGTTAGGGTTAGGGTTAGGGTTTGGGTTAGGGTTAAGTTTAGGGTTAGTGTTAGGGTTAGGGTTAGGTTTAGGGTTAGGGTTAGGGTTAGGGTTTGGTTTAGGATTACATTTAGGTTTAGGTTTTCGGTTAAGTTTCGGGTTAGGGTTAGGGTTGGCGATCGGGTTCGGTTAGTTTTAGGGTTTTAGTTAGGGTTAGGGTTAGGGTTAGGGTTAGGGTTAGCGTTTAGGTTAGGGTTAGGCTTAGGGTTAGGGTTTGAGTTTGAGTTAGGTTTAGGTTTAGCATTAGGGTTAGAATTAGGGTTACGGTTAGGGTTTGGGTTAGGGTTAGGGTTAGGGTTAGGGTTAGGGTTTGGGTTAGGGTTAGGTTTGAATCTGGGTTAGTGTTAGGGTTAGGGTTAGTGTTAAGATTAGGGTTAGGGTTAGGGTTAGGGTTAGGTTTTGGGTTAGGGTTAGGGTTAGGATTAGAATTAGTGTTAGGATTAGGGTTAGGGTTAGGCTTAGGGTTAGGATAAGGATGAGGGTTAGGGTTAGGGTTAGGATTAGGGTTATTATTTGGGTTATGGTTTGGGTTAGGTTTAGTGTTAGGGTTTGGTTTAATGTTAGAGTTAGGGTTTGAGTTAGGGTTAGGTTTAGGGTTAGGTTAGAGTTTGGGTTAGAGTTAGGGTTAGGGTTAGGGATTGCGTTTGGTTTAGAGTTAGGGTTAAGTTAGGGTTTGGGTTAAAGTTAGGGCTCGGGTGAGGTGTTGGATTAGGGTTATGGTTAGGGTTCCGATTAGAGTTATGTTTAGAGTTTGGGTTTGGGTAAGGGTTAAGGTTAGGTTTAGTGTTAGGATTAGGGTTAGGGTTAGGTTTAGGATAATTATTTCAGTTAGGGTTAGGGTTAGGGTTAGGGTTTGGGTTCGGGTTAGGGTTAGGGTTAGGGTTTGATTTAGGGTTAGGGTTAGTGTAAGGGTTTGCGTTAGGTTTAGGTTTAGGACTAGGGTTAGTGTTAGGGATAGGTTTAGGGTTAGCATTAGGGTTAGGATTAGGGTTAGGGTTAGGGTTTGGGTTAGGTTTAGGGTTAGGGTTAGGGTTTGGGTTAGGGTTAGGGTTAGGGTTAGGGTTTGGGTTAGGGTTAGGATTAGGGTTAGGATTAGGGTTAAGGTTTGTGTTAAGATTAGGGTTTGGGTTTGGGTTAGGGTTAAGGTTAGGGTTAGGGTTAGGGTTAGAATTAGGGTTAGGGTTAGGGTTAGGGTTAGGATAAGGATGAGGGTTAGTGTTAGGGTTAGGAGTAGGGTTATTATTTGGGTTATGGTTTGGGTTAGGGTTATGCTTATGGTTTGGGTTAGTGTTAGAGTGAGGGTTTGAGTTAGGGTTAGGTTTAGGGTTAGGTTAGGGTTTGGGTTAGAGTTAGGGTTAGGGTGAGGTGTTGGATTAGGGTTATGGTTAGGGTTAGGGTTAGGATTGGGGTTAGGGTTAGGCTTCCGATTAGAGTTAGGTTTAGAGTTTGGGTTTGGGTAAGAGTTAAGTTTAGGGTTAGGGTTAGGGTTAGGGTTAGGGTTAGGGGTAGGAGTACGATAAGGGGAAGGGTGAGGGGTAGGATTAGGGTTAGGGGTTGGGTTAAGGTGTGGGTTATGGCTAGTGTAAGTGTAAGGGTTACAGTTAAGGGTTAGGGATAGTGTTAGGGTTAGGGTTTCGGTTTGGGTTATGTATTGGGCTAGGTTTAGGGTTAGGGATAGGGTTTGGGTTCGGGTTAGGATTAGGGTTAGGGTTTGAGTTTGAATTAGGTTTAGGTTTAGCATTAGGGTTAGGGTTAGGTTTTGGATTAGTGTTTCAGTTAGGGTTAGGGTTAGGGTTAAAGTTAGGGTTAGGGTTAGGGTTAGGGTTAGTGTTAGGGTTTGAGTTAGGGTTAGGGTTAGGACTAGAGTTAGTGTTAGGGTTAGGTTTAGGGTTAGCTTTAGGGTTAGGATTGGGGTTAGGGTTAGGGTTTGGGTTAGGGTTAGGGTTAGGGTTAGGGTTAGGGTTAGGGTTTGGGTTAGGGTTAGGATTAGGGTTAGGGTTTGGGTTAGGTTTAGGGTTGGAGTTAGGATTAGGGT
>JAJHUQ010000043.1:2472500-2482500 GCA_035773235.1 Eospalax fontanierii | reverse complement strand
GGTTATGGTTTGGGTTAGGGTTAGGCTTATGGTTTGGGTTAGTGTTAGAGTGAGGGTTTGAGTTAGGGTTAGGTTAAGGTTAGGTTAGGGTTTGGGTTAGAGTTAGGGTTAGGGTGAGGTGTTGGATTAGGGTTATGGTTAGGGTTAGGGTTAGGATTGGGGTTAGGGTTAGGCTTCCGATTAGAGTTAGGTTTAGAGTTTGGGTTTGGGTTAGGGTTAAGTTTAGGGTTAGGGTTAGGGTTAGGGTTAGGGTTAGGACTAGGATAAGGGTTAGGGTTAGGGTTAGGATTAGGGTTAGGGTTTGGGTTTAGGTGTGGGTTATGGTTAGTGTAAGTGTTAGGGTTACAGTTTAGGGTTAGGGTTAGTGTTAGGGTTAGGGTTTCGGTTTGGGTTATGTTTTGGGCTAGGTTTAGGGTTAGGGTTAGGGTTTGGGTTCGGGTTAGGATTAGGGTTAGGGTTTGAGTTTGAATTAGGTTTAGGTTTAGCATTAGGGTTAGGGTTAGGTTTTGGATTAGTGTTTCAGTTAGGGTTAGGGTTAGGGTTAAAGTTAGGGTTAGGGTTAGGGTTAGGGTTAGTGTTAGGGTTTGAGTTAGGGTTAGGGTTAGGACTAGAGTTAGTGTTAGGGGTAGGTGTAGGGTCAGCATCAGGGTTAGGAGTAGGGCTAGGGTTAGGGTTTGGGTTAGGGTAAGGGTTAGGGTAAGGGTAAGGGTTAGGGTTTGGGTTAGGGTTAGGATTAGGGTTAGGGTTTGGGTTAGGTTTAGGGTTGGAGTTAGGATTAGGGTTAGGGTTTGTGTTAAAATTAGGGTTTGGGTTTGTGTTAGGGTTAGGGTTAGGGTTAGGGTTAGGGTTAGGTTTAGAATTAGGGTTAGGGTTAGGGTTAGGATAAGGATGAGGGTTAAGGTTAGGGTTAGGATTAAGGTTATTATTTGGGTTATGGTTTGGGTTAGTGTTAGGTTTAGGGTTTGGTGTAGTGTTAGAGTGAGGGTTTGAGTTAGGGTTAGGTTTAGGGTTAGGTTAGGCTTAGGGTTAGGGTTAGGGTTAGGGTTAGGGTTAGGGTTAGGGTTAGGGTTAGGGTGAGGTGTTGGATTAGGGTTAGGGTTAGGACTAGGGTTAGCATTAGGGTTAGGATTAGGGTTAGGGTTAGGGTTCCGATTAGAGTTATGTTTAGAGTTTGAGTTTGGGTAAGGGTTAAGGTTAGGTTTAGGGTTAGGATTAGGGTTAGGGGTTGAGTTTGAATTAGGTTTAGGGTTAGCATTAGGGTTAGGGTTAGGTTTAGGATAAGTACTTCAGTTAGGGCTAGGGTTAGGGTTAGGGTTTGGGTTCGGGTTAGGGTTAGGGTTAGGGTTAGGATTTGATTTAGGGTTAGTGTTAGGCTTAGGTATAGTGTAATGGTTTGGGTTAGGGTTAGGGTTAGGACTAGGGTTAGTGTTAGGGTTAGGTTTAGTGTTAGCATTAGGGTTAGGATTAGGGTTAGGGTTAGGGTTTGGGTTAGGGTTAGGGTTAGGGTTAGGGTTTGGATTAGGGTTAGGGTTAGGACTAGGGTTAGCATTAGGGTTAGGATTAGGGTTAGGGTTAGTGTAAGGGTTTGGGTTAGGTTTAGGGTTAGGACTAGGTTAGTGTTAGGGTTAGGTTTAGGGTTAGCATTAGGGTTAGGATTAGGGTTAGGGTTTGGGTTTGGGTTCGAGTTAGGGTTAGGGTTAGGGTTTGGTTTAGGTTTAGGGTTAGTGTTAGTGTTTGGGAATGGGTTAGGATAAGGGTTAGGGTTAGGGTTTGGCTTAGGGTTAGGTTTACGATTAGTTCTTGGTTTAGGGTTAGGGTTAGGTTTACGGTTGGGTTTAGGTTTTGGGTTAGGGTTAGGGTTAGGGTATGGGTTAGGGTTAAGGTTAGGGTTAGGGTTAGGGTTAGGGTTAGGGTTAGGGTTAGGGTTAGGGTTAGGGTTTGGTTTAGGATTACATTTAGGTTTAGGTTTTCGGTTAAGTTTCGGGTTAGGGTTAGGGTTTGCGATCGGGTTCAGTGAGTGTTAGGGTTTTAGTTAGGGTTAGGTTTAGGGTTAGGGTTAGCCTTTGTTTTAGGGTTAGGCGTAGGGTTAGGGTTTGAGTTTGAGTTAGGTTTAGGTTTAGGATTAGGGTTAGAATGGGGGTTACGGTTTAAGTTTGGGTTAGGGTTAGGGTTAGGGTTAGGGTTTGGGTTAGGGTTAGGTTTGAATCTTGGTTAGTGTTAGGGTTAGGGTTAGTGTTAAGATTAGGGTTAGGGTTAGGTTTAGGGTTAGGTTTTGGGTTAGGGTTAGGGTTAGGATTAGAATTAGTGTTAGGATTAGGGTTAGGGTTAGGATTAGGGTTAGGATAAGGATGAGGGTTAGGGTTAGGGTTAGGATTAGGGTTATTATTTGGGTTATGGTTTGGGTTAGGGTTAGTGTTAGGGTTTGGTTTAGTGTTAGAGTTAGGGTTTGAGTTAGGGTTAGGTTTAGGGTTAGGTTAGAGTTTGGGTTAGAGTTAGGGTTAGGGTTAGGGTTTGCGTTTGGTTTAGAGTTAGGGTTAAGTTAGGGTTTGGGTTAAAGTTAGGGTTCGGGTGAGGTGTTGGATTAGGGTTATGGTTAGGGTTAGGGTTAGGATTAGGGTTAGGGTTAGGGTTCCGATTAGAGTTAGGTTTAGAGTTTGTGTTTGGGTAAGGCTTAAGGTTAGTGTTAGTGTTAGGGTTAGGGTTAGGGTTAGGGTTAGGACTAGGATTAGGGTTAGGGTTAGGGTTAGGATTAGGGTTAGGGTTTGGGTTTAGGTTTGGGTTAATATAAGGGTTAGTGTTAGGGTTAGGGTTTAGGGTTAGGGTTAGATTTAGGGTTAGGGTTTCGGTTTGGGTTATGTTTTGGGTTAGGTTTAGGGTTAGGGTTAGTGTTTGGGTTCGGGTTAGGAATAGGGTTAGGGTTTGAGTTTGAATTAGGTTTAGGGTTAGCATTAGGGTTAGGGATAGGTTTAGGATTAGTGTTTCAGTTAGGGTTAGGGTTAGGGTTAGGGTTTGGGTTAGGGTTAGGATTAGGGTTAGGGTTTGGGTTAGGTTTAGGGTTGGAGTTAGGATTAGGGTTAGGGTTTGTGTTAAAATTATGGTTTGGGTTAGTGTTAGGGTTAGGGTTTGGTGTAGTGTTAGAGTGAGGGTTTGAGTTAGGGTTTGGTTTAGGGTTAGGTTAGGCTTAGGGTTAGGGTTAGGGTTAGGGTTAGGGTTAGGGTTAGGGTTAAGTTTAGAGTTAGTTTTAGGGTGAGGTGTTGGATTAGGGTTATGGTTAGGGTTAGGGTTAGAGTTAGGGTTAGGGTGAGGTGTTGGATTAGGGTTAGGGTTAGGACTAGGGTTAGCATTAGGGTTAGGATTAGGGTTAGGGTTAGGGTTCCGATTAGAGTTATGTTTAGAGTTTGAGTTTGGGTAAGGGTTAAGGTTAGGTTTAGGGTTAGGATTAGGGTTAGGGTTTGAGTTTGAATTAGGTTTAGGGTTAGCATTAGGGTTAGGGTTAGGTTTAGGATAAGTACTTCAGTTAGGGTTAGGGTTAGGGTTAGGGTTTGGGTTCGGGTTAGGGTTAGGGTTAGGGTTAGGATTTGATTTAGGGTTAGTGTTAGGCTTAGGTATAGTGTAATGGTTTGGGTTAGGGTTAGGGTTAGGACTAGGGTTAGTGTTAGGTTAGGTTTAGTGTTAGCATTAGGGTTAGGATTAGGGTTAGGGTTAGGGTTTGGGTTAGGGTTAGGGTTAGGGTTAGGGTTTGGATTAGGGTTAGGGTTAGGACTAGGGTTAGCATTAGGGTTAGGATTAGGGTTAGGGTTAGTGTAAGGGTTTGGGTTAGGTTTAGGGTTAGGACTAGGTTAGTGTTAGGGTTAGGTTTAGGGTTAGCATTAGGGTTAGGATTAGGGTTAGGGTTTGGGTTTGGGTTCGAGTTAGGGTTAGGGTTAGGGTTTGGTTTAGGTTTAGGGTTAGTGTTAGTGTTTGGGAATGGGTTAGGATAAGGGTTAGGGTTAGGGTTTGGCTTAGGGTTAGGTTTACGGTTAGTTCTTGGTTTAGGGTTAGGGTTAGGTTTACGGTTGGGTTTAGATTTTGGGTTAGGGTTAGGGTTAGGGTATGGGTTAGGGTTAAGGTTAGGGTTAGGGTTAGGGTTAGGGTTAGGGTTAGGGTTAGGGTTAGGGTTTGGTTTAGGATTACATTTAGGTTTAGGTTTTCGGTTAAGTTTCGGGTTAGGGTTAGGGTTTGCGATCGGGTTCAGTGAGTGTTAGGGTTTTAGTTAGCGTTAGGGTTAGGGTTAGGGTTAGCGTTTGTTTTAGGGTTAGGCTTAGGGTTAGGGTTTGAGTTTGAGTTAGGTTTAGGTTTAGCATTAGGGTTAGAATTAGGGTTACGGTTTAAGTTTGGGTTAGGTTTAGGGTTAGGGTTAGGGTTTGGGTTAGGGTTAGGTTTGAATCTTGGTTAGTGTTAGGGTTAGGGTTAGTGTTAAGATTAGGGTTAGGGTTAGGTTTAGGGTTAGGTTTTGGGTTAGGGTTAGGGTTAGGATTAGAATTAGTGTTAGGATTAGGGTTAGGGTTAGGATTAGGGTTAGGATAAGGATGAGGGTTAGGGTTAGGGTTAGGATTAGGGTTATTATTTGGGTTATGGTTTGGGTTAGGGTTAGTGTTAGGGTTTGGTTTAGTGTTAGAGTTAGGGTTTGAGTTAGGGTTAGGTTTAGGGTTAGGTTAGAGTTTGGGTTAGAGTTAGGGTTCGGGTTGGGGTTTGCGTTTGGTTTAGAGTTAGGGTTAAGTTAGGGTTTGGGTTAAAGTTAGGGTTCGGGTGAGGTGTTGGATTAGGGTTATGGTTAGGGTTAGGGTTAGGATTAGGGTTAGGGTTAGGGTTCCGATTAGAGTTAGGTTTAGAGTTTGTGTTTGGGTAAGGCTTAAGGTTAGTGTTAGTGTTAGGGTTAGGGTTAGGGTTAGGGTTAGGACTAGGATTAGGGTTAGGGTTAGGGTTAGGATTAGGGTTAGGGTTTGGGTTTAGGTTTGGGTTAATATAAGGGTTAGTGTTAGGGTTAGGGTTTAGGGTTAGGGTTAGATTTAGGGTTAGGGTTTCGGTTTGGGTTATGTTTTGGGTTAGGTTTAGGGTTAGGGTTAGTGTTTGGGTTCGGGTTAGGAATAGGGTTAGGGTTTGAGTTTGAATTAGGTTTAGGGTTAGCATTAGGGTTAGGGATAGGTTTAGGATTAGTGTTTCAGTTAGGGTTAGGGTTAGGGTTAGGGTTTGGGTTAGGGTTAGGCTTAGGGCTAGGGTTTGGGTTAGGTTTAGGGTTGGAGTTAGGATTAGGGTTAGGGTTTGTGTTAAAATTAGGGTTTGGGTTTGTGTTAGGGTTAGGGTTAGGGTTAGGGTTAGGGTTAGGTTTAGAATTAGGGTTAGGGTTAGGGTTACGATAAGGATGAGGGTTAAGGTTAGGGTTAGGATTAAGGTTATTATTTGATTTATGGTTTGGGTTAGTGGTAGGGGTAGGGTTTGGGGTAGTGTGAGAGTGAGGGTTTGAGTTAGGGTTTGGTTTAGGGTGAGGTTAGGCTTAGGGTTAGGGTTAGGGTTAGGGTTAGGGTTAGGGTTAGGGTTAAGTTTAGAGTTAGTTTTAGGGTGAGGTGTTGGATTAGGGTTATGGTTAGGGTTAGGGTTAGAGTTAGGGTTAGGGTGAGGTGTTGGATTAGGGTTAGGGTTAGGACTAGGGTTAGCATTAGGGTTAGGATTAGGGTTAGGGTTAGGGTTCCGATTAGAGTTATGTTTAGAGTTTGAGTTTGGGTAAGGGTTAAGGTTAGGTTTAGGGTTAGGATTAGGGTTAGGGTTTGAGTTTGAATTAGGTTTAGGGTTAGCATTAGGGTTAGGGTTAGGTTTAGGATAAGTACTTCAGTTAGGGTTAGCATTAGGGTTAGGGTTTGGGTCCGGGTTAGGGTTAGGGTTAGGGTTAGGATTTGATTTAGGGTTAGTGTTAGGCTTAGGTATAGTGTAATGGTTTGGGTTAGCGTTAGGCTTAGGACTAGGGTTAGTGTTAGGGTTAGGTTTAGTGTTAGCATTAGGGTTAGGATTAGGGTTAGGGTTAGGGTTTGGGTTAGGGTTAGGGTTAGGGTTAGGGTTTGGATTAGGGTTAGGGTTAGGACTAGGATTAGCATAAGGGTTAGGATTAGGGTTAGGGTTAGTGTAAGGGTTTGGGTTAGGTTTAGGGTTAGGACTAGGTTAGTGTTAGGGTTAGGTTTAGGGTTAGCATTAGGGTTAGGATTAGGGATAGGGTTTGGGTTTGGGTTCGAGTTAGGGTTAGGGTTAGGGTTTGGTTTAGGGTTAGGGTTAGTGTTAGTGTTTGGGAATGGGTTAGGATAAGGGTTATGGTTAGGGTTTGGCTTAGGGTTAGGTTTAGGGTTTTTTCTTGGTTTAGGGTTAGGGTTAGGTTTACGGTTGGGTTTAGGTTTTGGGTTAGGGTTAGGGTTAGGGTATGGGTTAGGGTTAGGGTTTGGGTTAGGGTTAGAGTTAGGACTAGGGTTAGTGTCAGGCGTAGGTTTAGGGTGAGTAATAGGTTTAGGATTAGGGTTAGGTTTAGGGTTTGTGTTAGGGTTAGTGTTAGGGTTAGGATAAGGATGAGGGTTAAGGTTAGGGTTAGGATTAGGTTTATTATTTGGGTTATGGTTTGGGTTAGTGTTAGGGTTAGGGTTTGGGTTAGTGTTAGAGTTAGGGTTTGAGTTAGGGTTAGGTTTAGGGTTAGGTTAGTGTTTGGGTTAGAGTTAGGGTTAGGGTTACGGTTTGGGTTTGGTTTAGATTTAGGGTTTAGGTTAGGCTTTGGGTTAGAGTTATGGTTAGGGTGAGGTTTTGGATTAGGGTTATGGTTAGGGTTAGGGTTAGGATTAGGGTTAGGGTTAGGGTTCTGATTAGAGTTATGTTTAGAGTTTGGGTTTGGGTAAGGGTTAAGGTTAGGTTTAGGGTTAGGATTAGGGTTAGGGTTTGAGTTTGAATTAGGTTTAGGGTTAGCATTAGGGTTAGGGTTAGGTTTAGTATAAGTATTTCAGTTAGGGTTAGGGTTATTGTTAGGGTTTGGGTTCGGGTTAGGGTTAGGGTTAGGGTTTGGATTTGATTTAGGGTTTTGGTTAGTCTTAGCGTTTGTGTAAGGGTTTGGGATAGGGTTAGGTTTAGGACTAGGGTTAGTGTTAAGTTTAGGTTTAGGGTTAGCATTTGGGTTAGGATTAGGGTTAGGGTTAGGGTTTGGGTTAGGGTTAGGGTTAGGGTTAGGGTTAGGGTTTGGGTTAGGGTTATGGTTAGGGTTAGGGTTTGGGTTAGGGTTAGGGTTAGGGTTAGGATTAGGGTTAGGGTTTGTGTTAAGATTAGGGCTTGGGTTTGGGTTAGGGTTAGGGTTAGGGTTAGGGTTAGGGTTAGGATTACATTTAGGTTTAGGTTTTCGGTAAAGTTTCGGGTTAGGGTTAGGTTTAGGATTAGTGTTTCAGTTAGGGTTAGGGTTAGGGTTAGGGTTTGGGTTAGGGTTAGGATTAGGGTTAGGGTTTGGGTTAGGTTTAGGGTTGGAGTTAGGATTAGGATTAGGGTTTGTGTTAAAATTAGGGTTTGGGTTTGTGTTAGGGTTAGGGTTAGGGTTAGGGTTAGGGTTAGGGTTAGAGTTAGGGTTAGGGTGAGGTGTTGGATTAGGGTTAGGGTTAGGACTAGGGTTAGCATTAGGGTTAGGATTAGGGTTAGGGTTAGGGTTCCGATTAGAGTTATGTTTAGAGTTTGGGTTTGGGTAAGGGTTAAGGTTAGGTTTAGGGTTAGGATTAGGGTTAGGGTTTGAGTTTGAATTAGGTTTAGGGTTAGCATTAGTGTTAGGGTTAGGTTTAGGATAAGTACTTCAGTTAGAGTTAGGGTTAGGGTTAGGGTTTGGGTTCGGGTTAGGGTTAGGGTTATGGTTAGGATTTGATTTAGGGTTAGTGTTAGGCTTAGGTATAGTGTAATGGTTTGGGTTAGGGTTAGGGTTAGGACTAGGGTTAGTGTTAGGGTTAGGTTTAGGGTTAGCATTAGGGTTAAGATTAGGGTTAGGGTTAGGGTTAGGGTTTGGATTAGGATTAGGGTTAGGGTTAGGGTTTGGATTAGGGTTAGGGTTAGGACTAGGGTTAGCATAAGGGTTAGGATTAGGGTTAGGGTTAGTGTAAGGGTTTGGGTTAGGTTTAGGGTTAGGACTAGGTTAGTGTTAGGGTTAGGTTTAGGGTTAGCATTAGGGTTAGGATTAGGGTTAGGGTTTGGGTTTGGGTTCGAGTTAGGGTTAGGGTTAGGGTTTGGTTTAGGGTTAGGGTTAGTGTTAGTGTTTGGGAATGGGTTAGGATAAGGGTTAGGATTAGGGTTTGGCTTAGGGTTAGGTTTAGGGTTAGTTCTTGGTTTAGGGTTAGGGTTAGGTTTACGGTTGGGTTTAGGTTTTGGGTTAGGGTTAGGGTTAGGGTATGGGTTAGGGTTAGGGTTTGGGTTAGGGTTAGAGTTAGGACTAGGGTTAGTGTTAGGGTTAGGTTTAGGGTTAGCATTAGGGGTAGGATTAGGGTTAGGTTTAGGGTTTGGGTTAGGGTTAGTGTTAGGGTTAGGATAAGGATGAGGGTTAAGGTTAGGGTTAGGATTAGGTTTATTATTTGGGTTATGGTTTGGGTTAGTGTTAGGGTTAGGGTTTGGGTTAGTGTTAGAGTTAGGGTTTGAGTTAGGGTTAGGTTTAGGGTTAGGTTAGTGTTTGGGTTAGAGTTAGGGTTAGGGTTACGGTTTGGGTTTGGTTTAGATTTAGGGTTTAGGGTAGGCTTTGGGTTAGAGTTATGGTTAGGGTGAGGTTTTGGATTAGGGTTATGGTTAGGGTTAGGGTTAGGATTAGGGTTAGGGTTAGGGTTCTGATTAGAGTTATGTTTAGAGTTTGGGTTTGGGTAAGGGTTAAGGTTAGGTTTAGGGTTAGGATTAGGGTTAGGGTTTGAGTTTGAATTAGGTTTAGGGTTAGCATTAGGGTTAGGGTTAGGTTTAGTATAAGTATTTCAGTTAGGGTTAGGGTTATTGTTAGGGTTTGGGTTCGGGTTAGGGTTAGGGTTAGGGTTAGGATTTGATTTAGGGTTATGGTTAGTCTTAGCGTTAGTGTAAGGGTTTGGGATAGGGTTAGGGTTAGGACTAGGGTTAGTGTTAAGTTTAGGTTTAGGGTTAGCATTAGGGTTAGGATTAGGGTTAGGGTTAGGGTTTGGGTTAGGGTTAGGGTTAGGGTTAGGGTTAGGGTTTGGGTTAGGGTTATGGTTAGGGTTAGGGTTTGGGTTAGGGTTAGGGTTAGGGTTAGGATTAGGGTTAGGGTTTGTGTTAAGATTAGGGCTTGGGTTTGGGTTAGGGTTAGGGTTAGGGTTAGGGTTAGGGTTAGGGTTAGGATTACATTTAGGTTTAGGTTTTCGGTAAAGTTTCGGGTTAGGGTTAGGGTTAGCGTTTTGGTTAGGGTTAGGCTTAGGGTTAGGGTTTGAGTTTGAGTTAGGTTTAGGTTTAGCATTAGGGTTAGAATTAGGGTTACGGTTAGAGTTTGGGTTAGGGTTAGGGTTAGGGTTAGGGTTTGGGTTAGGGTTAGGTTTGAATCTGGGTTAGTGTTAGGGTTAGGGTTAGTGTTAAGATTAGGGTTAGGGTTAGGTTTAGGGTTAGGTTTTGGGTTAGGATTAGGGTTAGGATTAGAATTAGTGTTAGGATTAGGGTTAGGGTTAGGATTAGGGTTAGGATAAGGATGAGGGTTAGGGTTAGGGTTAGGATTAGGGTTATTATTTGGGTTATGGTTTGGGTTAGGGTTAGTGTTAGGGTTTGGTTTAGTGTTAGAGTTAGGGTTTGAGTTAGGGTTAGGTTTAGGGTTAGGTTAGAGTTTGGGTTAGAGTTAGGGTTAGGGTTAGGGTTTGCGTTTGGTTTAGAGTTAGGGTTAAGTTAGGGTTTGGGTTAAAGTTAGGGTTCGGGTGAGGTGTTGGATTAGGGTTATGGTTAGGGTTAGGGTTAGGATTAGGGTTAGGGTTAGGGTTCCGATTAGAGTTAG
>JAJHUQ010000043.1:2450000-2452500 GCA_035773235.1 Eospalax fontanierii | reverse complement strand
TTAGGATTAGGGTTAGGGTTTGAGTTTGAATTAGGTTTAGGGTTAGCATTAGGGTTAGGGTTAGGTTTAGGATTAGTGTTTCAGTAAGGTTTAGGGTTAGGTTAAGGTTAGGGTTAGGGTTAGGTTTAGGGTTTGATTTAGGGTTAGGGTTAGGGTTAGTGTTAGTGTTAGGGTTTGGGTTAGGGTTAGGGTTATGACTAGGGTTAGGGTTAGGTTTAGGGTTAGCATTAGTTTTAGGATTAGGGTTAGGGTTAGAGTTTGGGTTTGGGTTAGGGTTAGGGTTAGGGTTTGGGTTAGGGTTAGGGTTAGGGTTAACGTTTGAGTTAGGGTTACGGTTAGGGTTAGGATTAGGGTTAGGGTTTGTGTTAAGATTAGGGTTTGGTTTAGGGTTAGGGTTAGGGTTTGGGTTAAAGTTACGTTTAGGTTTAGGTTTTGTTTTAGGGTTAGGGTTAGGGTTAGGATTAGGTTTAGGGTTTAGGTTTTCGGTTAGGTTTAGTGTTAGGGTTAGGGTTAGGATTAGGGTTTGGGTTAGGGTTTAGGTTTGGTTAGGTTTAGGGTTAGGGTTAGGGTTATGGTTAGGTTTAGCTTTACGGTTAGAGTTAGGGTTATGCTTAGGGTTAGCGTTAGGTTTAGGGTTAGGGTTAGGGTTCCGATTAGAGTTAGGTTTAGAATTTGGGTTTGGGTAAGGTTTAAGGTTAGGGTTAGGGATAGGGTTAGGGTTAGGACTAGGATTAGGGTTAGGGTTAGGGTTAGGATTAGGGTTAGGGTTTGGGTTTAGTTTTGGGTTATGGTTAGGGTAAGTGTTAGGGTTACAGTTTAGGGTTAGGGTTAGGGTTAGGGTTAGGGTTTCGGTTTGGGTTATGTTTTGGGCTAGATTTAGGGTTAGGGTTAGGGTTTGGGTTCGGATTACGATTAGGGTTAGGGTTTGAGTTTGAATTAGGTTTATGGTTAGCATTAAGGTTAGGGTTAGGTTTAGGATTAGTGTTTCAGTTAGGGTTAGGGTTAGGGTTAAGGTTAGGGTTAGGGTTAGGTTTAGGGTTTGATTTAGGGTTAGGGTTAGGGTTAGGGTTAGTGTTAGGGTTTGGGTTAGGGTTAGGGTTAGGACTAGGGTTAGTGTTAGGGTTAGGTTTAGGGTTAGCATTAGGCTTAGGATTAGGGTTAGGGTTAGGATTTGGGGTAGGGTTAGGGTTAGGGTTAGGGTTAGGGTTATGGTTATGGTTAGGGTTAGGGTTAGGTTTAGGGTTAGGACGAGGGTTAGTGTTAGGGTTAGGTTTAGGGTTAGCATTAGGGTTAGAATTAGGTTTAGGGTCAGGGTTAGGATTAGGGTTTGGGTTAGGATTAGGGTTAGGTTTAGGGTTAGGGTTAGGGTTTGGATTAGGGTTATGGTTAGGGTTAGGGTTAGGATTAGGGTTAGGTTTAGGCTTCCGATTAGAGTTAGGTTTAGGGTTTGGGTTTGGGTAAGGGTTAAGGTTAGGGTTAGGGTTACGGTTAGGTTTAGGGATAGGACTAGGGTTAGCGTTAGGTTTAGGGTTAGGATTAGGGTTAGGGTTTGTGTTTAGCTTTGGGTTATGGTTAGGGTAAGTGTTAGGGTTAGGGTTTAGGGTTAGGTTTAGGGTTAGGGTTAGGGTTTCGGTTTGGGTTATATTTTGGGTTAGGTTTAGGGTTAGGGTTAGGTTTTGGGTTAGGGTTAGGGTTAGGGTTAACGTTTGAGTTAGGGTTACGGTTAGGGTTAGGAGTAGGGTTAGGTTTTGTGTTAAGATTAGGGTTTGTGTTTGGGTTAGGGTTAGGGTTAGGGTTAACGTTTGAGTTAGGGTTACGGTTAGTGTTAGGATTAGGGTTAGGGTTAGGGTTCCGATTAGAGTTATGTTTAGAGTTTGGGTTTGGGTAAGGGTTAAGGTTAGGTTTAGTGTTAGGATTAGGGTTAGGGTTTGAGTTTGAATTAGGTTTAGGGTTAGCATTAGGTTTAGGGTTAGGTTTAGGATAAGTATTTCAGTTAGGGTTAGGGTTAGGGTTAGGTTTGGGTTCGGGTTAGGGTTAGGGTTAGGGTTAGGGTTTGATTTAGGTTTAGGGTTACGCTTAGGGTTAGTGTAAGGGTTTGGGTTAGGGTTAGGTTTAGGACTAGGGTTAGTGTTAGGGTTAGGTTTAGGGTTAGCATTAGGGTTAGGATTAGGATTAGGGTTAGGGGTTGGTTTAGGGTTAGGGTTAGGGTTTGGGTTAGGGTTAGGTTTAGGGTTAGGGTTTGGGTTAGGGGTAGGGTTAGGGTTAGGATTAGGGTTAAGGTTTGTGTTAAGATTAGGGTTTGTGTTTGGGTTAGGGTTAGGGTTAGGGTTAGGGTTAGGTTTAGGGTTAGATTTAGGGTTAGGGTTAGGTTTAGGGTTAGGATAAGGATGAGGGTTAGTGTTAGGGTTAAGGTTAGGGTTAGGGTTTGAGTTAGGGTTTAGGTTTGGTTAGGTTTAGGGGTAGGGTTAGGGTTATGGTTAGGTTTAGCTTTACGGTTAGG
>JAJHUQ010000043.1:2427500-2435000 GCA_035773235.1 Eospalax fontanierii | reverse complement strand
TTAGGGTTAGGGTTATGGTTTGGGTTCGGGTTAGGATTAGGTTTAGGGTTTGAGTTTGAATTAGGTTTAGGGTTAGCATTAGGGTTAGGGTTAGGTTTAGGATATGTATTTCAGTTAGGGTTAGGTTTAGGGTTAGGGTTTGGGTTCGGGTTAGGGTTAGGGTTAGGGTTAGGGTTAGGGTTAGGGTTTGATTTAGGGTTCGGGTTAGGCTTAGGGTTAGTGTAAGGGTTTGGGTTAGGGTTAGGGTTAGGACTAGGGTTAGTGTTAGGGTTAGGTTTAGGGTTAGCATTAGGGTTAGGATTAGGGTTAGGGTTAGGGTTTGGGTTAGGGTTAGGGTTAGGGTTCGGGTTAGGTTTAGGGTTAGGGTTAGGGTTTGGGTTTGGTTTAGAGTTAGGTTTAGGTTAGGGTTTGGGTTAGAGTTAGGGTTAGGGTGAGGTGTTGGATTAGGGTTATGGTTAGGGTTAGGGTTAGGATTAGGGTTAGGGTTAGGCTTCCGATTAGAGTTAGGTTTAGAGTTTGGGTTTGGGTAAGGGTTAAGGTTAGGGTTATGGTTACGGTTAGGATTAGGGATAGGACTAGGATTAGGGTTAGGTTTAGGGTTAGGATTAGCGTTAGGGTTTGTGTTTAGGTTTGGGTTATGGTTAGGGTAAGTGTTAGGGTTAGGGTTTAGCGTTAGGTTTAGGGTTAGGGTTAGGGTTTCGGTTTGGGTTATATTTTGGGTTAGGTTTAGTGTTAGGGTTAGGGTTTGGGTCAGGGTTAGGGTTAGGGTTACCGTTTTTGTTAGGGTTAGGGTTAGGGTTAAGGTTAGGGTTAGGGTTAGGTTTAGGGTTTGATTTAGGGTTAGGGTTAGGGTTAGGGTTAGTGTTAGGGTTTGGGTTAGGGTTAGGGTTAGGACTAGGGTTAGTGTTAGGGTTAGGTTTAGGGTTAGGTTTAGGGTTAGGGTTAGGGTTAGGGTTTGGGTTAGGGTTAGGTTTAGGGTTAGTGTTTGGGTTAGGTTTAGGGTTGGAGTTAGGATTAGGGTTAGGGTTTGTGTTAAAATTAGGGTTTGGTTTTGTGTTAGGGTTAGCGTTAGGGATAGATTTAGGTTTAGAATTAGGGTTAGGGTTAGGGTTAGGATAAGGATGAGGGTTAAAGTTAGGGTTAGGATTAGGGTTATTATTTGGGTTATGGTTTGGGTTAGTGTTGGGGTTAGGGTTTGGGTTAGTGTTAGAGTGAGGGTTTGAGTTAGGGTTAGGTTTAGGGTTAGGTTATGGTTAGGGTTAGGGTTAGGGTTAGGGTTAGACTTAGGGTTAGGGTGAGGTGTTGGATGAGGGTTATGGTTAGGGTTAGGGTTAGGATTAGGGTTAGGGTTAGGGTTCCGATTAGAGTTATGTTTAGAGTTTGGGTTTGGGTAAGGGTTAAGGTTAGGTTTAGGGTTAGGATTAGGTTTAGGGTTTGAGTTTGAATTAGGTTTAGGGTTAGCATTAGGTTTAGGGTGAAGTTTAGGATAAGTATTTCAGTTAGGGTTAGGGTTAGGGTTAGGGTTTGGGTTCGGGTTAGGGTTAGGGTTAGGGTTAGGGTTTGATTTATGGTTAGGGTTAGGCTTAGGGTTAGTGTAAGGGTTTGGGTTAGGGTTAGGGTTAGGACTAGGTTTAGTGTTAGGGTTAGGTTTAGGGTTAGCATTAGGGTTAGGATTAGGGTTTGGGTTAGGGTTAGGGTTAGGGTTAGGGTTAGGGTTTGGGTTAGGGTTAGGGTTAGGGTTAGGATTAGGGTTAGAGTTTGTGTTAAGATTAGGGTTTGGGTTTGCGTTAGGGTTAGGGTTAGGGTTAGGGTTAGGGTTAGAATTAGTGTTAGGGTTAGGGTTAGGGTTAGGGTTAGGGTTTGGGTTAGGGTTAGGGTTAGGGTTAGGATTAGGGTTAGAGTTTGTGTTAAGATTAGGGTTTGGGTTTGTGTTAGGGTTAGGGTTAGGGTTAGGGTTAGGGTTAGAATTAGGGTTAGGGTTAGGGTTAGGTTTAGGGTTAGGATAAGGATGAGGGTTAGTGTTAGGGTTAGGATTATGATTATTATTTGGGTTATGGTTTGGGTTAGGGTTAGGGTTACGGTTTGGGTTAGTGTTAGAGTGAGGGTTTGAGTTAGGGTTAGGTTTAGGGTTAGGTAAGGGTTTGGGTTAGAGTTAGGGTTAGGGTTAGGGTTTGGGTTTGGTTGAGAGTTAGGTTTAGGTTAGGCTTTTGGTTAGAGTTAGGGTTAGGGTGAGGTGTTGGATTAGGGTTATGGTTAGGGTTAGGGTTAGGATTAGGGTTAGGGTTAGGGTTCCGATTAGAGTTAGGTTTAGAATTTGGGTTTGGGTAAGGGTTAAGGTTAGGGTTAGGGTTACGGTTAGGGTTAGGGATAGGACTAGAATTAGGGTTAGGTTTAGGGTTAGGATTAGGGTTAGGGTTTGTGTTTAGGTTTGGGTTATGGTTAGGGTACGTGTTAGGTTTAGGCTTTAGGGTTAGGTTTAGGTTTAGGGATAGGGTTAGAGTTAGGGTTAGGGTTAGGTTAGGGTTAGGGTTAGGGTTTCGGTTTGGGTTATATTTTGGGTTACGTTTAGGGTTAGGGTTATGGTTTGGGTTCGGGTTAGGATTAGGGTTAGGGTTTGAGTTTGAATTAGGTTTAGGGTTAGCATTAGGGTTAGGGTTAGGTTTAGGATTAGTGTTTCAGTAAGGTTTAGGGTTAGGTTAAGGTTAGGGTTAGGGTTAGGTTTAGGGTTTGATTTAGGGTTAGGGTTAGGGTTAGTGTTAGTGTTAGGGTTTGGGTTAGGGTTAGGGTTATGACTAGGGTTAGGGTTAGGTTTAGGATTAGCATTAGTTTTAGGATTAGGGTTAGGGTTAGGGTTTGGGTTAGGGTTAGGGTTAGGGTTAGGGTTAGGGTTTGGGTTAGGGTTAGGGTTAGGGTTAACGTTTGAGTTAGGGTTACGGTTAGGGTTAGGATTAGGGTTAGGGTTTGTGTTAAGATTAGGGTTTGGTTTAGGGTTAGGGTTAGGGTTTGGGTTAAAGTTAAGTTTAGGATTAGGTTTTGTTTTAGGGTTAGGGTTAGGGTTAGGATTAGGTTTAGGGTTTAGGTTTTCGGTTAGGTTTAATGTTAGGGTTAGGGTTAGGATTAGGGTTTGGGTTAGGGTTTAGGTTTGGTTAGGTTTAGGTTTAGGGTTAGGGTTATGGTTAGGTTTAGCTTTACGGTTAGGGTTAGGGTTATGGTTAGGGTTAGCGTTAGGTTTAGTGTTAGGGTTAGGGTTCCAATTAGAGTTAGGTTTAGAGTTTGGGTTTGGGTAAGGGTTAAGGTTAGGGTTAGGGTTAGGGTTAGGACTAGGATTAGGGTTAGGGTTAGGGTTAGGATTAGGGTTAGGGTTTGGGTTTAGTTTTGGGTTATGGTTAGGGTAAGTGTTAGGGTTACAGTTTAGAGTTAGGGTTAGGGTTAGGGTTAGGGTTTCGGTTTGGGTTATGTTTTGGGCTAGATTTAGGGTTAGGGTTAGGGTTTGGGTTCGGATTAGGATTAGGGTTAGGGTTTGAGTTTGAATTAGGTTTATGGTTAGCATTAAGGTTAGGGTTAGGTTTAGGATTAGTGTTTCAGTTAGGGTTAATGTTAGGGTTAGGGTTAGGTTTAGGGTTTGATTTAGGGTTAGGGTTAGGGTTAGGGTTAGTGTTAGGGTTTGGGTTAGGGTTAGGGTTAGGACTAGGGTTAGTGTTAGGGTTAGGTTTAGGGTTAGCATTAGGGTTAGGATTAGGGTTTGGGTTAGGATTTGGGTTAGGGTTAGGGTTAGGGTTAGGGTTAGGGTTAGGGTTATGGTTATGGTTAGGGTTAGTGTTAGGTTTAGGGTTAGGACGAGGGTTAGTGTTAGGGTTAGGTTTAGGGTTAGCATTAGGGTTAGGATTAGGGTTAGGGTCAGGGTTAGGATTAGGGTTTGGGATAGGATAAGGGTTGGGGTTAGGGTGTGGGTTAGGGTTAGGGTTAGGGTTAGGGTTAGGGTTAGGTTTAGGTTTAGGGTTAGGGTTAGGGTTTGGGTTTGATTTACAGTTAGGTTTAGGTTAGGGTTTGGGTTAGAGTTAGGGCTAGGGTGAGGTGTTGGATTAGGGTTATGGTTAGGGTTAGGGTTAGGATTACGGTTAGGGTTAGGGTTCCGATTAGAGTTAGGTTTAGAGTTTGGGTTTGGGTAAGGGTTAAGGTTAGGGTTAGGGTTACGGTTAGGTTTAGGGATAGGACTAGGTTTAGGGTTAGGTTTAGGGTTAGGATTAGGGTTAGGGTTTGTGTTTAGGTTTGGGTTATGGTTAGGGTACGTGTTAGGTTTAGGCTTTAGGGTTAGGTTTAGGGTTAGGGTTAGGGTTAGAGTTAGGGTTAGGGTTAGGGTTAGGGTTAGGGTTAGGTTTAGGATTTCGGTTTGGGTTATATTTTGGGTTACGTTTAGGGTTAGGGTTATGGTTTGGGTTCGGGTTAGGATTAGGGTTAGGGTTTGAGTTTGAATTAGTTTTAGGGTTAGCATTAGGGTTAGTGTTAGGTTTAGGATTAGTGTTTCAGTAAGGTTTAGGGTTAGGTTAAGGTTAGGGTTAGGGTTAGGTTTAGGGCTTGATTTAGGGTTAGGGTTAGGGTTAGTGTTAGTGTTAGGGTTTGGGTTAGGGTTAGGGTTATGACTAGGGTTAGGGTTAGGTTTAGGGTTAGCATTAGTTTTAGGATTAGGGTTAGGGTTAAGGTTTGTGTTTGGGTTAGGGTTAGGGTTAGGGTTTGGGTTAGGCTTAGGGTTAGGGTTAACGTTTGAGTTAGGGTTACGGTTAGGGTTAGGATTAGGGTTAGGGTTTGTGTTAAGATTAGGGTTTGGTTTAGGGTTAGGTTTAGGGTTTGGGTTAAAGTTACGTTTAGGATTAGGTTTTGTTTTAGGGTTAGGGTTAGGGTTAGGATTAGGTTTAGGGTTTAGGTTTTCGGTTAGGTTTAGTGTTAGGGTTAGGGTTAGGATTAGGGTTTGGGTTAGGGTTTAGGTTTGGTTAGGTTTAGGGTTAGGGTTAGGGTTATGGTTAGGTTTAGCTTTACGGTTAGGGTTAGGGTTATGGTTAGGGTTCGCGTTAGGTTTAGGGTTAGGGTTAGGGTTCCGATTAGAGTTAGGTTTAGAGTTTGGGTTTGGGTAAGGTTTAAGGTTAGGGTTAGGGTTAGGGTTAGGGTTAGGACTAGGTTTAGGGTTAGGGTTAGGGTTAGGATTAGGGTTAGGGTTTGGGTTTAGTTTTGGGTTATGGTTAGGGTAAGTGTTAGGGTTACAGTTTAGGGTTAGGGTTAGGGTTAGGGTTAGGGTTTTGGTTTGGGTTATGTTTTGGGCTTGATTTAGGGTTAGGGTTAGGGTTTGGGTTCGGATTAGGATTAGGGTTAGGGTTTGAGTTTGAATTACTTTTATGGTTAGCATTAAGGTTAGGGTTAGGTTTAGGATTAGTGTTTCAGTTAGGGTTAGGGTTAGGGTTAAGGTTAGGGTTAGGGTTAGGTTTAGGGTTTGATTTAGGGTTAGGGTTAGGGTTAGGGTTAGTGTTAGGGTTTGGGTTAGGGTTAGGGTTAGGACTAGGGTTAGTGTTACGGTTAGGTTTAGGGTTAGCATTAGGGTTAGGATTAGGGTTAGGGTTAGGATTTGGGTTAGGGTTAGGGTTAGGGTTAGGGTTAGGGTTATGGTTATGGTTAGGGTTAGGGTTAGGTTTAGGGTTAGGACGAGGGTTAGTGTTAGGGTTAGGTTTGGGGTTAGCATTAGGGTTAGGATTAGGGTTAGGGTCAGGGTTAGGATTAGGGTTTGGGTTAGGATTAGGGTTAGGGTTAGGGTTTGGGTTAGGGTTAGGGTTAGGGTTAGGGTTAGGGTTAGGGTTAGGGTTAGGGTTTGGGTTTGGTTTACAGTTAGGTTTAGGTTAGGGTTTGGGTTAGAGTTAGGGTTAGGGTGAGGTGTTGGATTAGGGTTATGGTTAGGGTTAGGGTTAGGATTAGGGTTAGGGTTAGGCTTCCGATTAGAGTTAGGTTAAGAGTTTGGGTTTGGGTAAGGGTTAAGGTTAGGGTTAGGGTTAGGGTTAGGGTTGGGATAAGGATGAGGGTTAGTGTTAGGGTTAGGGTTAGGGTTAGGGTTTGAGTTAGGGTTTAGGTTTGGTTAGGTTTAGGGTTAGGGTTAGGGTTATGGTTAGGTTTAACTTTACGTTTAGGGTTAGGGTTATGGTTAGGGTTAGCGTTAGGGTTAGGGTTAGGATTAGGGTTCCGATTAGAGTTAGGTTTAGAGTTTGGGTTTGGGTAAGAGTTAAGGTTAGGGTTAGGGTTAGGGTTATGGTTAGGGATAGGACTAGGATTAGGGTTAGGTTTAGGGTTAGAATTAGGGTTAGGGTTTGGGTTTAGGTTTGGGTTATGGTTAGGGTAAGAGTTAGGGTTACAGTTTAGGGTTAGGGTTAGGGTTAGGGTCAGGCTTTCGGTTTGGGTTATGTTTTGGGCTAGGTTTAGGGTTAGGGTTAGTGTTTGGGTTCGGGTTAGGGTTAGGGTTAGGGTTAGGGTTTGATTTAGGGTTAGGGTTAGGCTTAGGGTTAGTGTAAGTGTTAGGGTTAGGGTTAAAGTTAGGGTTAGGGTTAGGTTTAGGGTTTGATTTAGGGTTAGGGTTAGTGTTAAGGTTTGGGTTAGGGTTAGGGTTAGGACTAGAGTTAGTGTTAGGGTTAGGTTTAGGGTTAGCATTAGGGTTAGGATTAGGGTTAGGGTTAGGGTTTGGGTTAGGGTTAGGGTTCGGGTTAGGGTTAGGGTTAGGGTTTGGGTTAGGGTTAGGGTTAGAGTTAGGGTTTGGGTTAGGTTTAGGGTTGGAGTTAGGATTAGGGTTAGGGTTAGGGTTCCGATTAGAGTTATGTTTAGAGTTTGGGTTTGGGTAAGGGTTAAGGTTAGGTTTAGTGTTAGGATTAGGGTTAGGGTTTGAGTTTGAATTAGGTTTAGGGCTAGCATTAGGGTTAGGGTTAGGTTTAGGATAAGTATTTCAGTTAGGGTTAGGGTTAGGGTTAGGTTTGGGTTCGGGTTAGGGTTAGGGTTAGGGTTAGGGTTTGATTTAGGGTTAGGGTTAGGCTTAGGGTTAGTGTAAGGGTTTGGGTTAGGTTTAGGTTTAGGACTAGGGTTAGTGTTAGGGTTAGGTTTAGGGTTAGCATTAGGGTTAGGATTAGGGATAGGGTTAGGGTTTGGGTTAGGGTTAGGGTTAGGGTTTGGGTTAGGGTTAGGTTTAGGGTTAGGGTTTGTGTTAGGTGTTGGGTTAGGGTTAGGATTAGGGTTAAGGTTTGTGTTAAGATTAGGGTTTGGGTTTGGGTTAGGGTTAGGGTTAGGGTTAGGTTTAGGGTTAGAATTAGGGTTAGGGTTAGGGTTTGGGTTAGGATAAGGATGAGGGTTAGTGTTAGGGTTAGGGTTAGGGTTAGGGTTTGAATTAGGGTTTAGGTTTGGTTAGGTTTAGGGTTAGGGTTAGGGTTATGGTTAGGTTTAGCTTTACGGTTAGGGTTAGGGTTATGGTTAGGGTTAGCG
>JAJHUQ010000043.1:2407500-2410000 GCA_035773235.1 Eospalax fontanierii | reverse complement strand
AATTACGGTTAGGGTTAGGTTTCCGATTAGAGTTAGGTTTAGAATTTGGGTTTGGGTAAGGGTTAAGGTTAGGGTTAGGGTTACGGTTAGGGTTAGGGATAGGACTATAATTAGGGTTAGGTTTAGGGTTAGGATTAGGGTTAGGGTTTGTGTTTAGGTTTGGGTTATGGTTAGGGTACGTGTTAGGTTTAGGCTTTAGGGTTAGGTTTAGGGTTAGGGTTAGGGTTAGAGTTAGGGTCAGGGTTAGGGTTAGGGTTAGGGTTAGGGTTAGGGTTTCGGTTTGGGTTATATTTTGGGTTACGTTTAGGGTTAGGGTTATGGTTTGGGTTCGGGTTAGGATTAGGGTTAGGGTTTGAGTTTGAATTAGGTTTAGGGTTAGCATTAGGGTTAGGGTTAGGTTTAGGATTAGTGTTTCAGTAAGGTTTAGGGTTAGGTTAAGGTTAGGGTTAGGGTTAGGGTTATTGTTAGGGTTTGGGTTAGGGTTAGGGTTACGACTAGGGTTAGGGTTAGGTTTAGGGTTAGCATTAGGGTTAGGATTAGGGTTAGGGTTAGCGTTTGGGTTAGGGTTAGGGTTTGGGTTTGGGTTAGGGTTAGGGTTAGGGTTAGGGTTAGGGTTGGGGTTAGGGTTAGAATTAGGGTTAGGGTTAGGGTTAGGGTTAGGATAAGGATGAGGGTTAGTGTTAGGGTTAGGATTAGGGTTATTACTTGGGTTATGGTTTGGGTTAGGGTTAGGGTTACGGTTTGAGTTAGTGTTAGGGTTAGGTTTAGGGTTAGGTTAGGGTTTGGGTTATAGTTAGGGTTAGGGTTAGGGTTTGGGTTTGGTTGAGAGTTAGGTTTAGGTTAGGGTTTTGGTTAGAGTTAGGGTTAGGGTGAGGTGTTGGATTAGGGTTATGGTTAGGGTTAGCGTTAGGATTAGGGTTAGGGTTATGGTTCCGATTAGAGTTAGGTTTAGAATTTGGGTTTGGGTAAGGGTTAAGGTTAGGGTTAGGGTTACAGTTAGGGTTAGGGATAGGACTAGGATTAGGGTTAGGTTTAGGGTTAGGATTAGGGTTAGGGTTTGTGTTTAGGTTTGGGTTATGGTTAGGGTACGTGTTAGGTTTAGGCTTTAGGGTTAAGTTTAAGTTTAGGGTTAGGGTTAGGGTTAGGGTTAGGGTTAGGGTTAGGGTTTCGGTTTGGGTTATATTTTGGGTTAGGTTTAGGGTTAGGGTTATGGTTTGGGTTCGGGTTAGGATTAGGATTAGGGTTTGAGTATGAATTAGGTTTAGGGTTAGCATTAGGGTTAGGGTTAGGTTTAGGATAAGTATTTCAGTTAGGGTTAGGTTTAGGGTTAGGGTTTGGGTTCGGGTTAGGGTTAGGGTTAGGGTTAGGGTTTGATTTAGGGTTAGGGTTAGGCTTAGGGTTATTGTAAGTGTTTGGGTTAGGGTTAGGGTTAGGACTAGGGTTAGTGTTAGGGTTAGGTTTAGGGTTAGCATTAGGGTTAGGATTAGGGTTAGGGTTAGGGTTTGGGTTAGGGTTAGGGTTAGGGTTAGGGTTAGGGTTAGGTTTAGGGTTAGGGTTAGGGTTTGGGTTTGGTTTAGAGTTAGGTTTAGGTTAGGGTTTGGGTTAGAGTTAGGGTTAGGGTGAGGTTTTGGATTAGGGTTATGGTTAGGGTTAGGGTTAGGATTAGGGTTAGGGTTATGCTTCCGATTAGAGTTAGGTTTAGAGTTTGGGTTTGGGTAAGGGTTAAGGTTAGGGTTAGGGTTACGGTTAGGGTTAGCGATAGGACTAGGATTAGGGTTAGGTTTAGGGTTAGGATTAGGGTTAGGGTTTGTGTTTAGGTTTGGGTTATGGTTAGGGTAAGTGTTAGGGTTAGGGTGTAGGGTTAGGTTTAGGGTTAGGGTTAGGGTTTCGGTTTGGGTTATATTTTGGGATAGGGTTAGGGTTAGGGGTAGGGTATGGGTGAGGGTTAGGGTTAGGGTTAACGTTTGAGTTATTGTTACGGTTAGGGTTAGGATTAGGGTTAGGGTTTGTGTTAAGATTAGGGTTTGGTTTAGGGTTAGGTTTAGGGTTTGGGTTAAAGTTACGTTTAGGGTTAGGTTTTGTTTTAGGGTTAGGGTTAGGGTTATGATTAGGTTTAGGGTTTAGGTTTTCGGTTAGGTTTAGTGTTAGGGTTAGGGTTATGATTAGGGTTTGGGTTAGGGTTTAGGTTTGTTTAGGTTTAGGGTTAGGGTTATGGTTAGGTTTAGCTTTACGGTTAGGGTTAGGGTTAGGGTTCCGGTTAGAGTTAGGTTTATAGTTTGGGTTTGGGTAAGGGTTAAGGTTAGGGTTAGGGTTAGGGTTAGGGTTAGGACTAGGATTAGGGTTAGGGTTGGGGTTAGGATTAGGGTTAGGGTTTGGGTTTAGGTTTGGGTTATGGTTAGGGTAAGTGTTAGGGTTACAGTTTAGGGTTAGGGTTAGGGTTACGGTTAGGGTTTCGGTTTGTGTTATGTTTTGGGCTAGGTTTAGGGTTAGGGTTAGAGTT
>JAJHUQ010000043.1:2402500-2405000 GCA_035773235.1 Eospalax fontanierii | reverse complement strand
TTAGAGTTAGGTTTAGAGTTTGGGTTTGGGTAAGCGTTAAGGTTAGGGTTAGGGTTAGGGTTAGGTTTAGGACTAGGATTAGGGTTAGGGTTAGGGTTAGGATTGGGGTTAGGGTTTAGGTTTATTTTTGGGTTATGGTTAGGGTAAGTGTTAGAGTTACAGTTTAGGGTTAGGGTTAGGGTTAGGGTTAGGGTTTCGGTTTGGGTTATGTTTTGGGCTAGATTTAGGGTTAGGGTTAGGTTTTGGGTTCGGATTAGGATTAGGGTTAGGGTTTGAGTTTGAATTAGGTTTATGGTTAGCATTAAGGTTAGGGTTAGGTTTAGGATTAGTGTTTCAGTTAGGGTTAGGGTTAGGGTTAAGGTTAGGGTTAGGGTTAGGTTTAGGGTTTGATTTAGGGTTAGGGTTAGGGTTAGGGTTAGTGTTAGGGTTTGGGTTAGGGTTAGGGTTAGGACTAGGGTTAGTGTTAGGGTTAGGTTTAGGGTTAGCATTAGGGTTAGGATTAGGGTTAGGGTTAGGATTTGGGTTAGGGTTAGGGTTAGGGTTAGTGTTAGGGTTATGGTTATGGTTAGGGTTAGGGTTAGGTTTAGGGTTAGGACGAGGGTTAGTGTTAGGGTTAGGTTTAGGGTTAGCATTAGGGTTAGGATTAGGGTTAGGGTCAGGGTTAGGATTAGGGTATGGGTTAGGATTAGGGTTAGGGTTAGGGTTTGGGTTAGGGTTAGGGTTAGGGTAAGGATTAGGGTTAGGGTTTGTGTTAAGATTAGGGTTTGGGTTTGGGTTAGGGTTAGGGTTCGGTTTAGGGTTAGGGTTCGGGTTAGGTTTAGAATTATGGTTAGGGTTAAGGTTAGGGTTAGGGTTAGGGTTAGGGTTAGGGTTATTATTTGGGTTATGGTTTGTGTTAGGGTTAGGGTTAGGGTTAGGGTTAGGGTTAGGGTTAGGACTAGGATTAGGGTTAGGGTTAGGATTAGGGTTAGGGTTTGGGTTTAGGTTTGGGTTATGATTAGGGTAAGTGTTAGGGTTAGGGTTTAGGGTTAGGGTTAGGGATAGGGTTAAGGTTTCGGTTTCGGTTATGTTTTGGGTTAGGTTTAGGGTTAGGGTTAGGGTTTCGGTTCAGGTTAGGATTAGGGTTAGGGTTTGAGTTTGAATTCGGTTTAGGGTTAGCATTAGGGTTCGGGTTAGGTTTAGGATTAGTGTTTCAGTTAGGGTTAGGGTTAGGGTTAGGGTTTGGGTTCGGGTTAGGTTTAGGATTAGGTTTAGGGTTTGATTTAGGGTTAGGGTTAGGGTTAGGGTTAGTGTTAGGGTTTGGGTTAGGGTTAGGGTTAGGTTTAGGGTTTGGGTTAGAGTTAGGGTTAGGGTTAACGTTTGAGTTAGGGTTATGGTTAGGGTTAGGATTAGGGTTAGGATTTGTGTTAAGATTAGGGTTTGGTTTAGGGTTAGGGCTAGGGTTAGGGTTAGGGTTAGGATTAGGGTTAGGGCTTGTGTTTAGGTTTGGATTATGGTTAGGGTATGTGTTAGGGTTAGGGTTTACGGTTAGGTTTAGGGTTAGGGTTAGGGTTTCGGTTTGGGTTATATTTTGTGTTAGGTTTAGGGTTAGGTTTAGGGTTTGGGTTCGGGTTAGGATTAGGGTTAGGGTTTGAGTTTGAATTAGGTTTAGGGTTAGTATTATGGTTAGGGTTAGGTTTAGGATTAGTGTTTCAGTTAGGGTTAGGGTTATGTTAAGGTTAGGGTTAGGGTTAGGTTTAGAGTTTGATTTAGGGTTAGGGTTAGGGTTAGGGTTAGTGTTAGGTTTTGGTTTATTGTTAGGGTTAGGACTAGGGTTAGTGTTAGGGTTAGGTTTAGGGTTAGCATTAGGGTTAGATTTAGGTTTAGGGTTAGGGTTTGGTTTAGGGTTAGGGTTAGGGTTAGGGTTAGGGTTAGGGTTAGGGTTAGGGTTTGGGTTAGGGTTAGGTTTAGGGTTAGGGTTAGGATTAGGGTTTGGGTTAGGTTTAGGGTTGGAGTTAGGATTAGGGTTAGGGTTTGTGTTAAAATTAGGGTTTGCATTTGTGTTAGGGCTAGGGTTAGGGTTAGGGTTAGGGTTAGGGTTAGGTTTAGAATTAGGGTTAGGGTTAGGGTTAGGATAAGGATGAGGGTTAAGGTTAGGGTTAGGATTAGGGTTATTATTTGGGTTATGGTTTGGGTTAGTGTTAGGGTTAGGGTTTGGGTTAGTGTTAGAGTTAGGTTTTGAGTTAGGGTTAGGTTTAGGGTTAGGTTAGGGTTTGGGTTAGAGTTAGGGTTAGGGTTACGGTTTCGGTTTGGTTTAGAGTTAGGGTTAGGTTAGGCTTTGGGTTAGAGTTAGGGTTAGGGTGAGGTGTTGGATTAGGTTTATGGTTAGGGTTAGGGTTAGGATTAGGGTTAGGGTTAGGGTTCCGATTAGAGTTATGTTTAGAGTTTGGGTTTGGGTAAGGGTTAAGGTTAGGTTTAGGGTTAGGATTAGGGTTAGGGTTTGAGTTTGAATTAGGTTTAG
>JAJHUQ010000043.1:2392500-2395000 GCA_035773235.1 Eospalax fontanierii | reverse complement strand
GGTTAAGGTTAGGGTTAGGGTTAGGGTTTGGGTTAGGGATAGGACTAGGATTAGGGTTAGGGTTAGGGTTAGGATTAGGGTTAGGATTAGGCTTAGGATTAGGGTTCCGATTAGAGTTTGGTTTAGAGTTTGGGTTTGGGTAAGGGTTAAGGTTAGGGTTAATGTTAGGGTTTGGGTTAGGGTTAGGACTAGGATTAGGGTTAGGGTTAGGGTTAGGATTAGGGTTAGGGTTAGGGTTTGGGTTTAGGTTTGGGTTATGATTAGGTAAGTGTTAGGGTTAGGGTTTAGGGTTAGGGTTAGGGTTATGGTTTCGGTTTGGGTTATGTTTTGGGTTAGGTTTAGGGTTAGGGTTAGGGTTTGAGTTAGGGTTAGGATTAGGGTTAGCGTTTGAGTTTGAATTAGGTTTAGGATTAGCATTAGGGTTCGGGTTAGGTTTAGGATTAGTGTTTCAGTTAGGGTTAGGGTTAGGGTTAGAGTTTGGGTTCGGGTTAGGTTTAGGGTTAGGTTTAGGGTTTGATTTAGGGTTAGGGTTAGGGTTAGGGTTTGGGTTAGTGTTAGGGTTAGGACTAGGGTTAGTGTTTGGGTTAGGTTTAGGGTTAGCATTAGGGTTAGGATTAGGGTTAAGGTTAGGGTTAGGGTTCGGGTTTGGGTTAGGGTTAGGGTTAGGGTTAGGATTAGGGTTAGGGTTAGCGTTAGAGTTAGGGTTAGGTTTTGGGTTTAGGTTTGGGTTATGGTTAGGGTAAGTGTTAGGGTTACAGTTTAGGGTTAGGGTTAGGGTTAGGGTTAGGGTTTTGGTTTGGGTTATGTTTTGGGCTAGATTTAGGGTTAGGGTTAGGGTTTGGGTTCGGATTAGGATTAGGGTTAGGGTTTGAGTTTGAATTATGTTTATGGTTAGCATTAAGGTTAGGGTTAGGTTTAGGATTAGTGTTTCAGTTAGGGTTAGGGTTAGGGTTAAGGTTAGGGTTAGGGTTAGGTTTAGGTTTTGATTTAGTGTTAGGGTTAGGGTTAAGGTTAGTGTTACGGTTTGGGTTAGGGTTAGGGTTAGGACTAGGGTTATTGTTAGGGTTAGGTTTAGGGTTAGCATTAGGGTTAGGATTAGGGTTAGGGTTAGGATTTGGGTTAGGGTTAGGGTTAGGGTTACGGTTAGGGTTAGGGTTTGGGTTAGGGTTAGGGTTAGGGTTAGGGTTAGGGTTAGGGTTAGGGTTAGGACGAGGGTTAGTGTTAGGGTTAGGTTTAGGGTTAGCATTAGGGTTAGGATTAGGGTTAGGGTTAGGGTTAGGATTAGGGTTTGGGTTAGGATTAGGGTTAGGGTTAGGGTTTGGGTTAGGGTTAGGGTTAGGGTAAGGATTAGGGTTAGGGTTTGTGTTAAGATTAGGGTTTGGGTTTGGGTTAGGGTTAGGGTTAGGGTTAGGGTTCGGGTTAGGGTTAGAATTATGGTTAGGGTTAAGGTTAGGGTTAGGGTTAGGGTTAGGGTTAGGGTTATTATTTGGGTTATGGTTTGTGTTAGGGTTAGGGTTAGGTTTTGGGTTAGTGTTAGAGTTAGGGTTTGAATTAGTGATGGGTTTAGGGTTAGGTTAGGGTTTGGGTTAGAGTTAGGGTTAGGGTTAGGGTTTGGGTTTGGTTTAGAGTTAGGTTTAGGTTAGGGTTTAGGTTAGAGATAGGGTTAGCGTGAGGTGTTGGATTAGGGTTATGGTTAAGGTTAGGGTTAGGATTAGGGTTAGGGTTAGGATTCCGATTAGAGTTTGGTTTAGAGTTTGGGTTTGGTTAAGGGTTAAGGTTAGGGTTAGGGTTAGGGTTAGGGTTAGGGTTAGGACTAGGATTAGGGTTAGGGTTAGGGTTAGGATTAGGGTTAGGGTTTGGGTTTAGGTTTGGGTTATGATTAGGGTAAGTGTTAGGGTTAGGGTTTAGGGTTAGGTTTAGGGATAGGGTTAAGGTTTCGGTTTCGGTTATGTTTTGGGTTAGGTTTAGGTTTAGGGTTAGGGTTTGGGTTCGGGTTAGGATTAGGGTTAGGGTTTGGGTTAGGGATAGGGTTAGGGTAAGGATTAGGTTTAGGGTTTGTGTTAAGATTATGGTTTGGGTTTGGGTTAGGGTTAGGGTTCGGGTTAGGGTTAGGGTTCGGGTTAGGGTTAGAATTATGGTTAGGGTTAAGGTTAGGGTTAGGGTTAGGGTCAGGGTTAGGGTTATTATTTGGGTTATGGTTTGTGTTAGGGTTAGGGTTAGGGTTAGGGTTAGGGTTAGGACTAGGATTAGGGTTAGGGTTAGGATTAGGGTTAGGGTTTGGGTTTAGGTTTGGGTTATGATTAGGGTAAGTGTTAGGGTTAGGGTTTAGGGTTAGGTTTAGGGATAGGGTTAAGGTTGCGGTTTCGGTTATGTTTTGGGTTAGGTTTAGGTTTAGGGTTAGGGTTTGGGTTCGGGTTAGGATTAGGGTTAGGGTTTAAGTTTGAATTAGGTTTAGGGTTAGCATTAGGGTTCGGGTTAGGTTTAGGATTAGTGTTTCAGT
>JAJHUQ010000043.1:2377500-2385000 GCA_035773235.1 Eospalax fontanierii | reverse complement strand
GGTTATGGTTTGGGTTAGGGTTAGGGTTAGGATTTGGGTTAGTGTTAGAGTTAGGTTTTGAGTTAGGGTTAGGTTTAGGGTTAGGTTAGGGTTTGGGTTAGAGTTAGGGTTAGGGTTAGGTTTTGGGTTTGGTTTAGAGTTAGGGTTAGGTTAGGGTTTGGGTTAGAGTTAGGGTTAGGGTGAGGTGTTGGATTAGGGTTATGGTTAGGGTTAGGGTTAGGATTAGGGTTACGGTTAGGGTTCCGATTAGAGTTAGGTTTAGAGTTTGGGTTTGGGTAAGGGTTAAGGTTAGGTTTAGGGTTAGGATTAGGGTTAGGGTTAGGATTAGGGATAGGGTTAGGTTTCCTATTAGAGAAAGGTTTAGAGTTTGGGTTTGGGTAAGGGTTAAGTTTAGGTTTAGGTTTAGGGTTAGGGGTAGGGTTAGGACTAGGATTAGGGTTAGGGTTAGGGTTAGGGTTAGGTTAGGGTTTATGTTAGAGTTAGGGTTAGGGTTAGGGGATAGATTAGGTTTATGGTTAGGGTTAGGCTTTAGGTTTGGGTTATGGTTAGGGTTAGGGTTAGGGTTTAAGGATAGGATTAGGTTTAGTGTTAGGGTTTGGGTTAGGGTTAGGGTTACGGTGTGGGTTTGGGTTACGGTTAGGGTTAGGGTTAGGGTTTAAGGGTAGGATTAGGGTTAGTGTTAGGGTTTGGGTTAGGGTTAGGGTTACGGTGTGGGTTAGGGTTAGGGTTTGGGTTAAGGTTAGGGTTAGGATTAGGGGTTAGGTTTATGTTTAGGGTTATTATTAGGGTTTGGGTTACGGTTAGTGTTATGTTTTGGGTTTTAGTTAGAATTAGGGTTAGTGTTAGGGTTAGGTTTTGTGTTAGTGTTAGGGTTAAGCTTAGTGTTAGTGTTAGGGTTTGGGTTAGGGTTAGGGTTAGGTTTAGAGTTAGGATTAGGTTTAGGGTTAGGGTTATATTTAGGGTTTGGTTTAGGAGTAGTGTTAGGGTTAGGTTTAGGGTTTGGGTTAGGTTTAGGGTTAGGGTTAAGCTTTGGGTTCGGTTTCGGGTTAGGGTTAGGGTTAGGGTTTGAGTTAGGGTTAGGGTTAGGGTTAGGGTTTGGGTTAGGGTTTGGGTTAGGGTTAGGGTTTGGGTTAGGTTTAGGGTTAGGGTTAGGGTTAGGGTTAGGGTTAGGATTTGGGTTAGGGTTAGGGTTAGGGTTTGGGTTCGGGTTAGGGTTAGGGTTAGGGGTAGGGTTAGGGTTAGGGTTTGTGTTAGAATTAGGGTTAGGGTTAGGGTTTGGGTTAGGGTTAGGGTTAGGGTTAAGGTTAGGGTTAGGATTAGGGTTGGGTTTGTGTTAAGATTAGGGTTTGGGTTTGGGTTAGGGTTAGGGTTAGGTTTAGGGTTTGATTTAGGGTTAGGGTTAGGGTTAGGGTTAGGGTTTGGGTTAGGATTAGGGTTAGGGTTAGGGTTTGGGTTAGGGTTAGGGTTAGGGTTACGGTTAGGGTTAGGATTAGGGTTAGGGTTAGGGTTTGGGTTAGGGTTAGGCTTACGGTGTGGGTTTTGGTTAGGGTTAGGGTTAGGGTTTCGGTGTGGGTTATGTTTTGGGTTAAGTTTAGGGTTAGGGTTAGGGTTTCGGTTCGGTTTAGGATTAGGGTTAGGGTTTGAGTTTGAATTAGGTTTAGGGTTAGCATTAGGGTTAGGGTAAGGTTTAGGATTACTGTTTCGGTTAGGGTTAGGGTTAGTGTTAGGGTTTGGGTTAGGGTTAGGGTTAGGATTAGTTGTTAGGTTTAGGTTTAGGTTTATTATTAGGGTTTGGGTTAGGGTTAGTGTTAGGGTTTGGGTTTTAGTTAGAATTAGGGTTAGTGTTAGGGTTAGGTTTTGTGTTAGTGTTAGGGTTAAGCTTAGTGTTAGGGTTTGGGTTAGGGTTAGGGTTAGGTTTAGAGTTAGGATTAGGTTTAGGGTTAGGGTTAGATTTAGGGTTTGGTTTAGGAGTAGTGTTAGGGTTAGGTTTAGGGTTTGGGAACGGTTTAGGGTTAGTGTTAGGGTTTGCGTTCGGGTTCGGGTTAGGGTTAGGGTTAGGGTTTGAGTTAGGGTTAGGGTTACTGTTAGGGATAGGGTTAGGGTTTGGGTTAGGGTTAGGGTTAGGGTTAGGGTTAGCGTTAGGGTTTGGGTTAGGGTTAGGGTTAGGGTTAGGGTTTGGGGTAGGGTTAGGGTTAAGGTTAGGTTTAGGGTTTGGTTTAGGATTAGGTTTAGGGTTAGGGTTTGGGTTAGGGTTAGGGTTAGGGTTACGGTTAGGGTTAGGATTAGCGTTAGGGTTTGTGTTAAGATTAGGGTTTGGGTTTGGGTTAGGGTTAGGGTTAGGTTTAGGGTTTGATTTAGGGTTAGGGTTAGGGTTAGTGTTAGGGTTTGGGTTAGGGTTAGGGTTAGGACTAGGGTTAGTGTTAGGGTTAGGTTTAGGGTTAGCAGTAGGGTTAGGATTAGGGTTAGGGTTAGGGTTTGTGTTAGGGTTAGGGTTAGGGTTAGGGTTAGGGTTAGGGTTTGGGTTAGGGTTAGGGTTAGGGTTAGGGTTTGGGTTAGGGTTAGGGTTAGGGTTAGAGTTAGGGTTTGGGTTAGGATTAGGGTTAGGGTTAGGGTTTGGGTTAGGGTTAGGGTTAAGGTTACGGTTAGGGTTAGGATTAGGGTTAGGGTTAGGGTTAAGGTTAGGGTTAGGTTTAGAATTAGGGTTAGTGTTAAGGTTAGGGTTAGGGTTAGGTTTAGGGTTAGGGTTAGGGTTAGGATTTTGGTTAGGGTTAGGGTTAGGGTTAGGGTTAGGGTTTGGGTTAGGGTTAAGGTTACGTTTAGGGTTAGGGTTTGTGTTAGGGTTAGGGTTAGCGTTAGGAGTAGGGTTAGGGTTTAGGTTTTCGGTTAGGGTTAGTGTTAGGGTTAGTGTTAGGATTAGGGTATGGGTTAGGGTTTAGGTTTGGTTAGGTTTAGGGTTAGGGTTATGGTTAGGTTTAACATTAGTGTTAGGGTTAGGGTTATGGTTAGGGTTAGCGTTAGGGTTAGGTTTTGGGTTTGGGTTTTGTTTAGGGTTTGGGTTAGGGTTAGGTTTTGGGTTAGGGTTAGAGTTTGGGTTAGGGTTAGAGTTAGGGTTCGGGTTATGATTTGGGTTAGGGTTAGGGTTAGAGTCGGATTTGGGTTAGAGTTATGGTGAGGGTTAGGGGTTGGGTTAGGGTTAGGGTTACGTTTAGGATTAGGGTTAGGGTTAGGGTTTGGATTAGGGTTAGTTTTAGGATTTGGGTTTGGGTAAGGGTAAGGGTTAGGGTTAGGGTTAGGAGTAGGGTTAGTGTTTAGATTTTCGGTTACGGTTAATGTTAGGGTTAGGGTTAGGATTAGGGTTTTTTTTAGGGTTAAGGTTAGGGTTAGGGTTTGGGTTAGGGTTAGGGTTAGGGTTTGGGTTAGGGTTAGGGTTAGGGTTAGGCTTAGGCTTAGGTTTGAATTTGGGTTAGTGTTAGGGCTAGGGTTAGTGTAAAGTTTAGGGTTTGGATTTGGGTTAGGGTTAGGGTTTGAGTTACGATTAGGGTAAAGTTTACGGTTTAGGTTTCGGTTTGGTTTATGGTTAGGGTTAGGGTTATGGTTAGGTTTAGGGTTAGGGTTAGGGTGAGGTTTTGGGTTAAGTTTAGGGTTAGGATTAGGGTTTGGTTTTGCGTTAGGGTTTGCATTAGGGTTAGGGTTTGGGTTAGGGTTAGGGTTAGGGTTAGGGTTAGGATTTGGGTTAGGGGTAGGGTTAGGGTTCGGGTTAGGGTTAGAGTTAGGGTGAGGGTTAGGTGTTGGGTTAGGATTAGGGTTACGGTTAGGATTAGGATTACGGTTAGGTTTTGGATTAGGGTTCGTTTTAGAGTTTGGGTTTGGGTAAGGGTAAGGGTTAGGGTTAGGGTTAGGATAAGGATGAGGGTTAGGGTTAGGGTTAGGATTAGGGTTAGTATTTGGGTTATGGTTTAGGTTTGGGTTAGGGTTAGGGTTTGGGTTAGTGTTAGGATTTGGTTTAGAGTTAGGGTTAGGGTTAGGGTTTGGGTTTGGGTTAGGGTTAGGTTTAGGTTAGGGTTTGGGTTAGAGTTAGGTTTAGGGTTATGGGTTGGATTAGGGTTATGGTTAGGGTTAGTTTTAGGATTAGGGTTAGGGTTAGGCTTTAGGTTTAGTTTATGGTTAGGGTTAGGGTTTAAGTGTAGGATTAGGGTTAGTGTTAGGGTTTGGGTTAAGGTTAGGCTTACGGTGTGGGTTTTGGTTAGGGTTAGGGTTAGGGTTAGGGTTTCGGTGTGGGTTATGTTTTGGGTTAGGTTTAGGGTTAGGGTTAGGGTTTCGGTTCGGGTTAGGATTAGGGTTAGGGTTTGAGTTTGAATTAGGTTTAGGGTTAGCATTAGGGTTAGGGTAAGGTTTAGGATTAGTGTTTCGGTTAGGTTTAGGGTTATTATTAGGGTTTGGGTTAGGGTTAGTGTTAGGGTTTGGGTTTTAGTTAGAATTAGGGTTAGTGTTAGGGTTAGGTTTTGTGTTAGTGTTAGGGTTAAGCTTAGTGTTAGTGTTAGGGTTTGGGTTAGGGTTAGGGTTAGGTTTAGAGTTAGGATTAGGTTTAGGGTTAGGGTTAGATTTAGGGTTTGGTTTAGGAGTAGTGTTAGGGTTAGGTTTAGGGTTTGGGTTAGGTTTAGGGTTAGGGTTAGGGTTTGGGTTCGGATTCGAGTTAGGGTTAGGGTTAGGGTTTGAGTTAGGGTTAGGGTTAGGGTTAGGGGTAGGGTTAGGGTTAGGGTTAGGGTTTGGGTTAGGGTTAGGGTTAGGGTTAGGGTTAGGGTTTGGGTTAGGGTTAGGGTTAGGGTTAGGGTTTGGGTTAGGGTTAGGGTTAGGGTTAGGGTTAGGGTTTGGGGTAGGATTAGGGTTAGGGTTAGGGTTTGGGTTAGGGTTATGGTTAGGTTTACGGTTAGGGTTAGGATTAGGGTTAGGGTTTGTGTTAAGATTAGGGTTTGGGTTTGGGTTAGGTTTAGGGTTAGGTTTAGGGTTTGATTTAGGGTTACGGTTAGAGTTAGGGTTAGTGTTAGGGTTTGGGTTAGGGTTAGGGTTAGGACTAGGGTTAGTGTTAGGGTTAGGTTTAGGGTTAGCATTAGGGTTAGGATTAGGGTTAGGGTTAGGGTGTGTGTTAGGGTTAGGGTTAGGGTTAGGGTTAGGGTTTGGGTTAGGGTTAGGGTTAGGGTTAGGATTTGGGTTAGGGTTAGGGTTAGGGTTAGGGTTAGGGTTAGGGTTTGGGTTAGGATTAGGGTTAGGGTTAGGGTTTGGGTTAGGGTTAGGGTTAGGGTTAGGGTTAGGGTTAGGGTTAGGGTTAGGTTTTGGGTTAGTGTTAGAGTTAGGGTTTGAATTAGTGATAGGTTTAGGGTTAGGTTAGGGTTTGGGTTAGAGTTAGGGTTAGGGTTAGGGTTTGGGTTTGGTTTAGAGTTAGGTTTAGGTTAGGGTTTAGGTTAGAGATAGGGTTAGCGTGAGGTGTTGGATTAGGGTTATGGTTAAGGTTAGGGTTAGGATTAGGGTTAGGGTTAGGATTCTGATTAGAGTTTGGTTTAGAGTTTGGGTTTGGTTAAGGGTTAGGGTTAGGGTTAGGGTTAGGGTTAGGGTTAGGGTTAGGATTAGGGTTAGGGTTAGGTTTCCTATTAGAGTTAGGTTTAGAGTTTGGGTTTGGGTAAGGGTTAAGTTTAGGTTTAGGTTTAGGGTTAGGGGTAGGGTTAGGACTAGGATTAGGGTTAGGGTTAGGGTTAGGGTTAGGTTAGGGTTTATGTTAGAGTTAGGGTTAGGGTTAGGGGATAGATTAGGTTTATGGTTAGGGTTAGGCTTTAGGTTTGGGTTATGGTTAGGGTTAGGGTTAGGGTTTAAGGGTAGGATTAGGTTTAGTGTTAGGGTTTGGGTTAGGGTTAGGTTTAGGTTTAGGGTTTGGGTAAGGGTTAGGATTAGGGTTAGGGTTTAAGGGTAGGATTAGGGTTAGTGTTAGGGTTTGGGTTAGGGTTAGGGTTACGGTGTGGGTTAGGGTTAGGGTTTGGGTTAGGGTTAGGGTTAGGATTAGGGGTTAGGTTTATGTTTAGGGTTATTATTAGGGTTTGGGTTACGGTTAGTGTTATGTTTTGGGTTTTAGTTAGAATTAGGGTTAGTGTTAGGGTTAGGTTTTGTGTTAGTGTTAGGGTTAAGCTTAGTGTTAGTGTTAGGGTTTGGGTTAGGGTTAGGGTTAGGTTTAGAGTTAGGATTAGGTTTAGGGTTAGGGTTATATTTAGGGTTTGGTTTAGGAGTAGTGTTAGGGTTAGGTTTAGGGTTTGGGTTAGGTTTAGGGTTAGGGTTAAGGTTAGGGTTAGGATTAGGGTTGGGTTTGTGTTAAGATTAGGGTTTGGGTTTGGGTTAGGGTTAGGGTTAGGTTTAGGGTTTGATTTAGGGTTAGGGTTAGGGTTAGGGTTAGGGTTTGGGTTAGGATTAGGGTTAGGGTTAGGGTTTGGGTTAGGGTTAGGTTTAGGGTTACGGTTAGGGTTAGCATTAGGGTTAGGGTTAGGGTTTGGGTTAGGGTTAGGCTTACGGTGTGGGTTGTGGTTAGGGTTAGGGTTAGGGTTTCGGTGTGGGTTATGTTTTGGGTTAAGTTTAGGGTTAGGGTTAGGGTTTCGGTTCGGTTTAGGATTAGGGTTAGGGTTTGAGTTTGAATTAGGTTTAGGGTTAGCATTAGGGTTAGGGTAAGGTTTAGGATTACTGTTTCGGTTAGGGTTAGGGTTAGTGTTAGGGTTTGGGTTAGGGTTAGGGTTAGGATTAGTTGTTAGGTTTAGGTTTAGGTTTATTATTAGGGTTTGGGTTAGGGTTAGTGTTAGGGTTTGGGTTTTAGTTAGAATTAGGGTTAGTGTTAGGGTTAGGTTTTGTGTTAGTGTTAGGGTTAAGCTTAGTGTTAGGGTTTGGGTTAGGGTTAGGGTTAGGTTTAGAGTTAGGATTAGGTTTAGGGTTAGGGTTAGATTTAGGGTTTGGTTTAGGAGTAGTGTTAGGGTTAGGTTTAGGGTTTGGGAACGGTTTAGGGTTAGTGTTAGGGTTTGCGTTCGGGTTCGGGTTAGGGTTAGGGTTAGGGTTTGAGTTAGGGTTAGGGTTACTGTTAGGGATAGGGTTAGGGTTTGGGTTAGGGTTAGGGTTAGGGTTAGGGTTAGCGTTAGGGTTTGGGTTAGGGTTAGGGTTAGGGTTAGGGTTTGGGGTAGGGTTAGGGTTAAGGTTAGGTTTAGGGTTTGGTTTAGGATTAGGGTTAGGGTTAGGGTTTGGGTTAGGGTTAGGGTTAGGGTTACGGTTAGGGTTAGGATTAGCGTTAGGGTTTGTGTTAAGATTAGGGTTTGGGTTAGGGTTAGGGTTAGGGTTAGGTTTAGGGTTTGATTTAGGGTTAGGGTTAGGGTTAGTGTTAGGGTTTGGGTTAGGGTTAGGGTTAGGACTAGGGTTAGTGTTAGGGTTAGGTTTAGGGTTAGCAGTAGGGTTAGGATTAGGGTTAGGGTTAGGGTTTGT
>JAJHUQ010000043.1:2352500-2372500 GCA_035773235.1 Eospalax fontanierii | reverse complement strand
AAGGTTACGGTTAGGATTAGGCTTACGGTTAGGGTTCGCATTAGGGTTCATTTTAGAGTTTGGGTTTGGGTAAGGGTAAGGGTTAGGGTTAGGGTTAGGATAAGGATGAGGGTTAGGGTTAGGGTTAGGATTAGTGTTAGTATTTGGGTTATGGTTTAGGTTTGGGTTAGGGTTAGGGTTTGGGTTAGTGTTAGGATTTGGGTTAGAGTTAGGGTTAGGGTTAGGGTTTGGGTTTGGGTTAGGGTTAGGTTTAGGTTAGGGTTTGGGTTAGAGTTAGGTTTAGGGTTATGGGTTGGATTAGGGTTATGGTTAGGTTTAGTTTTAGGATTAGGGTTAGGGTTAGGCTTTAGGTTTGGTTTATGGTTAGTGTTAGGGTTAGGGTTTAAGTGTAGGATTAGGGTTAGTGTTAGGGTTTGGGTTAGGGTTAGGCTTACGGTGTGGGTTTTGGTTAGGGTTAGGGTTAGGGTTAGGGTTTCGGTGTGGGTTATGTTTTGGGTTAGGTTTAGGGTTAGGGTTAGGGTTTCGGTTCGGGTTAGGATTAGGGTTAGGGTTTGAGTTTGAATTAGGTTTAGGGTTAGCATTAGGGTTAGGGTAAGGTTTAGGATTAGTGTTTCGGTTAGGGTTAGGGTTAGGGTTAGGGTTTGGGTTAGGGTTAGGTTTAGGATTAGGGGTTAGGTTTAGGTTTAGGGTTATTATTAGGGTTTGGGTTAGGGTTAGTGTTAGGGTTTGGGTTTTAGTTAGAATTAGGGTTAGTGTTAGGGTTAGGTTTTGTGTTAGTGTTAGGGTTAAGCTTAGTGTTAGTGTTAGGGTTTGGGTTAGGGTTAGCGTTAGGTTTAGAGTTAGGATTAGGTTTAGGGTTAGGGTTAGATTTAGGGTTTGGTTTAGGAGTAGTGTTAGGGTTAGGTTTAGGGTTTGGGTTAGGGTTAGGGTTATTATTTGGGTTATGGTTTGTGTTAGGGTTAGGGTTAGGGTTTGGGTTAGTGTTAGAGTTAGGGTTTGAATTAGTGATAGGTTTAGGGTTAGGTTAGGGTTTGGGTTAGAGTTAGGGTTAGGGTTAGGATTTGGGTTTGGTTTAGAGTTAGGTTTAGGTTAGGGTTTAGGTTAGAGATAGGGTTAGCGTGAGGTGTTGGATTAGGGTTATGGTTAAGGTTAGGGTTAGGATTAGGTTTAGGGTTAGGATTCCGATTAGAGTTTGGTTTAGAGTTTGGGTTTGGGTAAGGGTTAAGGTTAGGGTTAGGGTTAGGGTTAGGGTTAGGGTTAGGACTAGGATTAGGGTTAGGGTTAGGGTTAGGATTAGGGTTAGGGTTTGGGTTTAGGTTTGGGTTATGATTAGGGTAAGTGTTAGGGTTAGGGTTTAGGGTTAGGGTTAGGGATAGGGTTAAGGTTTCGGTTTCGGTTATGTTTTGGGTTAGGTTTAGGTTTAGGGTTAGGGTTTGGGTTTGGGTTAGGATTAGGGTTAGGGTTTGAGTTTGAATTAGGTTTAGGGTTAGCATTAGGGTTCGGGTTAGGTTTAGGATTAATGTTTCAGTTATGGTTAGGGTTAGGGTTAGGGTTTGGGTTCTGGTTAATTTTAGGATTAGGGTTAGGGTTTGATTTAGGGTTAGGGTTAGGGTTAGGGTTAGTGTTAGGGTTTGGGTTAGGGTTAGGGTTAGGTTTAGGGTTTGGGTTAGAGTTACGGTTAGGGTTAACTTTTGAGTTAGGGTTACGGTTAGGGTTAGGATTAGGGTTAGGGTTTGTGTTAAGATTAGGGTTTGGTTTAGGGTTAGGGTTATGGTTAGGGTTAGGGTTAGGGTTAGGGTTAGGGTTAGAGTTAGGATTAGGGTTAGGGTTTGTTTTTAGGTTTGGTTTATGGTTAGGGTAAGTGTTAGGGTTAGGGTTTAGGGTTAGGTTTAGGGTTATTGTTAGGGTTTCGGTTTGGGTTATATTTTGCGTTAGGTTTAGGGTTAGGTTTAGGGTTTGGGTTCGGGTTAGGATTAGGGTTAGGGTTTGAGTTTGAATTAGGTTTAGGGTTAGCATTAGGGTTAGGGTTAGGTTTAGGATTAGTGTTTCAGTTAGGGTTAGCGTTATGTTAAGGTTAGGGTTAGGGTTAGGTTTAGGGTTTGATTTAGGGTTAGGGTTAGGGTTAGGGTTAGTGTTAGGTTTTGGTTTAGGGTTTGGGTTAGGACTAGGGTTAGTGTTAGGGTTAGGTTTAGGGTTAGCATTAGGGTTAGATTTAGGTTTAGGGTTAGGGTTTGGTTTAGGGTTAGGGTTAGGGTTAGGGTTAGGGTTAGGGTTAGGGTTAGGGTTTGGGATAGGGTTAGGTTTAGGGTTAGGGTTAGGGTTAGGGTTTGGGTTAGGTTTAGGGTTGGAGTTAGGATTAGGGTTAGGGTTTGTGTTAAAATTAGGGTTTGGATTTCTGTTAGGGTGAGGGTTAGGGTTAGGGTTAGGGTTAGGGTTTAAGTGTAGGATTAGGGTTAGTGTTAGGGTTTGGGTTAGGGTTAGGCTTACGGTGTGGGTTTTGGTTAGGGTTAGGTTTAGGGTTAGGGTTTCGGTGTGGGTTATGTTTTGGGTTAGGTTTAGGGTTAGGGTTAGGGTTTCGGTTCGGGTTAGGATTAGGGTTAGGGTTTGAGTTTGAATTAGGTTTAGGGTTAGCATTAGGGTTAGGGTAAGGTTTAGGATTAGTGTTTCGGTTAGGGTTAGGGTTAGGGTTAGGGTTTGGGTTAGGGTTAGGTTTAGGATTAGGGGTTAGGTTTAGGTTTAGGGTTATTATTAGGGTTTGGGTTAGGGTTAGTGTTAGGGTTTGGGTTTTAGTTAGAATTAGGGTTAGTGTTAGGGTTAGGTTTTGTGTTAGTGTTAGGGTTAAGCTTAGTGTTAGTGTTAGGGTTTGGGTTAGGGTTAGGGTTAGGTTTAGAGTTAGGATTAGGTTTAGGGTTAGGGTTAGATTTAGGGTTTGGTTTAGGAGTAGTGTTAGGGTTAGGTTTAGGGTTTGGGTTAGGTTTAGGGTTAGGGTTAGGGTTTGGGGTCGGATTCGAGTTAGGGTTAGGGTTAGGGGTTGAGTTAGGGTTAGGGGTAGGGGTAGGGGTAGGGTTAGGGTTAGGGTTAGGGTTTGGGTTAGGTTTAGGGTTAGGGTTAGGGTTAGGGTTTGGGTTAGGGTTAGGGTTAGGGTTAGGGTTAGGGTTAGGGTTTGGGTTAGGATTAGGGTTAGGGTTAGGGTTTGGGTTAGGGTTATGGTTAGGTTTACGGTTAGGGTTAGGATTAGGGTTAGGGTTTGTGTTAAGATTAGGGTTTGGCTTTGGGTTAGGTTTAGGGTTAGGTTTAGGGTTTGATTTAGGGTTAGGGTTAGGGTTAGGGTTAGTGTTAGGGTTTGGGTTAGGGTTAGGGTTAGGACTAGGGTTAGTGTTAGGGTTAGGTTTAGGGTTAGCATTAGGGTTAGGATTAGGGTTAGGGTTAGGGTGTGTGTTAGGGTTAGGGTTAGGGTTAGGGTTAGGGTTTGGGTTAGGTTTAGGGTTAGGGTTAGGTTTAGGATTTGGGTAAGGGTTAGGGTGACGGTTAGGGTTAGGGTTAGGGTTAGGGTTTGGGTTAGGATTAGGGTTAGGGTTAGGGTTTGGGTTAGGGTTAGGGTTAGGGTTACGGTTAGGGTTAGGATTAGGGTTAGGGTTTGTGTTAAGATTAGGGTTTGGTTTTGGGTTAGGGTTAGGGTTAAGGTTAGGGTTAGGTTTAGAATTAGGGTTAGTGTTAAGGTTAGGGTTAGGGTTAGGGTTAGGATAAGGATGAGGGTTAGGGTTAGGGTTAGGATTAGGGTTATTATTTGGGTTATGGTTTGGGTTAGGGTTAGGGTTAGGATTTGGGTTAGTGTTAGAGTTAGGTTTTGAGTTAGGGTTAGGTTTAGGGTTAGGTTAGGGTTTGGGTTAGAGTTAGGGTTAGGGTTAGGTTTTGGGTTTGGTTTAGAGTTAGGGTTAGGTTAGGGTTTGGGTTAGAGTTAGGGTTAGGGTGAGGTGTTGGATTAGGGTTATGGTTAGGGTTAGGGTTAGGATTAGGGTTACGGTTAGGGTTCCGATTAGAGTTAGGTTTAGATTTTGGGTTTGGGTAAGGGTTAAGGTTAGGTTTAGGGTTAGGGTTAGGGTTAGGGTTAGGATTAGGGTTAGGGTTAGGTTTCCTATTAGAGTTAGGTTTAGAGTTTGGGTTTGGGTAAGGGTTAAGTTTAGGTTTAGGTTTTGGGTTAGGGGTAGGGTTAGGACTAGGATTAGGTTTAGGGTTAGGGTTAGGGTTAGGTTAGGGTTTATGTTAGAGTTAGGGTTAGGGTTAGGGGATAGATTAGGTTTATGGTTAGGGTTAGGCTTTAGGTTTGGGTTATGGTTAGGGTTAGGGTTAGGGTTAGGGTTTAAGGGTAGGATTAGGTTTAGTGTTAGGGTTTGGGTTAGGGTTAGGGTTGCCGTGTGGGTTTCGGTTATGGTTAGGGTTAGGGTTAGGGTTTAAGGGTAGGATTAGGGTTAGTGTTAGGGTTTGGGTTAGGGTTAGGGTTACGGTGTGGGTTAGGGTTAGGGTTTGGGTTAGGGTTAGGGTTAGGATTAGGGGTTAGGTTTATGTTTAGGGTTATTATTAGGGTTTGGGTTACGGTTAGTGTTATGTTTTGGGTTTTAGTTAGAATTAGGGTTAGTGTTAGGGTTAGGTTTTGTGTTAGTGTTAGGGTTAAGCTTAGTGTTAGTGTTAGGGTTTGGGTTAGGGTTAGGGTTAGGTTTAGAGTTAGGATTAGGTTTAGGGTTAGGGTTATATTTAGGGTTTGGTTTAGGAGTAGTGTTAGGGTTAGGTTTAGGGTTTGGGTTAGGTTTAGGGTTAGGGTTAAGCTTTGGGTTCGGGTTAGGGTTAGGGTTAGGGTTAGGGTTTGGGTTAGGTTTAGGGTTAGGGTTAGGGTTAGGGTTAGGGTTAGGATTTGGGTTAGGGTTAGGGTTAGGGTTTGGGTTAGGGTTAGGGTTAGGGTTAGGGTTAGGGTTAGGGTTAGGGTTTGTGTTAGAATTAGGGTTAGGGTTAGGGTTTGGGTTAGGGTTAGGGTTAGGGTTAAGGTTAGGGTTAGGATTAGGGTTGGGTTTGTGTTAAGATTAGGGTTTGGGTTTGGGTTAGGGTTAGGGTTAGGTTTAGGGTTTGATTTAGGGTTAGGGTTAGGGTTAGGGTTAGGGTTTGGGTTAGGATTAGGGTTAGGGTTAGGGTTTGGGTTAGGGTTAGGGTTAGGGTTACGGTTAGGGTTAGGATTAGGGTTAGGGTTAGGGTTTGGGTTAGGGTTAGGCTTACGGTGTGGGTTTTGGTTAGGGTTAGGGTTAGGGTTTCGGTGTGGGTTATGTTTTGGGTTAAGTTTAGGGTTAGGGTTAGGGTTTCGGTTCGGTTTAGGATTAGGGTTAGGGTTTGAGTTTGAATTAGGTTTAGGGTTAGCATTAGGGTTAGGGTAAGGTTTAGGATTACTGTTTCGGTTAGGGTTAGGGTTAGTGTTAGGGTTTGGGTTAGGGTTAGGGTTAGGATTAGTTGTTAGGTTTAGGTTTAGGTTTATTATTAGGGTTTGGGTTAGGGTTAGTGTTAGGGTTTGGGTTTTAGTTAGAATTAGGGTTAGTGTTAGGGTTAGGTTTTGTGTTAGTGTTAGGGTTAAGCTTAGTGTTAGGGTTTGGGTTAGGGTTAGGGTTAGGTTTAGAGTTAGGATTAGGTTTAGGGTTAGGGTTAGATTTAGGGTTTGGTTTAGGAGTAGTGTTAGGGTTAGGTTTAGGGTTTGGGAACGGTTTAGGGTTAGTGTTAGGGTTTGCGTTCGGGTTCGGGTTAGGGTTAGGGTTAGGGTTTGAGTTAGGGTTAGGGTTACTGTTAGGGATAGGGTTAGGGTTTGGGTTAGGGTTACGGTTAGGGTTAGGGTTAGCGTTAGGGTTTGGGTTAGGGTTAGGGTTAGGGTTAGGGTTTGGGGTAGGGTTAGGGTTAAGGTTAGGTTTAGGGTTTGGTTTAGGATTAGGGTTAGGGTTAGGGTTTGGGTTAGGGTTAGGGTTAGGGTTACGGTTAGGGTTAGGATTAGCGTTAGGGTTTGTGTTAAGATTAGGGTTTGGGTTTGGGTTAGGGTTAGGGTTAGGTTTAGGGTTTGATTTAGGGTTAGGGTTAGGGTTAGTGTTAGGGTTTGGGTTAGGGTTAGGGTTAGGACTAGGGTTAGTGTTAGGGTTAGGTTTAGGGTTAGCAGTAGTGTTAGGATTAGTGTTAGGTTTAGGGGTTGTGTTATGGTTAGGGTTAGGGTTAGGGTTAGGGTTAGGGTTTGGGTTAGGGTTAGGGTTAGGGTTAGGGTTTGGGTTAGGGTTAGGGTTAGGGTTAGGGTTACGGTTTGGGTTAGGATTAGGGTTAGGGTTAGGGTTTGGGTTAGGGTTAGGGTTAAGGTTACGGTTAGGGTTAGGATTAGGGTTAGGGTTAGGGTTAAGGTTAGGGTTAGGTTTAGAATTAGGGTTAGTGTTAAGGTTAGGGTTAGGGTTAGGTTTAGGGTTAGGGTTAGGGTTAGGATTTTGGTTAGGGTTAGGGTTAGGGTTAGGGTTAGTGTTTGGGTTAGGGTTAAGGTTACGTTTAGGGTTAGGGTTTGTGTTAGGGTTAGGGTTAGCGTTAGGAGTAGGGTTAGGGTTTAGGTTTTCGGTTAGGGTTAGTGTTAGGGTTAGTGTTAGGATTAGGGTATGGGTTAGGGTTTAGGTTTGGTTAGGTTTAGGGTTAGGGTTATGGTTAGGTTTAACATTAGTGTTAGGGTTAGGGTTATGGTTAGGGTTAGCGTTAGGGTTAGGTTTTGGGTTTGGGTTTTGTTTAGGGTTTGGGTTAGGGTTAGGGTTTGGGTTAGGGTTAGAGTTTGGGTTAGGGTTAGAGTTAGGGTTCGGGTTATGATTTGGGTTAGGGTTAGGGTTAGAGTCGGATTTGGGTTAGAGTTATGGTGAGGGTTAGGGGTTGGGTTAGGGTTAGGGTTACGGTTAGGATTAGGGTTAGGGTTAGGGTTTGGATTAGGGTTAGTTTTAGGATTTGGGTTTGGGTAAGGGTAAGGGTTAGGGTTAGGGTTAGGAGTAGGGTTAGTGTTTAGATTTTCGGTTACGGTTAATGTTAGGGTTAGGGTTAGGATTAGGGTTTTTTTTAGGGTTAAGGTTAGGGTTAGGGTTTGGGTTAGGGTTAGGGTTAGGGTTTGGGTTAGGGTTAGGGTTAGGGCTAGGGTTAGTGTAAAGTTTAGGGTTTGGATTTGGGTTAGGGTTAGGGTTTGAGTTACGATTAGGGTAAAGTTTACGGTTTAGGTTTCGGTTTGGTTTATGGTTAGGGTTAGGGTTATGGTTAGGTTTAGGGTTAGGGTTAGGGTGAGGTTTTGGGTTAAGTTTAGGGTTAGGATTAGGGTTTGGTTTTGCGTTAGGGTTTGGATTAGGGTTAGGGTTTGGGTTAGGGTTAGGGTTAGGGTTAGGGTTAGGATTTGGGTTAGGGTTAGGGTTAGGGTTCGGGTTAGGGTTAGAGTTAGGGTGAGGGTTAGGTGTTGGGTTAGGATTAGGGTTACGGTTAGGATTAGGATTACGGTTAGGTTTTGGATTAGGGTTCGTTTTAGAGTTTGGGTTTGGGTAAGGGTAAGGGTTAGGGTTAGGGTTAGGATAAGGATGAGGGTTAGGGTTAGGGTTAGGATTAGGGTTAGTATTTGGGTTATGGTTTAGGTTTGGGTTAGGGTTAGGGTTTGGGTTAGTGTTAGGATTTGGTTTAGAGTTAGGGTTAGGGTTAGGGTTTGGGTTTGGGTTAGGGTTAGGTTTAGGTTAGGGTTTGGGTTAGAGTTAGGTTTAGGGTTATGGGGTTGATTAGGGTTATGGTTAGGGTTAGTTTTAGGATTAGGGTTAGGGTTAGGCTTTAGGTTTAGTTTATGGTTAGGGTTAGGGTTTAAGTGTAGGATTAGGGTTAGTGTTAGGGTTTGGGTTAAGGTTAGGCTTACGGTGTGGGTTTTGGTTAGGGTTAGGGTTAGGGTTAGGGTTTCGGTGTGGGTTATGTTTTGGGTTAGGTTTAGGGTTAGGGTTAGGGTTTCGGTTCGGGTTAGGATTAGGGTTAGGGTTTGAGTTTGAATTAGGTTTAGGGTTAGCATTAGGGTTAGGGTAAGGTTTAGGATTAGTGTTTCGGTTAGGTTTAGGGTTATTATTAGGGTTTGGGTTAGGGTTAGTGTTAGGGTTTGGGTTTTAGTTAGAATTAGGGTTAGTGTTAGGGTTAGGTTTTGTGTTAGTGTTAGGGTTAAGCTTAGTGTTAGTGTTAGGGTTTGGGTTAGGGTTAGGGTTAGGTTTAGAGTTAGGATTAGGTTTAGGGTTAGGGTTAGATTTAGGGTTTGGTTTAGGAGTAGTGTTAGGGTTAGGTTTAGGGTTTGGGTTAGGTTTAGGGTTAGGGTTAGGGTTTGGGTTCAGATTCGAGTTAGGGTTAGGGTTAGGGTTTGAGTTAGGGTTAGGGTTAGGGTTAGGGGTAGGGTTAGGGTTAGGGTTAGGGTTTGGGTTAGGGTTAGGGTTAGGGTTAGGGTTAGGGTTAGGGTTTGGGTTAGGGTTAGGGTTAGGGTTAGGGTTTGGGTTAGGGTTAGGGTTAGGGTTAGGGTTAGGGTTTGGGGTAGGATTAGGGTTAGGGTTAGGGTTTGGGTTAGGGTTATGGTTAGGTTTACGGTTAGGGTTAGGATTAGGGTTAGGGTTTGTGTTAAGATTAGGGTTTGGGTTTGGGTTAGGTTTAGGGTTAGGTTTAGGGTGTGATTTAGGGTTACGGTTAGAGTTAGGGTTAGTGTTAGGGTTTGGGTTAGGGTTAGGGTTAGGACTAGGGATAGTGTTAGGGTTAGGTTTAGGGTTAGCATTAGGGTTAGGATTAGGGTTAGGGTTAGGGTGTGTGTTAGGGTTAGGGTTAGGGTTAGGGTTACGGTTTGGGTTAGGGTTAGGGTTAGGGTTAGGATTTGGGTTAGGGTTAGGGTTAGGGTTAGGGTTAGGGTTTGGGTTAGGATTAGGGTTAGGGTTAGGGTTTGGGTTAGGGTTAGGGTTAGGGTTAGGGTTAGGGTTAGGTTTAGAATTAGGGTTAGTGTTAAGGTTAGGGTTAGGGTTAGGGTTAGGGTTAGGGTTAGGGTTAGGGTTAGGGTTAGGGTTAGGGTTTGGGTTAGGATTAGGGTTAGGGTTAGGGTTTGGGTTAGGGTTATGGTTAGGTTTACGGTTAGGGTTAGGATTAGGGTTAGGGTTTGTGTTAAGATTAGGGTTTGGCTTTGGGTTAGGTTTAGGGTTAGGTTTAGGGTTTGATTTAGGGTTATTGTTAGGGTTAGGGTTAGTGTTAGGGTTTGGGTTAGGGTTAGGGTTAGGACTAGGGTTAGTGTTAGGGTTAGGTTTAGGGTTAGCATTAGGGTTAGGATTAGGGTTAGGGTTAGGGTTTGTGTTAGGGTTAGGGTTAGGGTTAGGGTTAGGGTTTGGGTTAGGGTTAGGGTTAGGTTTAGGATTTGGGTAAGGGTTAGGGTGAGGGTTAGGGTTAGGGTTAGGGTTAGGGTTTGGGTTAGGATTAGGGTTAGGGTTAGGGTTTGGGTTAGGGTTAGGGTTAGGGTTACGGTTAGGGTTAGGATTAGGGTTAGGGTTTGTGTTAAGATTAGGTTTTGGTTTTGGGTTAGGGTTAGGGTTAAGGTTAGGGTTAGGTTTAGAATTAGGGTTAGTGTTAAGGTTAGGGTTAGGGTTAGGGTTAGGATAAGGATGAGGGTTAGGGTTAGGGTTAGGATTAGGGTTATTATTTGGGTTATGGTTTGGGTTAGGGTTAGGGTTAGGATTTGGGTTAGTGTTAGAGTTAGGTTTTGAGTTAGGGTTAGGTTTAGGGTTAGGTTAGGGTTTGGGTTAGAGTTAGGGTTAGGGTTAGGTTTTGGGTTTGGTTTAGTGTTAGGGTTAGGTTAGGGTTTGGGTTAGAGTTAGGGTTAGGGTGAGGTGTTGGATTAGGGTTATGGTTAGGGTTAGGGTTAGGATTAGGGTTACGGTTAGGGTTCCGATTAGAGTTAGGTTTAGAGTTTGGGTTTGGGTAAGGGTTAAGGTTAGGTTTAGGGTTAGGGTTAGGGTTAGCGTTAGGATTAGGGTTAGGGTTAGGTTTCCTATTAGAGTTAGGTTTAGAGTTTGGGTTTGGGTAAGGGTTAAGGTTAGGTTTAGGATTAGGGTTAGGGTTAGGGTTAGGGTTAGGTTAGGGTTTATGTTAGAGTTAGGGTTAGGGTTAGGGGATGGATTAGGTTTATGGTTAGGGTTAGGCTTTAGGTTTGGGTTATGGTTAGGGTTAGGGTTAGGGTTTAAGGGTAGGATTAGGGTTAGTGTTAGGGTTTGGGTTAGGGTTAGGGTTACGTTGTGGGTTTGGGTTATGGTTAGGGTTAGGGTTAGGGTTTAAGGGTAGGATTAGGTTTAGTGTTAGGGTTTGGGTTAGGGTTAGGGTTACGGTGTGCGTTAGGGTTAGGGTTAGGGTTAGGGTTAGGGTTAGGATTAGGGGTTAGGTTTAGGTTTAGGGTTATTATGAGGGTTTGGGTTACGGTTAGTGTTATGTTTTGGGTTTTAGTTAGAATTAGGGTTAGTGTTAGGGTTAGGTTTTGTGTTAGTGTTAGGGTTAAGCTTAGTGTTAGTGTTAGGGTTTGGGTTAGGGTTAGGGTTAGGTTTAGAGTTAGGATTAGGTTTAGGGTTAGGGTTATATTTAGGGTTTGGTTTAGGAGTAGTGTTAGGGTTAGGTTTAGGGTTTGGGTTAGGTTTAGGGTTAGGGTTAAGCTTTGGGTTCGGGTTCGGGTTAGGGTTAGGGTTAGGGTTTGAGTTAGGGTTAGGGTTAGGGTTAGGGGTAGGGTTAGGGTTAGGGTTAGGGTTAGGGTTAGGGTTTGGGTTAGGTTTAGGGTTAGGTTTAGGGTTAGGGTTAGGGTTAGGATTTGGGTTAGGTTTAGGGTTAGGGTTTGGGTTAGGGTTAGGGTTAGGGTTAGGGTTAGGGTTAGGGTTAGGGTTTGGGGTAGAATTAGGGTTAGGGTTAGGGTTTGGGTTAGGGTTAGGGTTAGGGTTAAGGTTAGGGTTAGGATTAGGGTTGGGTTTGTGTTAAGATTAGGGTTTGGGTTTGGGTTAGGGTTAGGGTTAGGTTTAGGGTTTGATTTAGGGTTAGGGTTAGGGTTAGGGTTAGGGTTAGGGTTTGGGTTAGGATTAGGGTTAGGGTTCGGGTTTGGGTTAAAGTTAGGGTTAGGGTTACGGTTAGGGTTAGGATTAGAGTTAGGGTTAAGGTTTGGGTTCGGGTTAGGCTTACGGTGTGGGTTTTGGTTAGGGTTAGGGTTAGGGTTTTGGTGTGGGTTATATTTTGGGTTAGGTTTAGGGTTAGGGTTAGGGTTTGGGTTCGGTTTAGGATTAGGGTTAGGGTTTGAGTTTGAATTAGGTTTAGGGTTAGCATTAGGGTTAGGGTAAGGTTTAGGATTACTGTTTCGGTTAGGGTTAGGGTTAGTGTTAGGGTTTGGGTTAGGGTTAGGGTTAGGATTAGTTGTTAGGTTTAGGTTTAGGTTTATTATTAGGGTTTGGGTTAGGGTTAGTGTAAGGGTTTGGGTTTTAGTTAGAATTAGGGTTAGTGTTAGGGTTAGGTTTTGTGTTAGTGTTAGGGTTAAGCTTAGTGTTAGGGTTTGGGTTAGGGTTAGGGTTAGGTTTAGAGTTAGGATTAGGTTTAGGGTTAGGGTTAGATTTAGGGTTTGGTTTAGGAGTAGTGGTAGGGTTAGGTTTAGGGTTTGGGAACGGTTTAGGGTTAGTGTTAGGGTTTGCGTTCGGGTTCGGGTTAGGGTTAGGGTTAGGGTTTGAGTTAGGGTTAGGGTTAGTGTTAGGGATAGGGTTAGGGTTTGGGTTAGGGTTAGGGTTAGGGTTAGGGTTAGCGTTAGGGTTTGGGTTAGGGTTAGGGTTAGGGTTAGGGTTTGGGGTAGGGTTAGGGTTAAGGTTAGGTTTAGGGTTTGGTTTAGGATTAGGGTTAGGGTTAGGGTTTGGGTTAGGGTTAGGGTTAGGGTTACGGTTAGGGTTAGGATTAGCGTTAGGGTTTGTGTTAAGATTAGGGTTTGGGTTTGGGTTAGGGTTAGGGTTAGGTTTAGGGTTTGATTTAGGGTTAGGGTTAGGGTTAGTGTTAGGGTTTGGGTTAGGGTTAGGGTTAGGACTAGGGTTAGTGTTAGGGTTAGGTTTAGGGTTAGCAGTAGGGTTAGGATTAGGGTTAGGGTTAGGGTTTGTGTTAGGGTTAGGGTTAGGGTTAGGGTTAGGGTTAGGGTTTGGGTTAGGGTTAGGGTTAGGGTTTGGGTTAGGGTTAGGGTTAGGGTTAGGGTTAGGTTTTGGGTTAGGATTAGGGTTAGGGTTAGGGTTTGGGTTAGGGTTAGGGTTAAGGTTACGGTTAGGGTTAGGATTAGGGTTAGGGTTAGGGTTAAGGTTAGGGTTAGGTTTAGAATTAGGGTTAGTGTTAAGGTTAGGGTTAGGGTTAGGTTTAGGGTTAGGGTTAGGGTTAGGATTTTGGTTAGGGTTAGGGTTAGGGTTAGGGTTAGGGTTTGGCTTAGGGTTAAGGTTTCGTTTAGGGTTAGGGTTTGTGTTAGGGTTAGGGTTAGCGTTAGGAGTAGGGTTAGGGTTTAGGTTTTCGGTTAGGGTTAGTGTTAGGGTTAGTGTTAGGATTAGGGTATGGGTTAGGGTTTAGGTTTGGTTAGGTTAAGGGTTAGGGTTATGGTTAGGTTTAACATTAGTGTTAGGGTTAGGGTTATGGTTAGGGTTAGCGTTAGGGTTAGGTTTTGGGTTTGGGTTTTCTTTAGGGTTTGGGTTAGGGTTAGGGTTTGGGTTAGGGTTAGAGTTTGGGTTAGGGTTAGAGTTAGGGTTCGGGTTATGATTTGGGTTAGGGTTAGGGTTAGAGTCGGATTTGGGTTAGAGTTATGGTGAGGGTTAGGGGTTGGGTTAGGGTTAGGGTTACGGTTAGGATTAGGGTTAGGGTTAGGGTTTGGATTAGGGTTAGTTTTAGGATTTGGGTTTGGGTAAGGGTAAGGGTTAGGGTTAGGGTTAGGGGTAGGGTTAGTGTTTAGATTTTCGGTTACGGTTAATGTTAGGGTTAGGGTTAGGATTAGGGTTTTTTTTAGGGTTATGTTTAGGGTTAGGGTTTGGGTTAGGGTTAGGGTTAGGGTTTGGGTTAGGGTTAGGGTTAGGGTTAGGCTTAGGCTTAGGTTTGAATTTGGGTTAGTGTTAGGGCTAGGGTTAGTGTAAAGTTTAGGGTTTGGATTTGGGTTAGGGTTAGGGTTTGAGTTACGATTAGGGTAAAGTTTACGGTTTAGGTTTCGGTTTGGTTTATGGTTAGGGTTAGGGTTATGGTTAGGTTTAGGGTTAGGGTTAGGGTGAGGTTTTGGGTTAAGTTTAGGGTTAGGATTAGGGTTTGGTTTTGCGTTAGGGTTTGGATTAGGGTTAGGGTTTGGGTTAGGGTTAGTGTTAGGGTTAGGGTTAGGATTTGGGTTAGGGTTAGGGTTAGGGTGAGGGTTAGGTGTTGGGTTAGGATTAGGGTTACGGTTAGGATTAGGATTACGGTTAGGTTTTGGATTAGGGTTCGTTTTAGAGTTTGGGTTTGGGTAAGGGTAAGGGTTAGGGTTAGGGTTAGGATAAGGATGAGGGTTAGGTTTAGGGTTAGGATTAGGGTTAGTATTTGGGTTATGGTTTAGGTTTGGGTTAGGGTTAGGGTTTGGGTTAGTGTTAGGATTTGGGTTAGAGTTAGGGTTAGGGTTAGGGTTTGGGTTTGGGTTAGGGTTAGGTTTAGGTTAGGGTTTGGGTTAGAGTTAGGTTTAGGGTTATGGGTTGGATTAGGGTTATGGTTAGGGTTAATTTTAGGATTAGGGTTAGGGTTAGGCTTTAGGTTTAGTTTATGGTTAGGGTTAGGGTTTAAGTGTAGGATTAGGGTTAGTGTTAGGGTTTGGGTTAAGGTTAGGCTTACGGTGTGGGTTTTGGTTAGGTTTAGGGTTAGGGTTAGGGTTTCGGTGTGGGTTATGTTTTGGGTTAGGTTTAGGGTTAGGGTTAGGGTTTCGGTTCGGGTTAGGATTAGGGTTAGGGTTTGAGTTTGAATTAGGTTTAGGGTTAGCATTAGGGTTAGGGTAAGGTTTAGGATTAGTGTTTCGGTTAGGTTTAGGGTTATTATTAGGGTTTGGGTTAGGGTTAGTGTTAGGGTTTGGGTTTTAGTTAGAATTAGGGTTAGTGTTAGGGTTAGGTTTTGTGTTAGTGTTAGGGTTAAGCTTAGTGTTAGTGTTAGGGTTTGGGTTAGGGTTAGGGTTAGGTTTAGAGTTAGGATTAGGTTTAGGGTTAGGGTTAGATTTAGGGTTTGGTTTAGGAGTAGTGTTAGGGTTAGGTTTAGGGTTTGGGTTAGGTTTAGGGTTAGGGTTAGGGTTTGGGTTCGGATTCGAGTTAGGGTTAGGGTTAGGATTTGAGTTAGGGTTAGGGTTAGGGTTAGGGGTAGGGTTAGGGTTAGGGTTAGGGTTTGGGTTAGGGTTAGGGTTAGGGTTAGGGTTAGGGTTAGGGTTTGGGTTAGGGTTAGGGTTAGGGTTAGTGTTAGGGGTAGGGTTAGGGTTAGGGTTAGGGTTAGGGGTAGGATTAGGGTTAGGGTTAGGGTTTGGGTTAGGGTTATGGTTAGGTTTACGGTTAGGGTTAGGATTAGGGTTAGGGTTTGTGTTAAGATTAGGGTTTGGGTTTGGGTTAGGTTTAGGGTTAGGTTTAGGGTTTGATTTAGGGTTAGGGTTAGAGTTAGGGTTAGTGTTAGGGTTTGGGTTAGGGTTAGGGTTAGGACTAGGGTTAGTGTTAGGGTTAGGTTTAGGGTTAGCATTAGGGTTAGGATTAGGGTTAGGGTTAGGGTGTGTGTTAGGGTTAGGGTTAGGGTTAGGGTTTGGGTTAGGGTTAGGGTTAGGGTTAGGATTTGGGTTAGGGTTAGGGTTAGGGTTAGGGTTAGGGTTTGGGTTAGGATTAGGGTTAGGGTTAGGGTTTGGGTTAGGGTTAGGGTTAGGGTTACGGTTAGGGTTAGGATTAGGGTTAGGGTTTGTGTTAAGATTAGGGTGTGGTTTTGGGTTAGGGTTAGGGATAAGGTAAGGGTTAGGTTTAGAATTAGGGTTAGTGTTAAGGTTAGGGTTAGGGTTAGGGTTAGGATAAGGATGAGGGTTAGGGTTAGGGTTAGGATTAGGGTTATTATTTGGGTTATGGTTTGGGTTAGGGTTAGGGTTAGGATTTGGGTTAGTGTTAGAGTTAGGTTTTGAGTTAGGTTTAGGTTTAGGGTTAGGTTAGGGTTTGGGTTAGAGTTAGGGTTAGGGTTAGGTTTTGGGTTTGGTTTAGAGTTAGGGTTAGGTTAGGGTTTGGGTTAGAGTTAGGGTTAGGGTGAGGTGTTTTATTAGGGTTATGGTTAGGGTTAGGGTTAGGATTAGGGTTACGGTTAGGGTTCCGATTAGAGTTAGGTTTAGATTTTGGGTTTGGGTAAGGGTTAAGGTTAGATTTAGGGTTAGGGTTAGGGTTAGGGTTAGGATTAGGGTTAGGGTTAGGGTTCCGATTAGAGTTAGGTTTAGAGTTTGGGTTTGGGTAAGGGTTAAGTTTAGGTTTAGGTTTAGGGTTAGGGGTAGGGTTAGGACTAGGATTAGGGTTAGGGTTAGGGTTAGGTTAGGGTTTATGTTAGAGTTAGGGTTAGGGTTAGGGGTTGGATTAGGTTTATGGTTAGGGTTAGGCTTTAGGTTTGGGTTATGGTTAGGGTTAGGGTTAGGGTTTAAGGGTAGGATTAGGGTTAGTGTTAGGGTTTGGGTTAGGGTTAGGGTTACGGTGTGGGTTTGGGTTAGGGTTAGGGTTAGGGTTAGGGTTTCGGTGTGGGTTATGTTTTGGGTTAGGTTTAGTGTTAGGGTTAGGGTTTCGGTTCAGGTTAGGATTAGGGTTAGGTTTTGAGTTTGAATAAGGTTTAGGGTTAGCATTAGGGTTAGGGGTAGGTTTAGGATTAGTGTTTCGGTTAGGGTTAGGGTTAGGGTTAGGGTTCCGATTAGAGTTAGGTTTAGTGTTTGGGTTTGGGTAAGGTTTAAGGTTAGGGTTAGGGTTAGGGTTAGGGTTAGGGTGAGGGTTAGGGTTTCGGTTTGGGTTATGTTTTGGGTTAGGTTTAGGTTTAGGGTTAGGGGTAGGGTTAGGGTTAGGGTTAGGGTTAGGGTTAGGATTAGGGTTAGGATTTGAGTTTGAATTAGGTTTAGGGTTAGCATTAGGGTTAGGGTTAGGTTTAGGATTAGTGTTTCGGTTAGGGTTAGGGTTAGGGTTAGGGTTAGGGTTCCGATTAGAGTTAGGTTTAGTGTTTGGGTTTGGGTAAGGTTTAAGGTTAGGGTTAGGGTTAGGGTTAGGGTTAGGGTTAGGGTTTCGGTTTGGGTTATGTTTTGGGTTTGGTTTAGGGTTAGGGTTAGGGTTAGGGTTAGGGTTAGGGTTAGGATTAGGGTTAGGATTTGAGTTTGAATTAGGTTTAGGGTTTGCATTAGGGTTAGGGTTAGGTTTAGGATAAGTGTTTCAGTTAGGGTTAGGGTTAGGGTTAGGGTTAGGGTGAGGGTTAGGGTTTGATTTAGGGTTATGGTTAGGGTTAGGGTTAGTGTTAGGGTTTGGGTTAGGGTTAGGGTTAAGACTAGGGTTATGTTAGGGTTAGGTTTAGGGTTAGCATTAGGGTTAGGATTAGGGTTAGGGTTAGGGTTTGGGTTAGGGTTAGGGTTAGGGTTAGGGTTAGGGTTTGGGTTAGGGTTAGGGTTATGGTTAGGGTTTGAGTTAGGGTTAGGGTTAGGGTTTGGGTTAGGATTAGGGTTAGTGTTAGGGTTTGGGTTAGGGTTAGGCTTACGGTGTGGGTTTTGGTTAGGGTTAGGGTTAGGGTTAGGGTTTCGGTTTGGGTTATGTTTTGGGTTAGGTTTAGGGTTAGGGTTAGGGTTTCGGTTCGGTTTAGGATTAGGGTTAGGGTTTGAGTTTGAATTAGGTTTAGGGTTAGCATTAGGGTTAGGGTTAGGTTTAGGATAAGTGTTTCAGTTAGGGTTAGGGTTAGGGTTAGGGTTAGGGTGAGGGTTAGGGTTTGATTTAGGGTTATGGTTAGGGTTAGGGTTAGTGTTAGGGTTTGGGTTAGGGTTAGGGTTAGGGTTCGGGTTAGGATTTGGGTTAGGGTTAGGGTTAGAGTCGGATTTGGATTAGAGTTATGGTGAAGGTTAGGGGTTGGGTTAGGGTTAAGTTTTGGTTTAGGGTTAGGGTTAGGGTTAGGGTTTGGGTTAGGGTTAGGTTTCAATCTGGGTTAGTATTAGGGTTATGGTTAGTGTTAAGATTATGGTTAGGGTTAGGGTTAGGGTTAGGGTTAGGGATTGGGTTAGGGTTAGGGTTATGGTTAGGGTTTGAGTTAGGGTTAGGGTTAGGGTTAGGGTTTGGGTTAGGATTAGGGTTAGTGTTAGGGTTTGGGTTAGGGTTAGGCTTACGGTGTGGGTTTTGGTTAGGGTTACGGTTAGGGTTAGGGTTTCGGTGTGGGTTATGTTTTGGGTTAGGTTTAGGGTTAGGGTTAGGGTTTCGGTTCGGTTTAGGATTAGGGTTAGGGTTTGAGTTTGAATTAGGTTTAGGGTTAGCATTAGGGTTAGGGTTAGGTTTAGGATAAGTGTTTCAGTTAGGGTTAGGGTTAGGGTTAGGGTTAGGGTGAGGGTTAGGGTTTGATTTAGGGTTATGGTTAGGGTTAGGGTTAGTGTTAGGGTTTGGGTTAGGGTTAGGGTTAGGGTTCGGGTTAGGATTTGGGTTAGGGTTAGGGTTAGAGTCGGATTTGGATTAGAGTTATGGTGAAGGTTAGGGGTTGGGTTAGGGTTAAGTTTTGGGTTAGGGTTAGGGTTAGGGTTAGGGTTTGGGTTAGGGTTAGGTTTCAATCTGGGTTAGTATTAGGGTTATGGTTAGTGTTAAGATTATGGTTAGGGTTAGGGTTAGGGTTAGGTTTTGGGTGAGGGTTAGGGTTAGGGTTAGAGTTAGACTTGGGTTTAGGGTTAGGGTTAGGGTTAGGGTTAGGGTTAGGATTAGGGTTATTATTTGGGTTAGGGTTTGGGTTAGGGGTAGTGTCAGGGTTTGGGTTAGTGTTAGAGTTAGGGTTTTAGTTAGGGTTAGGTTTAGGCTTACATTGGTGTTGGGTTAGAGTTAGGGTTAGGGTTAGGGTTTGGGTTTGGTTTAGAGTTAGGGTTATATTAGGGTTTGGTTTAGAGTTAGGGTTAGGGTGAGTTGTTGGATTAGGTTTATGGTTAGGGTTAGGGTTAGGATTAGGGTTAGGGTTAGGGTTCCGATTAGAGTTAGGTTTAGAGTTTGGGTTTGGGTAAGGGTTAAGGTTAGGATTAGGGTTAGGGTTAGGAGTAGGATTAGTGTTAGGGTTAGTGTTAGGTTTAGGGTTAGGGTTTGGGTTTAGGTTTGGGTTATGGTTAGGCTTAGTGTTAGGGTTAGGGTTTAGGGTTAGGTTTAGAGTTAGGGTTAGGTTTTCGGTTTGGGTTATGTTTTGGGTTAGGTTTAGGGTTAGGGTTAGGGTTTGGGTTCGGGTTAGGAATAGGGTTATGGTTTGAGTTTGAATTAGGTTTAGGGTTAGCATTAGGGTTAGGGTTAGGTTTAGGATTTGTGTTTCAGTTAGGCTTAATGTTAGGGTTAGGATTTGGGTACGGGTTAGGTTTAGGATTAGGTTTAGGGTTTGGTTTAGGTTTAGGGTTAGGGTTAGGGTTTGTGTTAGGGTTTCGTTTAGGGTTAGGTTTTGGAATAGGGTTAGTGGTAGGGTTAGGTTTAGGGTTACCATTAGGGTTATGATTAGGTTTAGGGTTAGGGTTTGGGTTAGGGTTAGGGTTAGGGTTAGGGTTAGGGTTAGGTTTAGGGTTTGGTTTAGGGTTATGGTTAGGGTTAGGGTTTGGGTGAGGGTTAGGGTTAGGGTTAGGGTTAGGGTTTGTGTTAAGATTAGGGTTTGGGTTTGGGTTATTTTAGGGTTTGGGTTACAGTTAGGGTTAGGGTTAGGGTTTGGGTTAGGGTTAAGGTTACGTTTAGGCTTAGGGTTTGTGTTAGGGTTAGGGTAAGCGTTAGGAGTAGGGTTAGGGTTTAGGTTTTCGGTTAGGGTTAGTGTTAGGGTTAGTGTTAGGATTAGGGTATGGGTTAGGGTTTAGGTTTGGTTAGGTTTAGGGTTAGGGTTATGGTTAGGTTTAACATTAGTGTTAGGGTTAGGGTTATGGTTAGGGTTAGCGTTAGGGTTAGGTTTTGGGTTTGGGTTTTGTTTAGGGTTTGGGTTAGGGTTAGGGTTTGGGTTAGGGTTAGAGTTTGGGTTAGGGTTAGAGTTAGGGTTCGGGTTATGATTTGGGTTAGGGTTAGGGTTAGAGTCGGATTTGGGTTAGAGTTATGGTGAGGGTTAGGGGTTGGGTTAGGGTTAGGGTTACGGTTAGGATTAGGGTTAGGGTTAGGGTTTGGATTAGGGTTAGTTTTAGGATTTGGGTTTGGGTAAGGGTAAGGGTTAGGGTTAGGGTTAGGAGTAGGGTTAGTGTTTAGATTTTCGGTTACGGTTAATGTTAGGGTTAGGGTTAGGATTAGGGTTTTTTTTAGGGTTAAGGTTAGGGTTAGGGTTTGGGTTAGGGTTAGGGTTAGGGTTTGGGTTAGGGTTAGGGTTAGGGTTAGGCTTAGGCTTAGGTTTGAATTTGGGTTAGTGTTAGGGCTAGGGTTAGTGTAAAGTTTAGGGTTTGGATTTGGGTTAGGGTTAGGGTTTGAGTTACGATTAGGGTAAAGTTTACGGTTTAGGTTTCGGTTTGGTTTATGGTTAGGGTTAGGGTTATGGTTAGGTTTAGGGTTAGGGTTAGGGTGAGGTTTTGGGTTAAGTTTAGGGTTAGGATTAGGGTTTGGTTTTGCGTTAGGGTTTGGATTAGGGTTAGGGTTTGGGTTAGGGTTAGGGTTAGGGTTAGGGTTAGGATTTGGGTTAGGGTTAGGGTTAGGTTGAGGGTTAGGTGTTGGGTTAGGATTAGGGTTACGGTTAGGATTAGGATTACGGTTAGGTTTTGGATTAGGGTTCGTTTTAGAGTTTGGGTT
>JAJHUQ010000043.1:2345000-2347500 GCA_035773235.1 Eospalax fontanierii | reverse complement strand
TTACGGTTTGGGTTAGAGTTAGGGTTAGGGTTAACGTTTCAGTTAGGGTTATGGTTAGGGTTAGGATTAGGGTTAGGGTTAGGTTTAGGATTTGTGTTTCAGTTAGGCTTAATGTTAGGGTTAGGATTTGGGTACGGGTTAGGTTTAGGATTAGGTTTAGGGTTTGATTTAGGGTTAGGGTTAAGGTTAGGGTTAGTGTTAGGGTTTGGGTTAGGGTTAGGGTTAGGAATAGGGTTAGTGGTAGGGTTAGGTTTAGGGTTACCATTAGGGTTATGATTAGGTTTAGGGTTAGGGATTGGGTTAGGGTTAGGGTTAGGGTTAGGGTTAGGGTTAGGTTTAGGGTTTTGTTTAGGGTTATGGTTAGGGTTAGGGTTTGGGTGAGGGTTAGGGTTAGGGTTAGGGTTAGGGTTTGTGTTAAGATTAGGGTTTGGGTTTGGGTTATTTTAGGGTTTGGGTTACAGTTACGGTTAGGGTTAGGGTTTGGGTTTGCTTTAGTGTTAGGGTTAGGTTAGGGTTTGGGTTAGAGTTAGGGTTAGGGTGAGGTGTTGGATTAGGGTTATGGTTAGGGTTAGGGTTAGGATTAGGGTTAGGGTTAGGGTTCCGATTAGAGTTAGGTTTAGAGTTTGGCTTTGGGTAAGGGTTAAGGTTAGGGTTAGGGTTAGGGTTAGGGTTAGGGTTAGGACTAGGATTAGGGTTAGGGTTAGGGTTAGGATTAGGGTTACGGTTAGGGTTAGGGTTAGGTTTTCGGTTTGGGTTATGTTTTGGGTTAGGTTTAGGGTTAGGGTTAGGGTTAGGGTTAAGCTTAGGATTAGGGTTAGGGTTTGAGTTTGAATTAGGTTTAGGGTTAGGATTAGGGTTAGGGTTAGATTTAGGATAAGTGTTTCAGTTAGGGTTTGGCTTATGGTTAGGGTTAGGGTTACGGTTAGTTTTTGGGTTAGGGTTAGTGTTAGGGTTAGGGTTTGGGTTAGGGTTAGGGTTAGGGTTAGGGTTAGGTTTTGGGTTAGGATTAGGGTTAGGGTTAGGGTTAGGGTTAGGGTTAGGGTTAGGACTTGGATTAGGGTTATGGTTAGGGTTAGGGTTAGGATTAGGGTTAGGGTTAGGGTTCCGATTAGAGTTAGGTTTAGAGTTTGGGTTTGGGTAAGGGTTAAGGTTAGGTTTAGGGTTAGGGTTAGGGTTAGGGTTAGGGTTTGGACTAGGATTAGGGCTAGGGTTAGGGTTAGGATTATTGTTAGGGTTTGGTTTTAGGTTTCGGTTATGGTTAGGGTAAGGGTTAGGGTTAGGTTTTAGGGTTAGTGTTAGGTTTAAGGTTAGGGTTTCGGTTTGGGTTATGTTTTGGGTTAGGTTTAGGGTTAGGGTTAGGGTTTGAGTTGGAATTAGGTTTAAGGTTAGCATTAGGGTTAGGGTTAGGTTTAGGATTAGTGTTTCAGTTAGGGTTAGGGTTAGGGTTAGGGTTTGGGTTCGGGTTATTGTTAGGGTTAGGTTTAGGTTTTGATTTAGGGTTATGTTTAGGGTTAGGGTTTTTGTTAGGGTTTGGGTTAGGGTTAGGTTTGAGACTAGGGTTAGTGTTAGGGTTAGGTTTAGGGTTAGCATTAGGGTTAGGATTAGGGTTAAGCTTACGGTTTGGGTTAGTGTTAGGGTTAGGGTTAGGGTTAGGGTTTGGGTTAGGGTTAGGGTTAGGGTTATGGTTAGGTTTAGCATTAGGGCTAGGGTTAGGGTTATGGTTAGGTTAGCTTTAGGGTTAGGGTTAGGGTTTGTGTTTGGGTTAGGGTTTGGGTTAGGGTTAGGGTTTGGGTTAGGGTTAGGGTTAGGGTTCGGGTTAGGATTTGGCTTAGGGTTAGGGTTAGAGTCGGATTTGGGTTAGAGTTATGGTGAGGGTTAGGGGTTGGGTTAGGGTTAGGGTTACGGTTAGGGTTGGGGTTATGGTTAGGGTTAGGATTAGGGTTAGGGTTAGGGTTAGGGTTACGGTTTCGCTTTCGGTTATGTTTTGGGTTTGTTTTAGGGTTAGGTTTAGGGTTTGGGTTGGGTTAGGATTAGGGTTAGGGTTTGAGTTTGAATTAGGTTTAGGGTTAGCATTAGGGTTAGGGTTAGGTTTAGGATAAGTGTTTCAGTTAGGGTTAGGGTTAGGGTTTGCGTTCGGGTTAGGGTTAGGGTTAGGGTTTGATTTAGGGTTAAGGTTAGGGTTAGGGTTAGTGTTAGGGTTTGGGTTACGGTTACGGTTAGGAGTAGGGTTAGTGTTAGGGTTAGGTTTAGGGTTAGCATTAGGGTTAGGATTAGCGTTAGGGTTAGGGTTTGGGTTAGGGTTAGGGTTAGGGTTAGGGTTAGGGTTTGGGTTAGGGTTAGGGTTAGGGTTAGGGTTAGGGTTAGGGTCTGGTTAGGGTTAGGGTTAGGATTAGGGTTAGGGTTTGTGTTAAGATCAGGGTTTGGGTTTGGGTTAGGGTTAGGGTTAGGGTTAGGGTTAGAATTAGGGTTAGGGTTAAGTTTAGGGTTAGGGTTAGGGTTA
>JAJHUQ010000043.1:2325000-2327500 GCA_035773235.1 Eospalax fontanierii | reverse complement strand
TAGGGTTTGGGTTAGGGTTAGGGTTAGGGTTCGGGTTAGGATTTGGGTTAGGGTTAGGGTTAGTGTCGGATTTGGGTTAGAGTTATGGTGAGGGTTAGGGGTTGGGTTAGGGTTAGGGTTACGGTTAGGGTTGGGGTTATGGTTAGGGTTAGGATTAGGGTTAGGGTTAGGGTTAGGGTTACGGTTTCGCTTTCGGTTATGTTTTGGGTTAGTTTTAGGGTTAGGTTTAGGGTTTGGGTTGGGTTAGGATTAGGGTTAGGGTTGAGTTTGAATTAGGTTTAGGGTTAGCATTAGGGTTAGGGTTAGGTTTAGGATAAGTGTTTCAGTTAGGGTTAGGGTTAGGGTTTGGGTTCGGGTTAGGGTTAGGGTTAGGGTTTGATTTAGGGTTAAGGTTAGGGTTAGGGTGAGTGTTAGGGTTTGGGTTACGGTTACGGTTAGGAGTAGGGTTAGTGTTAGGGTTAGGTTTAGGGTTAGCATTAGGGTTAGGATTAGCGTTAGGGTTAGGGTTTGGGTTAGGGTTACGGTTAGCGTTAGGGTTAGGGTTAGGGTTTGGGTTAGGGTTAGGGTTAGGGTAAGGGTTAGGGTCTGGTTAGGGTTAGGGTTAGGATTAGGGTTAGGGTTTGTGTTACGATCAGGGTTTGGGTTTGGGTTAGGGTTTGGGTTAGGGTTAGGGTTAGAATTAGGGTTAGGGTTAAGTTTAATGTAAGGGTTAGGGTTAGGATAAGGATGAGGGTTAGGGTTAGGGTTAGGATTAGTGTTATTATTTGGGTTATGGTTTGGGTTAGGGTTAGGGTTAGGGTTTGGGTTAGTGTTAGAGTTAGGGTTTGAGTTAGGGTTAGGTATAGGGTTAGGTTAGGGTTTGGTTTAGAGTTAGGGTTAGGGTTAGGTTTGGGTTTGGTTTAGAGTTAGGGTTAGGTTTGGGTTTGGGATAGAGTTAGTGTTAGGGTGAGGTGTTGGATTAGTGTTATGGTTAGGGTTAGGGTTAGGATTAGGGTTAGGGTTAGGGTTCCGATTAGAGTTAGGTTTAGAGTTTGGGTTTTGTAAGTGTTAAGGTTAGGGTTAGGGTTAGGGTTAGGGTTAGGGTTAGGGTTAGGACTTGGATTAGGGTTAGGGTTAGGGTTAGGATAATGGTTAGGGTTTGGATTTAGGTTTTGGTTATGTTTAGGGTAAGTGTTAGGGTTAGGGTTTCGGGTTAGGGTGAGGGTTAGGGTTAGGGTTTCGATTTTGGTTTTGTTTTGGGTTAGGTTTAGGGTTAGGGTTAGGGTTTGGGTTCGGGTTAGGATTAGGGTTAGGGTTTGAGTTTGAATTAGGTTTAGGGTTAGCATTAGGGTTAGGGTTAGGTTTAGGATTAGTGTTTCAGTTAGGGTTAGGGTTAGGGTTAGGGTTTGGGTTCGGGTTAGGGTTAGGTTTAGGGTTTGATTTACGGTTAGGGTTAGGGTTAGGGTTAGTGTTAGGGTTTGGGTAGGGTTAGGGTTAGGCCTAGGGGTAGTTTTTGGGTTAGGTTTAGGGTTAGCATTAGGGTTAGGATTAGGGTTAGGTTTAGGGTTTGGGTTAGGGTTAGGGTTAGTTTTAGTGTTAGGGTTATTGTTTGGGTTAGGGTTAGGGTTAGGATTAGGGTTAGGGTTTGTGTTAAGATTAGGGTTTGGGTTTGGGTTAGGGTTAGGGTTAGGGTTTGGATTAAGGTTACGTTTAGGGTTAGGGTTTGGTTTAGGGTTAGGGTTAGGGTTACGGTAAGCGTTTGGGTTAGGGTTAGGGTTAGGGTTTGTTTTAGGGTTAGGGTTAGGGTTAGGGTTAGGGTTTGGGTTAGGGTTTGGGGTTAGGGGTTAAGTTAAGGTTTATTGTTAGGGTTAGGGATTTGGTTAGGGTTAGGGTTAGGTTTAGGCTTAGGTTTAGATTTTGGGTTAGCGATAGGTTAGCGTTTGGGTTAGGGTTAGGGTTAGGGTTAGGTTTAGGTTTTCGGTTAAGTTTCGGGTTAGGGTTAGGGTTTGCGTTCGGGTTGGGTTAGTGTTAGGGTTTTAGTTAGGGTTAGGGTTAGGTTTAGGGTTATGGTTAGGTTTAGGGTTTGGGTTAGGGTTAGGCTTAGGGTTAGGGTTTGAGTTTGAGTTAGATTTAGGGTTAGCATTATGGTTAGGATTAGGGTTAGGATTAGGTTTTGGGTTAGGGTTAGGGTTAGGGTTAGGGTTTGGGTTAGGGTTAGGTTTTAATCTGGGTTAGTGTTAGGGTTAGGGTTAGTGTTAAGATTATGGTTAGGGTTAGGGTTAGGGTTAGGTTATCTGTTAGGATTAGGGTTATGTTTAGAATTAGGGTTAATGTTAGGGTTAGGGTTAGGGTTAGGGTTAGGATAAGGCTGAGGGTTAGGGTTAGTTTTAGGATTAGGGTTATTATTCGGGTTATGGTTTGGGTTAGGGTTAGGGTTAGGGTTTGGGTTAGTTTTAGAGTTAGGGTTTGAGTTAGGGTTAGGTTTAGGGTTAGGGTAGAGTTAGGTGTAGGGTTAGGGTTA
>JAJHUQ010000043.1:2262500-2272500 GCA_035773235.1 Eospalax fontanierii | reverse complement strand
AACATTAGTGTTAGGGTTAGGGTTATGGTTAGGGTTAGCGTTAGGGTTAGGTTTTGGGTTTGGGTTTTGTTTAGGGTTTGGGTTAGGGTTAGGGTTTGGGTTAGGGTTAGAGTTTGGGTTAGGGTTAGAGTTAGGGTTCGGGTTATGATTTGGGTTAGGGTTAGGGTTAGAGTCGGATTTGGGTTAGAGTTATGGTGAGGGTTAGGGGTTGGGTTAGGGTTAGGGTTACGGTTAGGATTAGGGTTAGGGTTAGGGTTTGGATTAGGGTTAGTTTTAGGATTTGGGTTTGGGTAAGGGTAAGGGTTAGGGTTAGGGTTAGGAGTAGGGTTAGTGTTTAGATTTTCGGTTACGGTTAATGTTAGGGTTAGGGTTAGGATTAGGGTTTTTTTTAGGGTTAAGGTTAGGGTTAGGGTTTGGGTTAGGGTTAGGGTTAGGTTTTGGGTTAGGGTTAGGGTTAGGGTTAGGCTTAGGCTTAGGTTTGAGTTTGGGTTAGTGTTAGGGCTAGGGTTAGCGTAAAGTTTAGGGTTTGGATTTGGGTTAGGGTTAGGGTTTGAGTTACGATTAGGGTAAAGTTTACGGTTTAGGTTTCGGTTTGGTTTATGGTTAGGGTTAGGGTTATGGTTAGGTTTAGGGTTAGGGTTAGGGTGAGGTTTTGGGTTAAGTTTAGGGTTAGGATTAGGGTTTGGTTTTGCGTTAGGGTTTGGATTAGGGTTAGGGTTTGGGTTAGGGTTAGGGTTAGGGTTAGGGTTAGGATTTGGGTTAGGGTTAGGGTTAGGGTGAGGGTTAGGTGTTGGGTTAGGATTAGGGTTACGGTTAGGATTAGGATTACGGTTAGGTTTTGGATTAGGGTTCGTTTTAGAGTTTGGGTTTGGGTAAGGGTAAGGGTTAGGGTTAGGGTTAGGATAAGGATGAGGGTTAGGGTTAGGGTTAGGATTAGGGTTAGTATTTGGGTTATGGTTTAGGTTTGGGTTAGGGTTAGGGTTTGGGTTAGTGTTAGGATTTGGGTTAGAGTTAGGGTTAGGGTTAGGGTTTGGGTTTGGGTTAGGGTTAGGTTTAGGTTAGGGTTTGGGTTAGAGTTAGGTTTAGGGTTATGGGTTGGATTAGGGTTATGGTTAGGGTTAATTTTAGGATTAGGGTTAGGGTTAGGCTTTAGGTTTAGTTTATGGTTAGGGTTAGGGTTTAAGTGTAGGATTAGGGTTAGTGTTAGGGTTTGGGTTAAGGTTAGGCTTACGGTGTGGGTTTTGGTTAGGGTTAGGGTTAGGGTTAGCGTTTCGGTGTGGGTTATGTTTTGGGTTAGGTTTAGGGTTAGGGTTAGGGTTTCGGTTCGGGTTAGGATTAGGGTTAGGGTTTGAGTTTGAATTAGGTTTAGGGTTAGCATTAGGGTTAGGGTAAGGTTTAGGATTAGTGTTTCGGTTAGGTTTAGGGTTATTATTAGGGTTTGGGTTAGGGTTAGTGTTAGGGTTTGGGTTTTAGTTAGAATTAGGGTTAGTGTTAGGGTTAGGTTTTGTGTTAGTGTTAGGGATAAGCTTAGTGTTAGTGTTAGGGTTTGGGTTAGGGTTAGGGTTAGGTTTAGAGTTAGGATTAGGTTTAGGGTTAGGGTTAGATTTAGGGTTTGGTTTAGGAGTAGTGTTAGGGTTAGGTTTAGGGTTTGGGTTAGGTTTAGGGTTAGGGTTAGGGTTTGGGTTCGGATTCGAGTTAGGGTTAGGGTTAGGGTTTGAGTTAGGGTTAGGGTTAGGGTTAGGGGTAGGGTTAGGGTTAGGGTTAGGGTTAGGGTTTGGGTTAGGGTTAGGGTTAGGGTTAGGGTTAGGGTTAGGGTTTGGGTTAGGGTTAGGGTTAGGGTTAGGGTTTGGGTTAGGGTTAGGGTTAGGGTTGGGGTTAGGGTTAGGGGTAGGATTAGGGTTAGGGTTAGGGTTTGGGTTAGGGTTATGGTTAGGTTTACGGTTAGGGTTAGGATTAGGGTTAGGGTTTGGGTTAAGATTAGGGTTTGGGTTTGGGTTAGGTTTAGTGTTAGGGTTAGGGTTTGATTTAGGGTTAGGGTTAGAGTTAGGGTTAGTGTTAGGGTTTGGGTTAGGTTTAGGGTTAGGACTAGGGTTAGTGTTAGGGTTAGGTTTAGGGTTAGCATTAGGGTTAGGATTAGGGTTAGGGTTAGGGTGTGTGTTAGGGTTAGGGTTAGGGTTAGGGTTAGGGTTTGGGTTAGGGTTAGGGTTAGGGTTAGGATTTGGGTTAGGGTTAGGGTTAGGGTTAGGGTTACGGTTAGGGTTAGGATTAGGGTTAGGGTTAGGGTTAAGGTTAGGGTTAGGTTTAGAATTAGGGTTAGTGTTAAGGTTATGGTTAGGGTTAGGGTTAGGGTTAGGGTTAGGGTTAGGGTTAGGGTTTCGGTTAGGGTTAGGGTTAGGGTTTGGGTTAGGGTTAGGGTTTGGGTTAGGGTTAGGGTTATGGTTAGGGTTTGAGTTAGGGTTAGGGTTAGGGTTAGGGTTTGGGTTAGGGTTAGGGTTAGGATTAGGGTTAGGGTTAGGGTTTGGGTTAGGGTTAGGGTTAGGGTTTGGGTTAGGGTTAGGGTTAGGGTTAGGGTTTGGGTTAGGGTTAGGGTTATGGTTAGGGTTTGAGTTAGGGTTAGGGTTAGGGTTAGGGTTTGGGTTAGGGTTAGGGTTAGGGTTATGGTTTGGGTCAGGGTTAGGGTTAGTGTTATGGTTAGGGTTAGGATTAGGGTTAGGGTTTGTGTTAAGATTAGGGTTTGGGTTTGGGTTAGGGTTAGCGTTAGGGTTAGGGTTAGGGTTAGGGTTATGTTTACAATTAGGGTTAGTGTTAAGGTTAGGGTTAGGGTTAGGGTTAGGATAAGGATGAAGGTTAGGGTTAGGGTTAGGATTAGGGTTACTATTTGGGTTATGGTTAGGGTTAGGATTAGGGTTAGGGTTTGTGTTAAGATTAGGGTTTGGGTTTGGGTTAGGGTTAGGGTTAGGGTTAGGGTTTGGGTTAGGGTTAGGGTTAGGGTTACGGTTAGGGTTAGGGTTAGGGTTAGGGTTTGGGTTAGGTTTAGGGTTAGGGTTAGGGTTAGGGTTTGGGTTAGTGTTAGGGTTAGGGTTAGGGTTTGGGTTATGTTTAGGGTTGGAGTTAGGATTAGGGTTAGGGTTTGTGTTAAAATTAGGGTTTGGGTTAGGGTTAGGGTTAGGGTTTGGGTTAGTGTTAGGTTTAGAATTAGGGTTAGGGTTAGGGTTAGGATAAGGATGAGGGTTAAGTTTAGGGTTAGGATTAGGGTTATTATTTGGGTTATGGTTTGGGTTAGTGTTAGGGTTAGGGTTTGGGTTAGTGTTAGAGTTAGGGTTTGAGTTAGGGTTAGGTTTAGGGTTAGGTTAAGGTTTGGGTTAGAGTTAGGGTTAGGGTTAGGGTTTGGGTTTGGTTTAGAGTTAGGGTTATGTTAGGCTTTGGGTTAGAGTTAGGGTTCGGGTGAGTTGTTGGATTAGGGTTATGGTTAGGGTTAGGGTTAGGGTTAGGATTAGGGTTAGGGTTAGGGTTCCGATTAGAGTTATGTTTAGAGTTTGGGTTTGGGTAAGGGTTAAGGTTAGGTTTAGGATTAGGTTTAGGGTTAGGGTTAGGGCTTCGGTTTGGGTTATATTTTGGGTTAGGATTAGGGTTAGGGTTAGGGTTTGGGTTCGGGTTAGGATTAGGGTTAGGGTTTGAGTTTGAATTAGGTTTAGGGTTACCATTAGCGTTAGGATTAGGGTTAGGGTTTGCGTTTGGGTTCGGGTTAGGGTTAGGGTTAGGGTTTGGGTTAGGGTTAGGGTTAGTGTTAGGGTTTGGGAATGGGTTGGGATAAGAGTTAGGGTTAGGGTTTGGCTTAGGGTTAGGTTTCGGGTTAGTTTTTGGTTTAGGGTTAGGGTTAGGTTTACGGTTGGGTTAGGGTTTTGGGTTAGGGTTAGTGTTAGGGTTTGGGTTAGGGTTAGGGTTAGGGTTAGGGTTTGGGTTAGGGTTAGGTTTGAATCTGGGTTAGTGTTAGGGTTAGGGTTAGGGTTAAGATTAGGTTTACGGTTAGGGTTAGGGTTAGGTTTTGGGTTAGGGTTAGGTTTAGGATTAGAATTAGGGTTAGGATTAGGGTTAGGGTTAGGGTTAGGGTTAGGATAAGGATGAGGGTTAGGGTTAGGGTTAGGATTAGGGTTATTATTTGGGTTATGGTTTGGGTTAGGGTTAGTGTTAGGGTTTGGTTTAGTGTTAGAGTTAGGGTTTGAGTTAGGGTTAGGTTTAGGGTTAGGTTAGAGTTTGGGTTAGAGTTAGGGTTAGGGTTAGGGTTTGCGTTTGGTTTAGAGTTAGGGTTAGGTTAGGGTTTGGGTTAGAGTTAGGGTTCGCTTGAGGTGTTGGATTAGGGTTATGGTTAGGGTTAGGGTTAGGATTAGGGTTAGGGTTAGGGTTCCGTTTAGAGTTAGGTTTAGAGTTTGTGTTTGGGTAATGCTTAAGGTTAGTGTTAGTGTTAGGGTTAGGGTTAGGGTTAGGGTTAGGGTTAGGACTAGGATTAGGGTTAGGGTTAGGGTTAGGATTAGGGTTAGGGTTTGGGTTTAGGTTTGGGTTAATATTAGGGTTAGTGTTAGGGTTAGGGTTTAGGGTTAGGGTTAGATTTAGGGTTAGGGTTTCTGTTTGGGTTATGTTTTGGGTTAGGTTTAGGCTTAGGGTTAGTGTTTGGGTTCGGGTTAGGAATAGGGTTATTGTTTGAGTTTGAATTAGGTTTAGGGTTAGCATTAGGGTTAGGGTTAGGTTTAGGATTAGTGTTTCACTTAGGGTTAGGGTTAGGGTTACGGTTAGGGTGTGGGTTCGGGTTAGGGTTAGGGATAGGGTTAGGGTTTGATTTAGGGTTAGGGTTAGGGTTAGGTTTAGTGTTAGGGTTTGGGTTAGGGTTAGGGTTAGGACTAGGGTTAGTGTTAGGGTTAGGTTCAGTGTTAGCATTAGGGTTAGGATTAGGGTTAGGGTTAGGGTTTGGGTTAGGTTTAGGGTTAGGGTTAGGGTTAGGGTTTGGGTTAGGGTTAGGGTTAGGGTTAGGGTTTGGGTTATGTTTAGGGTTGGAGTTAGGATTAGGGTTAGGGTTAGGGTTCCGATTAGAGTTAGGTTTAGAGTTTGGGTTTGGGTAAGGGTTCAGGTTAGGGTTAGGGTTAGGGTTAGGGTTAGGGTTAGGGTTAGGACTAGAATTAGGGTTAGGGTTAGAGTTAGGATTAGGGTTAGTGTTTGTTTTTAGGTTTTGATTATGGTTAGGGTTAGTGTTAAGGTTAGGGTTAGGGTTAGGTTTAGGGTTAGGGTTAGGGTTAGGATTTTGGTTAGGGTTAGGGTTAGGGTTAGGGTTAGGGTTTGGGTTAGGGTTAAGGTTACGTTTAGGGTTAGGGTTTGTGTTAGGGTTAGGGTTAGCGTTAGGCGTAGGGTTAGGGTTTAGGTTTTCGGTTAGGGTTAGTGTTAGGGTTAGTGTTAGGATTAGGGTATGGGTTAGGGTTTAGGTTTGGTTAGGTTTAGGGTTAGGGTTATGGTTAGGTTTAACATTAGTGTTAGGGTTAGGGTTATGGTTAGGGTTAGCGTTAGGGTTAGGTTTTGGGTTTGGGTTTTGTTTAGGGTTTGGGTTAGGGTTAGGGTTTGGGTTAGGGTTAGAGTTTGGGTTAGGGTTAGAGTTAGGGTTCGGGTTATGATTTGGGTTAGGGTTAGGGTTAGAGTCGGATTTGGGTTAGAGTTATGGTGAGGGTTAGGGGTTGGGTTAGGGTTAGGGTTACGGTTAGGATTAGGGTTAGGGTTAGGGTTTGGATTAGGGTTAGTTTTAGGATTTGGGTTTGGGTAAGGGTAAGGGTTAGGGTTAGGGGTAGGAGTAGGGGTAGTGTTTAGATTTTCGTTTACGGTTAATGGTAGGGTTAGGGATAGGATTAGGGTTTTTTTTAGGGTTAAGGTTAGGGTAAGGGTTTGGGTTAGGGTTAGGGTTAGGGTTTGGGTTAGGGTTAGGGTTAGGGTTAGGCTTAGGCTTAGGTTTGAATTTGGGTTAGTGTTAGGGCTAGGGTTAGCGTAAAGTTTAGGGTTTGGATTTGGGTTAGGGTTAGGGTTTGAGTTACGATTAGGGTAAAGTTTACGGTTTAGGTTTCGGTTTGGTTTATGGTTAGGGTTAGGGTTATGGTTAGGTTTAGGGTTAGGGTTAGGGTGAGGTTTTGGGTTAAGTTTAGGGTTAGGATTAGGGTTTGGTTTTGCGTTAGGGTTTGGATTAGGGTTAGGGTTTGGGTTAGGGTTAGGGTTAGGGTTAGGGTTAGGATTTGGGTTAGGGTTAGGGTTAGGGTGAGGGTTAGGTGTTGGGTTAGGATTAGGGTTACGGTTAGGATTAGGATTACGGTTAGGTTTTGGATTAGGGTTCGTTTTAGAGTTTGGGTTTGGGTAAGGGTAAGGGTTAGGGTTAGGGTTAGGATAAGGATGAGGGTTAGGGTTAGGGTTAGGATTAGGGTTAGTATTTGGGTTATGGTTTAGGTTTGGGTTAGGGTTAGGGTTTGGGTTAGTGTTAGGATTTGGGTTAGAGTTAGGGTTAGGGTTAGGGTTTGGGTTTGGGTTAGGGTTAGGTTTAGGTTAGGGTTTGGGTTAGAGTTAGGTTTAGGGTTATGGGTTGGATTAGGGTTATGGTTAGGGTTAATTTTAGGATTAGGGTTAGGGTTAGGCTTTAGGTTTAGTTTATGGTTAGGGTTAGGGTTTAAGTGTAGGATTAGGGTTAGTGTTAGGGTTTGGGTTAAGGTTAGGCTTACGGTGTGGGTTTTGGTTAGGCTTAGGGTTAGGGTTAGGGTTTCGGTGTGGGTTATGTTTTGGGTTAGGTTTAGGGTTAGGGTTACGGTTTCGGTTCGGGTTAGGATTAGGGTTAGGGTTTGAGTTTGAATTAGGTTTAGGGTTAGCATTAGGGTTAGGGTAAGGTTTAGGATTAGTGTTTCGGTTAGGTTTAGGGTTATTATTAGGGTTTGGGTTAGGGTTAGTGTTAGGGTTTGGGTTTTAGTTAGAATTAGGGTTAGTGTTAGGGTTAGGTTTTGTGTTAGTGTTAGGGTTAAGCTTAGTGTTAGTGTTAGGGTTTGGGTTAGGGTTAGGGTTAGGTTTAGAGTTAGGATTAGGTTTAGGGTTAGGGTTAGATTTAGGGTTTGGTTTAGGAGTAGTGTTAGGGTTAGGTTTAGGGTTTGGGTTAGGTTTAGGGTTAGGGTTAGGGTTTGGGTTCGGATTCGAGTTAGGGTTAGGGTTAGGGTTTGAGTTAGGGTTAGGGTTAGGGTTAGGGGTAGGGTTAGGGTTTGGGTCAGGGTGGGGGTTAGGGTTAGGGTTAGGGTTAGGGTTAGGGTTAGGGTTTGGGTTAGGGTTAGGGTTAGGGTTAGGGTTTGGGTTAGGGTTAGGGTTAGGGTTAGGGTTAGGGTTAGGGGTAGGATTAGGGTTAGGGTTAGGGTTTGGGTTAGGGTTATGGTTAGGTTTACGGTTAGGGTTAGGATTAGGGTTAGGGTTTGGGTTAAGATTAGGGTTTGGGTTTGGGTTAGGTTTAGTGTTAGGGTTAGGGTTTGATTTAGGGTTAAGGTTAGAGTTAGGGTTAGTGTTAGGGTTTGGGTTAGGTTTAGGGTTAGGCCTAGGGTTAGTGTTAGGGTTAGGTTTAGGGTTAGCATTAGGGTTAGGATTAGGGTTAGGGTTAGGGTGTGTGTTAGGGTTAGGGTTAGGGTTAGGGTTAGGGTTTGGGTTAGGGTTAGGGTTAGGGTTAGGATTTGGGTTAGGGTTAGGGTTAGGGTTAGGGTTACGGTTAGGGTTAGGATTAGGGTTAGGGTTAGGGTTAAGGTTAGGGTTAGGTTTAGAATTAGGGTTAGTGTTAAGGTTATGGTTAGGGTTAGGGTTAGGGTTAGGGTTAGGGTTAGGGTTAGGGTTTCGGTTAGGGTTAGGGTTAGGGTTTGGGTTAGGGTTAGGGTTTGGGTTAGGGTTAGGGTTATGGTTAGGGTTTGAGTTAGGGTTAGGGTTAGGGTTAGGGTTTGGGTTAGGGTTAGGGTTAGGATTAGGGTTAGGGTTAGGGTTTGGGTTAGGGTTAGGGTTAGGGTTACGGTTAGGGTTAGGGTTAGGGTTAGGGTTTGGGTTAGGGTTAGGGTTATGGTTAGGGTTTGAGTTAGGGTTAGGGTTAGGGTTAGGGTTTGGGTTAGGGTTAGGGTTAGGGTTATGGTTTGGGTCAGGGTTAGGGTTAGTGTTATGGTTAGGGTTAGGATTAGGGTTAGGGTTTGTGTTAAGATTAGGGTTTGGGTTTGGGTTAGGGTTAGGGTTAGGGTTAGGGTTAGGGTTAGGGTTATGTTTACAATTAGGGTTAGTGGTAAGGTTAGGGTTAGGGTTAGGGTTAGGATAAGGATGAAGGTTAGGGTTAGGGTTAGGATTAGGGTTACTATTTGGGTTATGGTTTGGGTTAGGGTTAGGGTTAGGGTTGGGGTTAGGGTTATGTTTAGGGTTAGGGTTTGGGTTAGTGTTAGAGTTAGGGTTTGTGTTAGAGTTAGGTTTAGGCTTACATTGGGGTTTGGGTTAGAGTTAGGGTTAGGGTTAGGGTTTGGTTTTGGTTTAGAGTTAGGGTTAGGTTAGGGTTTGACTTAGAGTTAGGGTTAGGGTGAGGTGTTGGATTAGGGTTATGGTTAGGGTTAGGGTTAGGATTAGGTTTAGGGTTAGGGTTCCGATTAGAGTTAGGTTTAGAGTTTGGGTTTTGGTAAGGGTTACGGTTAGGTTTAGGGTTAGGGTTAGGGTTAGGGTTAGGGTTAGGGTTAGGACTAGGATTAGGGTTATGGTTAGGGTTACGGTTAGGATTAGGGTTAGGGTTAGGGTTCCGATTAGAGTTAGGTTTAGAGTTTGGGTTTGGGTAAGGGTTAAGGTTAGGTTTAGGGTTAGGGTTAGGGTTAGGGTTAGGGTTAGGACTAGGATTAGGGTTAAGGTTAGGGTTTGGATTAGGGTTAGGGTTTGGTTTTAGGTTTGGGTTATGGTTAGTGTAAGTGTTAGGGTTAGGGTTTAGGGTTAGGGTTAGGTTTAGGGTAAGGGTTTCGGTTTGGGTTATGTTTTGGGTTAGGTTTAGGGTTACGGTTAGGGTTTGAATTGGAATTAGGTTTAGGGTTAGCATTAGGGTTAGGGTTAGGTTTAGGATTAGTGTTTCAGATACGGTTAGGGTTAGGGTTAGGGTGTGGGTTCGGTTTAGGGTTAGGATTAGGACTAGGGTTAGTGTTAGGGTTAGGGTTAGGGTTAGCATTAGGGTTAGGATTAGGGTTAGGGTTAGGGTTTGGGTTTTGGTTAGGTTTAGGGTTAGGTCTAGGGTTAAGGTTTGTGTTAGGGTTAGGAAAAGGGTTAGGGTTAGGGTTAGCGTTTGGGTTAGGGTTAGGGTTAGGGTTAGGATTAGGGTTAGGGTTTGTGTTAAGATTAGGGTTTGGATTTGGGTTAAGTTTAGGGTTAGGGTTTGGGTTAAGGTTACGTTTAGGGTTAGGGTTTGTGTTAGGGTTAGGGTTAGCGTTAGGAGTAGGGTTAGGGTTTAGGTTTTTGTTTAGGGTTAGTGTTAGGATTAGGGTTTGGGTTAGGGTTTAGGTTTGGTTAGGTTTAGGGTTACGGTTAGGGTTATCGTTAGGTTTAGCATTAGGGTTAGGGTTAGGGTTACGTTTAGGGTTGGTGTTAGGGTTAGGGTTAGGGTTTGGGTTTGGGTTAGGGTTTGGGTTAGGGTTAGGGTTTGGGTTAGGGTTAGGGTTAGGGTTCGTGTTAGGATTGGGGTTAGGGTTTGTGTTAGAGTCGGATTTGGGTTAGAGTTATGGTGAAGGTTAGGGGTTGGTTTAGGGTTAGGGTTACGGTTAGGATTAGGGTTAGGGTTAGTGTTTGGATTAGGGTTAGTTTTAGGGTTTGGGTTTGGGTAAGGGTAAGGGTTAGGGTTAGGGTTAGCGTTAGGATTAGGGTTAGGGTTTGGGTTAGGGTTAGGCTTAGGTTTGAATTTGGGTTAGTGTTAGGGCTAGGGTTAGTGTAAAGTTTACGGTTTGGATTTGGGTTA
>JAJHUQ010000043.1:2250000-2252500 GCA_035773235.1 Eospalax fontanierii | reverse complement strand
CGGTTAGCGTTAGGGATAGGGTTAGGGTTAGGGTTCCGATTAGATTTAGGTTTAGAGTTTGGGTTTGGGTAAGGTTTAAGGTTAGGGTTAGGGTTAGGGTTAGGGGTAGGGTTAGTACTAGGATTAGGGTTAGGGTTAGGGTTAGGATTAGGGTTAGGTTTAGGGTTAGGGTTTCGGTTTGGGTTATGTTTTGGGTTAGGTTTAGGGTTAGGGTTAGGGTTAGGGTTAGGGTTAGGGTTAGGGTTAGGGTTAGGATTAGGGTTAGGGTTTGAATTTGAATTAGGTTTAGGGTTAGCATTAGGGTTAGGGTTAGGTTTAGGATAAGTGTTTCAGTTAGGGTTAGGGTTAGGGTTAGGGTGAGGGGTAGGGTTGGGTATAGGGTTATGGTTCGGGTTAGGGTTAGTGTTAGCGTTTGGGTAAGGGTTAGGGTTAAGAATTGGGTTATGTTATGGTTAGGATTAGGGTTAGCATTAGGGTAAGGATTAGGGTAAGGTTAGGGTTTGGGTTAGGGTTAGGGTTAGGGTTAGGGTTAGGGTTTGGGTTAGGGTTAGGTTTATGGTTAGGGTTTGAGTTAGGGTTACGGTTAGGGTTAGGGTTTGGCTTAGGATTAGGGTTAGTGTAAGGGTTTGGGTTAGGGTTAGGTTTACGGTGTGCGTTTTGGTTAGGGTTAGGGTTAGGGTTAGGGTTTCGGTGTAGGTTATGTTTTGGGTTAGGTTTAGGGTTAGGCTTAGGATTTCGGTTCGGTTTAGGATTAGGGTTAGGGTTTGAGTTTGAATTAGGTTTAGGGTTAGCATTCGGTTTAGGGTAAGGTTTAGGATTAGTGTTTCGGTTAGGGTTAGGGTTAGGGTTAGGGTTTGGGTTAGGGTTAGGGTTAGGATTAGGGGTTAGGTTTAGGTTTAGGGATATTAATAGGGTTTGGGTTAGGGTTAGTGTTAGGGTTTGGGTTTTAGTTAGAATTAGGGTTAGTGTTACTGTTAGGTTTTGTGTTAGTGTTAGGGTTAAGCTTAGTGTTAGTGTTAGGGTTTGGGTTAGGGTTAGGGTTAGGTTTAGAGTTAGGATTAGGTTTAGGGTTAGGGTTAGATTTAGGGTTTTGTTTAGGAGTAGTGTTAGGGTTAGGTTTAGGGTTTGGGTTAGGTTTAGGGTTAGGGTTTGCGTTCGGGTTCGGGTTAGGGTTAGCGTTAGGGTTTGAGTTAGGGTTAGGGTTAGGGTTAGGGGTAGGGTTAGGGTTAGGGTTTGGGTTAGGGTTAGGGTTAGGGTTAGGGTTAGGGTTTGGGTTAGGGTTAGGGTTAGGCTTAGGATTTGGGTTAGGGTTAGGCTTAGGGTTAGGGTTAGGGTTTGGGTTAGGATTAGGGTTAGGGTTAGGGTTTGGGTTAGGGTTAGGTTTCGGGTTACGGTTAGGGTTAGGTTTAGGGTTAGGGTTTGTGTTAAGATTAGGGTTTGGGTTTGGGTTAGGGTTAGGGTTAGGTTTAGGGTTTGATTTAGGGTTAGGGTTAGGGTTAGGGTTAGTGTTAGGGTTTGGGTTAGGGTTAGGGTTAGGACTAGGGTTAGTGTTAGGGTTAGGTTTAGGGTTAGCATTAGGGTTAGGATTAGGGTTAGGGTTAGGGTTTGTGTTAGGGTTAGGGTTAGGGTTAGGGTTAGGGTTTGGGTTAGGGTTAGGGTTTGGGTTAGGGTTAGGGTTAGGGTTAGCATTAGGGTTAGGATTAGGGTTAGGGTTAGGGTTTGTGTTAGGGTTAGGGTTAGGGTTAGGGTTAGGGTTTGGGTTAGGGTTAGGGTTAGGGTTAGGGTTTGGGTTAGGGTTAGGGTTAGGGTTAGGGTTAGGGTTTGGGTTAGGATTAGGGTTAGGGTTAGGGTTTGGGTTAGTGTTAGGGTTAGTGTTACGGTTAGGGTTAGGATTTGTGTTAGGCTTAGGGTTAAGGTTAGGGTTAGGTTTACAATTAGGTTTAGTGTTAAGGTTAGGGTTAGGGTTAGGGTTAGGGTTAGGGTTTCGGTTAGGGTTAGGGTTAGGGTTAGGGTTAGGGTTAGGGTTTAGGGTTAGGGTTAGGGTTAGGGTTAGGGTTAGGGTTAGGGTTAGGGTTAGGGTTAGGGTTAGGCTGAGGTTTGAATTTGGGTTAGTGTTAGGGCTAGGGTTAGTGTAAAGTTTAGGGTTTGGATTTGGGTTAGGGTTAGGGTTTGAGTTACGATTAGGGTAAAGTTTACGGTTTAGGTTTCGGTTTGGTTTATGGTTAGGATTAGAGTTATGGTTAGGTTTACGGTTAGGGTTAGGGTTAGGGTTAGGGTGAGGGTTAAGGTTTGATTTAGGGTTATGGTTAGGGTTAGGGTTAGTTTTAGGGTTTGGGTTAGGGTTAGGGTTAAGACTAGGGTAATGTTGGGGTTAGGTTTAGGGTTAGCATTAGGGTTAGGATTAGGGTTAGGGTTAGGATTTGGGTTAGGGTTAGGGTTAGGCTTAGGGTTAGGGTTTGAGTTAGGGTTAGGTTTAGGGTTAGGGGTAGGGTTAGGGTTA
>JAJHUQ010000043.1:2210000-2215000 GCA_035773235.1 Eospalax fontanierii | reverse complement strand
GGTTATGGTTAGGGTTAGGGTTAGGTTTTGAGTTAGGGTTAGGGTTAGGGTTAGAGTTTGGGTTAGAGTTAGGGTTAGGGTTATGGGTTGGATTTGGGTTATGGTTAGGGTTAGGTTTAGGATTAGGGTTAGGGTTATTCTTTAGTTTTATCTTATGGTTAGGGTTAGGGTTAGGGTTTAAGGGTAGGATTAGGGTTAGTGTTACGGTTTGGGTTAGGGTTAGGCTTACGGTGTGGGTTTGGGTTAGGGTTAGGGATAGGGTTAGGGTTTCGGTGTGTGTTATGTTTTGGGTTAGGTTTAGGGTTAGGGTTAGGGTTTCGGTTCGGGTTAGGATTAGAGTTAGGGTTTGAGTTTGAATTAGGTTTAGGGTTAGCATTAGGGTTAGGGTTAGGTTTAGGATTAGTGTTTCGGTTAGGGTTAGGGTTTGGGTTAGGGTTAGGGTTAGGATTAGGGGTTAGGTTTAGGTTTAGGGTTATTATAAGGGTTTGGGTTAGGGTTAGTGTTAGAGTTTGGGTTTTAATTAGAATTAGGGTTAGTGTTAGGGTTAGGTTTTGTGTTAGTGTTAGGGTTAAGCTTAGTGTTAGTGTTAGGGTTTGGGTTAGGGTTAGGGTTAGGGTTAGAGTTAGGGTTAGGGTTAGGGATAGATTTAGGGTTTGGTTTAGGAGTAGTGTTAGGGTTAGGTTTAGGGTTTGGGTTAGGTTTGGGGGTAGGGTTAGACTTTGGGTTCAGGTTAGGGTTAGGTTTAGGGTTAGGGTTAGGGTTTTAGTTAGGGTTAGGTTTAGGGTTAGGGTTAGGGTTAGGGTTAGGGTTTGGGTTAGGGTTAGGTTTAGGATTAGGGTTTGAGTTTGAGTTAGGTTTAGGGTTAGCATTAGGGTTAGGATTAGGGTTAGGGTTTGGGTTTGGGTTAGGCTTAGGGTTAGGGTTAGGGTTTGGGTTAGGGTTAGGGTTAGGTTTAGGGTTAGGGTTTGGGTATGGGTTAGGTTAAGGGTTAGGGTTAGGGTTTGGCTTAGGGTTAGGTTTAGGGTTAGTTTTTGGGTTAGGGTTAGGGTTAGGTTTAGGGTTAGGTTTAGGTTTTGGTTTAGGGTTAGGGTTAGCGTTTTTGTTAGGGTTAGGTTTAGGGTTAGGGTTAGGTTTTGGTTTAGGATTACAGTTGGGTTTAGGTTTTCGGTTAAGTTTCGGGTTAGGGTTAGGGTTTGCGTTCGGGTTGGGTTAGTGTTAGGGTTTTAGTTAGGGTTAGGGTTAGGGTTATGGTTAGGGTTTGGGTTAGGGTTAGGCTTAGGGTTAGGGTTTGAGTTTGAGTTAGGTTTAGGGTTAGCATTAGGGTTAGGATTAGGGTTAGGGTTAGGGTTAGGGTTAAAATTAGGGTTAGGGTTAGGGTTAGGGTTAGGGTTAGGATAAGGATGAGGGTTAGGGTTAGGGTTAGGATTAGGATTTGGGTTTGGTTTAGAGTTAGGGTTAGTTTAGGGTTTGGGTTAGACTTAGGGTTAGGGTAAGGTGTTGGATTAGGGTTATGGTTAGGGTTAGCATTAGGATTAGGGTTAGGGTTAGGGTTCCGATTAGAGTTATGTTTAGATTTTGGGTTTGGGTAAGGGTTCAGGTTAGGGGTAGGGTTAGGGTTAGGGTTAGGGTTTGGACTTGAATTAGGGTGTGTGTTAGAGTTAGGATTAGGGTTAGGGTTTGTTTTTAGGTTTTGATTATGGTTTGGGTTAGTGTTAGGGTTAGGGTTTAGGGTTAGGATTAGATTTAGGGTTAGGGTTTCCGTTTGGGTTAGGTTTTGGGTTAGGTTTAGGGTTAGGGTTAGGGTTTGTGTTCGGGTTAGGAATAGGGTTAGGGTTTGAGTTTGAATTAGGTTTAGAGTTAGCATTAGGATTAGGGTTAGGTTAGGGTTAGGGTTAGGGTTAGGACTGGGGTTAGTGTTAGGGTTAGGTTTAGGGTTAGCATTAGGGTTAGGATTAGGTTTAGGTTTAGGGTTTGGGTTAGGGTTATGGTTAGGGTTAGGGTTAGGTTTTGGGTTAGGGTTAGGGTTAGGGTTAGGGTTTGGGTTAGGGTTAGGATTGAATCAGGGTTAGTGTTAGGGTTTGGGTTAGTGTTAAGATTAGGGTTAGGGTTAGGGTTAGGGTAAGGTTTTCGGTTAGGGTTAGGGTTAGGGTTAGAATTAGGGTTAGGTTTAGGGTTAGGGTTAGGGTTAGTGTTAGGATAAGGATGAGGGTTAGGGTTAGGGTTAGGATTAGGGTTATTATTTGAGTTATGGTTTGGGTTAGGTTAGGGTTAGGGTTTGGGTTAGTGTTAGAGTTAGGGTTTGAGTTAGCGTTAGGTTTAGGGTTAGGTTAGGGTTTGGGTTAGACTTAGGGTTAGGGTTAGGGTTTGGGTTTGGTTTAGAGTTAGGGTTAGGTTAGGGTTTGGGTTAGAGTTAGGGTTAGGATGAGGTGTTGGATTAGGGTTATGGTTAGGTTTAGGGTTAGGATTAGGATTAGGGTTAGGGTTCCGATTAGAGTTAGGTTTAGAGTTAGGGTTTGGGGAAGGGTTAAGGTAAGGGTTAGTGTTAGGGTTTGGGTTAGGGTTAGGGTTAGGTTTAGGGTTAGGGTTTGGGTTAGGGTTAGAATTAGGGTTAGGGTTAGGGTTAGGGTTAGGGTTAGGATAAGGATGAGGGTTAGGGTTAGGGTTAGGGTTAGGGTTTGGGTTAGTGTTAGAGTTAGGGTTAGGGTTAGGGTTTGGGTTAGGATTAGGGTTAGGGTTAGGGTTTGGGTTAGGGTTAGGGTTACGGTTAGGGTTAGGGTTAGGGTTAGGTTAGGGTTTGGGTAAGAGTTAGGGTTAGGGTTAGGGTTTGGGTTTGGTTTAGAGTTAGGGTTAGGTTAGGGTTTGGGTTAGAGTTGGGGTTAGGGTGAGGTTTTGGATTAGGGTTATGGTTAGGGTTATGGTTAGGATTAGGGTTAGGGTTAGGGTTCCGGTTAGAGTTAGGTTTAGAGTTTGGGTTTGGGTAAGGGTTAAGGTTAGGGTTAGGGTTAGGGTTAGGGTTAGGGTTAGGGTTAGGGTTAGGGTTAGGGTTAGGGTTTGGGTAAGGGTTAGGGTTAGGATTAGGGTTTGAGTTTGAGTTAGGTTTAGGGTTAGCATTAGGGTTAGGATTAGGGTTGGGGTTTGGGTGTGGGTTAGGGTTGGGGTTAGGGTTGGGGTTTGGGTTAGGGTTAGGTTTAGGGTTAGGGTTTGGGTATGGGTTAGGTTAAGGGTTAGGGTTAGGGTTTGGCTTAGGGTTAGGTTTAGGGTTAGTTTTTGTGTTAGGGTTAGGGTTAGGTTTAGGATTAGGTTTAGGTTTTGGGTTAGGGTTAGGGTTAGCGTTTTTGTTAGGGTTAGGTTTAGGGTTAGGGTTTGGTTTTGGTTTAGGATTACAGTTGGGTTTAGGTTTTCGGTTAAGTTTCGGGTTAGGGTTAGGGTTTGCGTTCGGGTTGGGTTAGTGTTAGGGTTTTAGTTAGGGTTAGGGTTAGGGTTATGGTTAGGGTTTGGGTTAGGGTTAGGCTTAGGGTTAGGGTTTGAGTTTGAGTTAGGTTTAGGGTTAGCATTAGGGTTAGGATTAGGGTTAGGGTTAGGGTTAGGGTTAAAATTAGGGTTAGGGTTAGTGTAAGGGTTAGGGTTAGGATAAGGATGAGGGTTAGGGTTAGGGTTAGGATTAGGATTATTATTTGGGTTATGGTTTGGGTTAGAGTTAGGGTTAGGGATAGGGTTAGGGTTAGAATTAGGGTTAGGGTTAGGGTTAGAGTTAGGGTTAGGGTTAGGATAAGGATGAGGGTTAGGGTTAGGGTTAGGATTAGGGTTATTACTTGGGTTATGGTTTGGGTTAGGGTTAGGCTTAGGTTTTAGGTTAGTGTTAGAGTTAGGGTTTGAGTTAGGGTTAGGTTTAGGGTTAGGTTAGGGTTTGGGTTAGAGTTAGGGTTAGGTTTAGGGTTTGGGTTTGGTTTAGAGTTAGGGTTAGGTTAGGGTTTGGGTTAGACTTAGGGTTAGGGTAAGGTGTTGGATTAGGGTTATGGTTAGGGTTAGCGTTAGGATTAGGGTTAGGGTTAGGGTTCCGATTAGAGTTAGGTTTAGAGTTTGGGTTTGGGTAAGGGTTCAGGTTAGGGTTAGGGTTAGGGTTAGGGTTAGGGTTAGGACTAGAATTAGGGTTAGGGTTAGAGTTAGGATTAGGGTTAGGGTTTGTTTTTAGGTTTTGATTATGGTTAGGGTTAGTGTTAGGGTTAGGGTTTAGGGTTAGGATTAGATTTAGGGTTAGGGTTTCGGTTTGCGTTATGTTTTGGGTTAGGTTTAGGGTTAGGGTTAGGGTTTGTGTTCAGGTTAGGAATAGGGTTAGGGTTTGAGTTTGAATTAGGTTTAGAGTTAGCATTAGGATTAGGGTTAGGTTTGGGTTAGGGTTAGGGTTAGGACTGGGGTTAGTGTTAGGGTTAGGTTTAGGGTTAGCATTAGGGTTAGGATTAGGGTTAGGTTTAGGGTTTGGGTTAGGGTTATGGTTAGGGTTAGGGTTAGGTTTTGAGTTAGGATTAGGGTTAGGGTTAGGGTTTGGGTTAGAGTTAGGGTTAGGGTTATGGGTTGGATTAGGGTTACGGTTAGGGTTAGGTTTAGGATTAGGGTTAGGGTTATTCTTTAGTTTTGGCTTATGGTTAGGGTTAGGGTTAGGGTTTAAGGGTAGGATTAGGGTTAGTGTTACGGTTTGGGTTAGGGTTAGGCTTACGGTGTGGGTTTGGGTTAGTGTTAGGGATAGGGTTAGTGTTTCGGTGTGTGTTATGTTTTGGGTTAGGTTTAGGGTTAGGGTTAGGGTTTCGGTTCGGGTTAGGATTAGAGTTAGGGTTTGAGTTTGAATTAGGTTTAGGGTTAGCATTAGGGTTAGGGTTAGGTTTAGGATTAGTGTTTCGGTTAGGGTTAGGGTTTGGGTTAGGGTTAGGGTTAGGATTAGGGGTTAGGTTTAGGTTTAGGGTTATTATAAGGGTTTGGGTTAGGGTTAGTGTTAGAGTTTGGGT
>JAJHUQ010000043.1:2200000-2205000 GCA_035773235.1 Eospalax fontanierii | reverse complement strand
AGGGTTTGGGTTAGGGTTAGGGTTAGGGTTAGAGTTAGGATTATGTTTAGGGTTAGGGATAGATTTAGGGTTTGGTTTAGGAGTAGTGTTAGGGTTAGGTTTAGGGTTTGGGTTAGGTTTAGGGTTAGGGTTAGACTTTGGGTTCGGGTTAGGGTTAGGTTTAGGGTTAGGGTTAGGGTTTTAGTTAGGGTTAGGTTTAGGGTTAGGGTTAGGGTTAGGGTTAGGGTTTGGGTTAGGGTTAGGGTTAGGATTAGGGTTTGAGTTTGAGTTAGGTTTAGGGTTAGCATTAGGGTTAGGATTAGGGTTAGTGTTTGGGTTTGGGTTAGGGTTAGGTTTAGGTTTAGGGTTTGGGTTAGGGTTAGGTTTAGGGTTAGGGTTTGGGTATGGGTTAGGTTAAGGGTTAGGGTTAGGGTTTGGCTTAGGGTTAGGTTTAGGGTTAGTTTTTGGGTTAGGGTTAGGGTTAGGTTTAGGGTTAGGTTTAGGTTTTGGGTTAGGGTTAGGGTTAGCGTTTTTGTTAGGGTTAGGTTTAAGGTTAGGGTTAGGTTTTGGATTAGGATTACAGTTGGGTTTAGGTTTTCGGTTAAGTTTCGGGTTAGGGTTAGGGTTTGCGTTCGGGTTGGGTTAGTGTTAGGGTTTTAGTTAGGGTTAGGGTTAGGGTTATGGTTAGGGTTTGGGTTAGGGTTAGGCTTAGGGTTAGGGTTTGAGTTTGAGTTAGGTTTAGGGTTAGCATTAGGGTTAGGATTAGGGTTAGGGTTAGCGTTAGGGTTAAAATTAGGGTTAGGGTTAGGGTTAGGGTTAGGGTTAGGATAAGGATGAGGGTTAGGGTTAGGGTTAGGATTAGGGTTATTATTTGGGTTATGGTTTGGGTTAGGGTTAGGGTTAGGGTTAGGGTTAGGGTTAGAATTAGGGTTAGGGTTAGGGTTAGAGTTAGAGTTAGGGTTAGGATAAGGATGAGGGTTAGGGTGAGGGTTAGGATTAGGGTTATTATTTGGGTTATGGTTTGGGTTAGGGTTAGGGTTAGGTTTTAGGTTAGTGTTAGAGTTAGGGTTTGAGTTAGGGTTAGGTTTAGGGTTAGGTTAGGGTTTGGGTTAGAGTTAGGGTTAGGTTTAGGGTTTGGGTTTGGTTTAGAATTAGGGTTAGGTTAGGGTTTGGGTTAGACTTAGGGTTAGGGTAAGGTGTTGGATTAGGGTTATGGTTAGGGTTAGCGTTAGGATTAGGGTTAGGTTTAGGGTTCCGATTAGAGTTAGGTTTAGAGTTTGGGTTTGGGTAAGGGTTCAGGTTAGGGTTAGGGTTAGGGTTAGGGTTAGGGTTAGGGTTAGGACTAGAATTAGGGTTAGGGCTAGAGTTAGGATTAGGGTTAGGGTTTGTTTTTAGGTTTTGATTATGGTTAGGTTTAGTGTTAGGGTTAGGGTTTAGGGTTAGGATTAGATTTAGGGTTAGGGTTTCGGTTTGGGTTATGTTTTGGGTTAGGTTTAGGGTTAGGGTTAGGGTTTGTGTTCGGGTTAGGAATAGGATTAGGGTTTGAGTTTGAATTAGGTTTAGAGTTAGCATTAGGATTAGGGTTAGGTTAGGGTTAGGGTTAGGGTTAGGACTGGGGTTAGTGTTAGGGTTAGGTTTAGGGTTAGCATTAGGTTTAGGATTAGGGTTAGGTTTAGGGTTTGGGTTAGGGTTATGGTTAGGGTTAGGGTTAGGTTTTGGGTTAGGGTTAGGGTTAGGGTTAGGGTTTGGGTTAGGGTTAGGATTGAACCAGGGTTAGGGTTAGTGTTAAGTTTAGGGTTAGGGTTAGGGTTAGGGTAAGGTTTTCGGCTAGGGTTAGGGTTAGGGTTAGAATTAGGGTTAGGTTTAGGGTTAGGGTTAGGTTTAGGGTTAGGATAAGGATGAGGGTTAGGGTTAGGGTTAGGATTAGGGTTATTATTTGAGTTATGGTTTGGGTTAGGGTTAGGGTTATGGTTTGGGTTAGTGTTAGAGTTAGGGTTTGAGTTAGCGTTAGGTTTAGGGTTAGGTTAGGGTTTGGGTTAGACTTAGGGTTAGGGTTAGGGTTAGGGTTAGGGTTTGAGTTAGGGTTAGGTTTAGGGTTAGGGGTAGGGTTTGGGTTATGGTTAGGGTTTGCTTTAGGGTTAGGGTTAGGGTTAGGGTTAGGGTTAGGGTTTGGGTTAGGGTTAGGGTTAGGGTTAGGGTTTGGGTTAGGGTTAGGGTTAGGGTTAGGGATAGGGTTTGGGTTAGGATTAGGGTTAGGGTTAGGGTTTGGGTTAGGGTTAGGGTTAGGATTACGGTTAGGGTTAGGATTAGGGTTAGGGTTTGTGTTAAGATTAGGGTTTGGGTTTGGGTTAGGGTGAGGGTTAGGTTTAGGTTTTGATTTAGGGTTAGGTTTAGGGTTAGGGTTAGTGTTAGGGTTTGGGTTAGGGATAGGGTAAGGACTAGGGTTAGTGCTAGGGTTAGGTTTAGGGTTAGCATTAGGGTTAGGAATAGGGTTAGGGTTAGGGTTTGTGTTAGGTTTAGGGTTAGGGTTAGGGTTAGGGTTTGGGTTAGGGTTAGGGTTAGGGTTAGGGTTAGGGTTTGGGTTAGGGTTTTTGTTAGGGTTAGGGTTAGGCTTAGGGTTATGGTTAGTGTTAGGGTTTGGGTTAGGGTTAGGGTTAGGACAAGGGTTAGTGTTAGGGTAAGGTTTAGGGTTAGCATTAGGGTTAGGATTAGGGTTAGGGTTAGGGTTTGTGTTAGGTTTAGGGTTAGGGTAGGGTTAGGGTTAGGGTTAGGGTTAGGGTTAGGGTTAGGTTTAGGGTTTGGGTTAGGGTTAGGGTTAGGGTTACGGTTAGGGTTAGGATTAGGGTTAGGGTTTGTGTTATGTTAGGGTTTGGTTTTGGGTTAGGGTTAGGGTTAAGGTTAGGGTTAGGTTTAGAATTAGGGTTAGTGTTAAGGTTAGGGTTAGGGTTAGGGTTAGGATAAGGATGAGGGTTAGGGTTAGGGTTAGGATTAGGGTTATTATTTGGGTTATGGTTTGGTTAGGGTTAGGGTTAGGATTTGGGTTAGTGTTAGAGTTAGGGTTTGAGTTAGCGTTAGGTTTAGGGGTAGGTTAGGGTTTGGGTTAGACTTAGGGTTAGGGTTAGGGTTTGGGTTTGGTTTAGAGTTAGGGTTAGGTTAGGGTTTGGGTTAGAGTTAGGGTTAGGGTGAGGTGTTGGATTAGGGTTATGGTTAGGGTTAGGGTTAGGATTAGGGTTACGGTTAGGGTTCCGATTAGAGTTAGGTTTAGAGTTTGGGTTTGGGTAAGGGTTAAGGTTAGGTTTAGGGTTAGGGTTAGGGTTAGGGTTAGGATTAGGGTTAGGGTTAGGGTTCCGATTAGAGTTAGGTTTAGAGTTTGGGTTTGGGTAAGGGTTAAGTTTAGGTTTAGTGTTAGGGTTAGGGGTAGGGTTAGGACTAGGATTAGGGTTAGGGTTAGGTTTAGGTTAGGGTTTATGTTAGAGTTAGGGTTAGGGTTAGGGGTTGGATTAGGGTTATGGTTAGGGTTAGGCTTTAGGTTTGGGTTATGGTTAGGATTAGGGTTAGGGTTTAAGGGTAGGATTAGGGTTAGTGTTAGGGTTTGGGTTAGGGTTAGGGTTACGGTGTGGGTTTGGGTTTGTGTTAGGGTTAGGGTTAGGGTTTCGGTGTGGGTTATTTTTTGGTTTAGGTTTAGGGTTAGGGTTAGGGTTTCGGTTCAGGTTAGGATTAGGGTTAAGTTTGAGTTTGAATTAGGTTTAGGGTTAGCATTAGGGTTAGGGTTAGGTTAAGGATTAGTGTTTCGGTTAGCGTTAGGGATAGGGTTAGGGTTAGGGTTCCGATTAGATTTAGGTTTAGAGTTTGGGTTTTGGTAAGGTTTAAGGTTACGGTTAGGGTTAGGGTTAGGGTTAGGGTTAGTACTAGGATTAGGTTTAGGGTTAGGGTTAGGATTACGGTTAGGTTTAGGGTTAGGGTTTCGGTTTGGGTTATGTTTTGGGTTAGGTTTAGGGTTAGGGTTAGGGTTAGGGTTAGGGTTAGGGTTAGGGTTAGGATTAGGGTTAGGGTTTTAATTTGAATTAGGTTTAGGGTTAGCATTAGGGTTAGGGTTAGGTTTAGGATAAGTGTTTCAGTGAGGGTTAGGGTTAGGGTGAGGGTTAGGGTTTGATTTAGGGTTATGGTTAGGGTTAGGGTTAGTGTTAGGGTTTGGGTTAGGGTTAGGGTTAAGACTAGGGTTATGTTAGGGTTAGGTTTAGGGTTAGCATTAGGGTTAGGATTAGGGTAAGGGTTAGGGTTTGGGTTAGGGTTAGGGTTAGGGTTAGGGTTAGGGTTTGGGTTAGGGTTAGGGTTATGGTTAGGGTTTGAGTTAGGGTTACGGTTAGGGTTAGGGTTTGGCTTAGGATTAGGGTTAGTGTTAGGGTTTGGGTTAGGGTTAGGCTTACGGTGTGCGTTTTGGTTAGGGTTAGGGTTAGGGTTAGGGTTTCGGTGTGGGTTATGTTTTGGGTTAGGTTTAGGGTTAGGGTTAGGATTTCGGTTCGGTTTAGGATTAGGGTTAGGGTTTGAGTTTGAATTAGGTTTAGGGTTAGCATTCGGGTTAGGGTAAGGTTTAGGATTAGTGTTTCGGTTAGGGTTAGGTTTAGGGTTAGGGTTTGGGTTAGGGTTAGGGTTAGGATTAGGGGTTAGGTTTAGGTTTAGGGATATTAATAGTGTTTGGGTTAGGGTTAATGTTAGGGTTTGGGTTTTAGTTAGAATTAGGGTTAGTGTTACTGTTAGGTTTTGTGTTAGTGTTAGGGTTAAGCTTAGTGTTAGTGTTAGGGTTTGGGTTAGGGTTAGGGTTAGGTTTAGAGTTAGGATTAGGTTTAGGGTTAGGGTTAGATTTAGGGTTTTGTTTAGGAGTAGTGTTAGGGTTAGGTTTAGGGTTTGGGTTAGGTTTAGGGTTAGGGTTAGACTTTGGGTTCAGGTTAGGGTTAGGTTTAGGGTTAGGGTTAGGGTTTTAGTTAGGGTTAGGTTTAGGGTTAGGGTTAGGGTTAGGTTTA
>JAJHUQ010000043.1:2192500-2195000 GCA_035773235.1 Eospalax fontanierii | reverse complement strand
GGTTAGTGTTTGGGTTTGGGTTAGGGTTAGGTTTAGGTTTAGGGTTTGGGTTAGGGTTAGGTTTAGGGTTAGGGTTTGGGTATGGGTTAGGTTAAGGGTTAGGGTTAGGGTTTGGCTTAGGGTTAGGTTTAGGGTTAGTTTTTGGGTTAGGGTTAGGGTTAGGTTTAGGGTTAGGTTTAGGTTTTGGGTTAGGGTTAGGGTTAGCGTTTTTGTTAGGGTTAGGTTTAAGGTTAGGGTTAGGTTTTGGATTAGGATTACAGTTGGGTTTAGGTTTTCGGTTAAGTTTCGGGTTAGGGTTAGGGTTTGCGTTCGGGTTGGGTTAGTGTTAGGGTTTTAGTTAGGGTTAGGGTTAGGGTTATGGTTAGGGTTTGGGTTAGGGTTAGGCTTAGGGTTAGGGTTTGAGTTTGAGTTAGGTTTAGGGTTAGCATTAGGGTTAGGATTAGGGTTAGGGTTAGCGTTAGGGTTAAAATTAGGGTTAGGGTTAGGGTTAGGGTTAGGGTTAGGATAAGGATGAGGGTTAGGGTTAGGGTTAGGATTAGGGTTATTATTTGGGTTATGGTTTGGGTTAGGGTTAGGGTTAGGGTTAGGGTTAGAATTAGGGTTAGGGTTAGGGTTAGAGTTAGAGTTAGGGTTAGGATAAGGATGAGGGTTAGGGTGAGGGTTAGGATTAGGGTTATTATTTGGGTTATGGTTTGGGTTAGGGTTAGGGTTAGGTTTTAGGTTAGTGTTAGAGTTAGGGTTTGAGTTAGGGTTAGGTTTAGGGTTAGGTTAGGGTTTGGGTTAGAGTTAGGGTTAGGTTTAGGGTTTGGGTTTGGTTTAGAATTAGGGTTAGGTTAGGGTTTGGGTTAGACTTAGGGTTAGGGTAAGGTGTTGGATTAGGGTTATGGTTAGGGTTAGCGTTAGGATTAGGGTTAGGTTTAGGGTTCCGATTAGAGTTAGGTTTAGAGTTTGGGTTTGGGTAAGGGTTCAGGTTAGGGTTAGGGTTAGGGTTAGGGTTAGGGTTAGGGTTAGGACTAGAATTAGGGTTAGGGCTAGAGTTAGGATTAGGGTTAGGGTTTGTTTTTAGGTTTTGATTATGGTTAGGTTTAGTGTTAGGGTTAGGGTTTAGGGTTAGGATTAGATTTAGGGTTAGGGTTTCGGTTTGGGTTATGTTTTGGGTTAGGTTTAGGGTTAGGGTTAGGGTTTGTGTTCGGGTTAGGAATAGGATTAGGGTTTGAGTTTGAATTAGGTTTAGAGTTAGCATTAGGATTAGGGTTAGGTTAGGGTTAGGGTTAGGGTTAGGACTGGGGTTAGTGTTAGGGTTAGGTTTAGGGTTAGCATTAGGTTTAGGATTAGGGTTAGGTTTAGGGTTTGGGTTAGGGTTATGGTTAGGGTTAGGGTTAGGTTTTGGGTTAGGGTTAGGGTTAGGGTTAGGGTTTGGGTTAGGGTTAGGATTGAATCAGGGTTAGGGTTAGTGTTAAGTTTAGGGTTAGGGTTAGGGTTAGGGTAAGGTTTTCGGTTAGGGTTAGGGTTAGGGTTAGAATTAGGGTTAGGTTTAGGGTTAGGGTTAGGTTTAGGGTTAGGATAAGGATGAGGGTTAGGGTTAGGGTTAGGATTAGGGTTATTATTTGAGTTATGGTTTGGGTTAGGGTTAGGGTTATGGTTTGGGTTAGTGTTAGAGTTAGGGTTTGAGTTAGCGTTAGGTTTAGGGTTAGGTTAGGGTTTGGGTTAGACTTAGGGTTAGGGTTAGGGTTTGGGTTTGGTTTAGAGTTAGGGTTAGGTTAGGGTTTGGGTTAGAGTTAGGGTTAGGATGAGGTGTTGGATTAGGGTTATGGTTAGGTTTAGGGTTAGGATTAGGATTAGGGTTAGGGTTCCGATTAGAGTTAGGTTTAGAGTAAGGGTTTGGGGAAGGGTTAAGGTAAGGGTTACGGTTAGGGTTAGGGTTAGGGTTAGGACTAGGATTAGGGTTAGGGTTAGGGTTAGGGTTAGGGTTAGGGTTAGGGATAGCGTTTGGGTTAGGGTTAGGCTTAGGCTTAGTGTTAGGGTTAGGGTTTGGTTTCGGATTACGGTTAGGTTTAGGTTTTCGGTTAAGTTTCGGGTTAGGGTTAGGTTTTGCGTTCGGGTTGGGTTAGTTTTAGGGTTTCAGTTAGGGTTAGGGTTATGGTTAGGGTTAGGGTTAGGGTTTGGGTTAAGTTTAGGGTTAGGGTTAGGGTTTGGTTTTGGGTTAGGGTTTGAGTTTGAGTTAGGTATAGGGTTAGCATTAGGGTTAGGATTAGGGTTAGGGTTAGGGTTTGGGTTAGGGTAAGGGTTAGGTTTAGGGTTAGGGTTTGGGTTAGGGTTAGGTTTGAATCTTGGTTAGTGTTAGGGTTATGGTTAGTGTTAAGATTATGGTTATGGTTAGGGTTAGGGTTAGGTTTTGGGTTAGGGTTAGGGTTAGGGTTAGGGTTAGAATTAGGGTTAGGTTTAGGGTTAGGGTTAGGGTTAGGATAAGGATGAGGGTTAGGGTTAGGGTTAGGATTAG
>JAJHUQ010000043.1:2182500-2185000 GCA_035773235.1 Eospalax fontanierii | reverse complement strand
GGTTAGGGTTAGGGTTAAGGTTAGGGTTAGGTTTAGAATTAGGGTTAGTGTTAATGTTAGGGTTAGGGTTATTGTTAGGGTTAGGGTTAGGGTTTCGGTTAGGGTTAGGGTTAGGGTTAGGGTTTGGGTTAGGGTTAGGGTTAGGGTTAGGGTTAGGGTTTGGGTTATGGTTAGGGTTTGAGTTAGGGTTAGGTTTAGGGTTAGGGTTTGGGTTAGGTTTAGGGTTAGGGTTAGGGTTTGGATTAGGGTTAGGGTTAGGGTTACGGTTAGGGTTAGGATTAGGGTTAGGGTTTGTGATAATATTAGGGTTTGGGTTTGGGTTAGGGTTAGGGTTAGGGTTAGGGTTAGGGTTAGGGTTAGGGTTAGGTTTACAATTAGGGTTAGTGTTAAGGTTAGGGTTAGGGTTAGGGTAAGGATAAGGATGAAGGTTAGGGTTAGCGTTAGGATTAGGGTTACTATTTGGGTTATGGTTTGGGTTAGGTTTAGGGTTAGGGTTTGGGTTAGTGTTAGAGTTAGGGTTTGAGTTAGGGTTAGGTTTAGGGTTAGATTAGGGTTTGGGTTAGAGTCAGTGTTAGGGTTACGGTTTGGGTTTGGTTTAGAGTTAGGGTTAGGTTAGGGTTTGGGTTAGAGTTAGGGTTAGGGTGAGGTGTTGGATTAGGGTTATGGTTAGGGTTAGGGTTTGGGTTAGTGTTAGAGTTAGGGTTTGAGTTAGGGTTAGGTTTAGGCTTACATTGGGGTTTGGGTTAGAGTTAGGGTTAGGGTTAGGGTTTGGGTTTTGTTTAGAGTTAGGGTTAGGTTAGGGTTTGGGTTAGAGTTAGGGTTAGGGTGACGTGTTGGATTAGGGTTATGGTTAGGGTTAGGGTTTGGGTTAGTGTTAGAGTTAGGGTTTGAGTTAGGGTTAGGTTTAGGGTTAGATTAGGGTTTGGGTTAGGATTAGGGTTAGGGTTAGGATTTGGGTTAGGGTTAGGGTTCGGGTTACGGTTAGGGTTAGGTTTAGGGTTAGGGTGAGGGTTTCGGTTCAGGTTAGGATTAGGGTTAGGGTTTGAGTTTGAATTAGGTTTAGGGTTAGCATTAGGGTTAGGGTTAGGTTTAGGATTAGTGTTTCGGTTAGGGTTAGGGTTAGGGTTCCGATTAGATTTAGGTTTAGAATTTGGGTTTGTGTAAGGTTTAAGGTTAGGGTTAGGGTTAGGGTTAGTACTAGGATTAGGTTTAGGGTTAGGGTTAGGATTAGGGTTAGGGTTAGGGTTAGGGTTTCGGTTTGGGTTATGTTTTGGGTTAGGTTTAGGGTTAGGGTTAGGGTTAGGTTTAGGGTTAGGGTTAGGGTTAGGATTAGGGTTAGGGTTTGAGTTTGAATTAGGTTTAGGGTTAGCATTAGGGTTAGGGTTAGGTTTAGGATAAGTGTTTCAGTTAGGGTTAGGGTTAGGGTTAGGGTTAGGGTGAGGGTTATGGTTTGATTTAGGGTTATGGTTAGGGTTAGGGTTAGTGTTAGGGTTTGGGTTAGGGTTAGGGTTAAGACTAGGGTTATGTTAGGGTTAGGTTTAGGGTTAGCATTAGGGTTAGGATTAGGGTTAGGGTTAGGGTTTGGGTTAGGTTTAGGGTTAGGGTTATGGTTAGGGTTTGGGTTAGGGTTAGGGTTATGGTTAGGGTTTGAGTTAGGGTTAGGGTTAGGGTTAGGGTTAGGGTTTGGGTTAGGATTAGGGTTAGTGTTAGGGTTTGGGTTAGGGTTTGGCTTATGGTGTGCGTTTTGGTTAGGGTTAGGTTTAGGGTTAGGGTTTCGGTGTGGGTTATGTTTTGGGTTAGGTTTAGGATTAGGATTAGGATTTCGGTTCGGTTTAGGATTAGGGTTAGGGTTTGAGTTAGGGTTAGGGTTAGGGTTTGGGTTAGGGTTAGGGTTTGGGTTAGGGTTACGGTTAGGATTAGGGGTTAGGTTTAGGTTTAGGGATATTAATAGGGTTTGGGGTAGGGTTAGTGTTAGGGTTTGGGTTTTAGTTAGAATTAGGGTTAGTGTTAGGGTTAGGTTTTGTGTTAGTGTTAGGGTTAAGCTTAGTGTTAGTGTTAGGGTTTGGGTTAGGGTTAGGGTTAGGTTTAGAGTTAGGATTAGGTTTAGGGTTAGGTTTAGATTTAGGGTTTGGTTTAGGAGTAGTGTTAGGGTTAGGTTTAGGGTTTGTGTTAGGTTTAGGGTTATTGTTAGGGATTGCGTTCGGGTTCGGGTTAGGGTTAGCGTCAGGGTTTGTGTTAGGGTTAGGGTTAGGGTTAGGGTTAGGGTAGGGTTTGGGTTAGGGTTAGGGTTAGGGTTAGGGTTTGGGTTAGGGTTAGGCTTAGGGTTAGGGTTAGGGTTAGGGTTTGGGTTAGGGTTAGGCTTAGGGTTAGGGTTAGGGTTTGGGTTAGGATTAGGGTTAGGGTCAGGGTTTGGGTTAGGGTTAGGGTTCGGGTTACGGTTAGGGTTAGGTTTAGGGTTAGGGTTTGTGTTAAGATTAGGGTTTGGGTATGGGTTAGGGTT
>JAJHUQ010000043.1:2172500-2175000 GCA_035773235.1 Eospalax fontanierii | reverse complement strand
TTATGGGTAAGGTTTAGGGTTAGGGTTAGGGTTTCGGTACGGGTTAGGATAAGGGTTAGGGTTTGAGTTTGAATAAGGCTTAGGGTTAGCATTAGGGTTAGGGTTAGGTTTAGGATTAGTGTTTCGGTTAGGGTTAGGGTTAGGGTTTGGGTTAGGGTTAGGGTTAGGATTAGGGGTTAGGTTTAGGTTTAGGGTTATTATAAGGGTTAGGGTTAGGGTTAGGGTTAGGGTTAGGGTTAGGGTTAGGGTTTGGGTTCGGGTTAGGGTTAGGTGTAGGGTTAGGGTTAGGGTTTTAGTTAGGGTTAGGGTTAGGGTTAGAGTTAGGGTTAGGGTTAGGTTTTGGGTTACGGTTAGGGTTAGGATTAGGGTTTGAGTTTGAGTTAGGTTTAGGGTTAGCATTAGGGTTAGGATTAGGGTTAGGGATTGGGTTAGGGTTAGGGTTTGGGTTAGGGTTAGGGTTAGGATTAGGGTTTGAGTTTGAGTTAGGTTTAGGGTTAGCATTAGGGTTAGGATTAGGGTTAGGGTTTGGGTTTGGGTTATGGTTAGGGTTAGGGTTAGGGTTTGGGTTAGGGTTAGGTTTAGGGTTAGGGTTTGGGTATGGGTTAGGTTAAGGGTTAGGGTTAAGGTTTGGCTTAGGGTTAGGTTTAGGGTTAGTTTTTGGGTTAGGGTTAGGGTTAGGGTTAGGGTTAGGTTTAGGTTTTGGGTTAGGGTTTGGGTTAGCGTTTGGGTTAGGGTCAGGGTTACGGTTAGGGTTAGGTTTTGGTTTAGGATTACAGTTAGGTTTAGGTTTTCGGTTAAGTTTTGGGTTAGGGTTTGGGTTTGCGTTCGGGTTGGGTTAGTGTTAGGGTTTTCATTAGGGTTAGGGTTAGTGTTACGGTTAGGGTTTGGGTTAGGGTTAGCCTTAGGGTTAGGGTTTGAGTTTGAGTTAGGTTTAGGGTTAGCATTAGGGTTAGGATTAGGGTTAGGGTTAGGGTTTGGGTTAGGGTTAGGTGTAGGGTTTGGGTTAGGGTTAGGATTGAATCTGGGTGAGTGTTAGGGGTAGGGTTAGTGTAAAGATTAGGGTTAGGGTTAGGGGTAGGGTTAGGTTTTGGGTTAGGGTTAGGGTTAGGGTTAAAAGTAGGGTTAGTGTTAGTGTTAGGATTAGGGTTAGGATAAGGATGAGGGTTAGGGTTAGGATTAGGATTAGGGTTATTATTTGGGTTATGGTTTGGGTTAGGGTTAGGGTTAGGGTTAGGGTTAGAGTTAGGGTTAGGGTTAGGGTTAGAATTAGGGTTAGGGTTAGGGTTAGAGTTAGGGTTAGGGTTAGGATAAGGATGAGGGTTAGGGTTAGTGTTAGGATTAGGGTTATTATTTTGGTTATGGTTTGGGTTAGGGTTAGGGTTAGGTTTTAGGTTAGTGTTAGAGTTAGGGTTTGAGTTAGGGTTAGGTTTAGGGTTAGGTTAGGGTTTGGGTTAGAGTTAGGGTTAGGGTTAGGGTTTGGGTTTGGTTTAGAGTTAGGGTTAGGTTAGGGTTTGGGTTAGACTTAGGGTTTGGGTAAGGTGTTGGATTAGGGTTATGGTTAGGGTTAGCGTTAGGATTAGGGTTAGGGTTAGGGTTCCGATTAGAGTTAAGTTTAGAGTTTGGGTTTGGGTAAGGGTTCAGGTTAGGGTTAGGGTTAGGGTTAGGGTTAGGGTTAGGGTTAGGGTTAGGGTTAGGACTAGGATTAGGGTTAGCATTAGGGTTAGGATTAGGGTTAGGGATTATGTTTGGGTTAGGGTTTGGGTTAGGGTTAGGTTTAGGGTTAGGGTTTGGGTATGGGTTAGGTTAAGGGTTAGGGTTAGTGTTTGGCTTAGGGTTAGGTTTAGGGTTAGTTTTTGGGTTAGGGTTAGTGTTAGGTTTAGGGTTAGGTTTAGGTTTTGTGTTAGGGTTAGGGTTAGCGTTTGGGTTAGGGTTAGGGTTACGGTTAGGGTTAGGTTTTGGTTTAGTATTACAGTTAGGTTTAGGTTTTCGGTTAAGTTTCGGGTTAGGGTTAGGGTGTGCGGGCGGGTTGGGTGAGTGTTAGGGTTTTAGTTAGGGTTAGGGTTAGGGTTACGGTTAGGGTTTGGGTTAGGGTTACCCTTAGGGTTAGGGTTTGAGTTTGAGTTAGGTTTAGGGTTAGCATTAGGGTTAGGATTAGGGTTAGGGTTAGGGTTTGGGTTAGGGTTAGGGTTAGGGTTTGGTTTAGGGTTAGGTTTGAATCTGGGTGAGTGTTAGGGTTAGGGTTAGTGTTAAGATTAGGGTTAGGGTTAGGGGTAGGGTTAGGTTTTGGGTTAGGGTTAGGGTTAGGTTAGGGTTTGGGTTAGAGTTAGGGTTAGGGTTATGGGTTGGATTAGGGTTATGGTTAGGGTTAGGTTTAGGATTAGGGTTAGGGTTATTCTATAGTTTTGGGTTATGGTTAGGGTTAGGGTAAGGGTTTAAGGGTAGGATTAGGGTTAGTGTTACGGTTTGGGTTAGGGTTTCGGTGTGGGTTATGTTTTGGGTT
>JAJHUQ010000043.1:2155000-2160000 GCA_035773235.1 Eospalax fontanierii | reverse complement strand
GGTTAGGGTTCCGATTAGAGTTTGGTTTAGAGTTTGGGTTTGGTAAGGGTTAAGGTTAGGGTTAGGGTTAGGGTTAGGACTAGGATTAGGGTTAGGGTTTAGTGTTAGGGTTAGGGTTAGGGTTAGCGTTTCGGTTTGTGTTATGTTTTGGGTTAGGATTAGGGTTAGGGTTAGGGTTTAGGTTCGGCTTAGGATTAGGGTTAGGGTTTGAGTTTGAATTAGGTTTAGGGTTAGCATTTGGGTTCGGGTTAGTTTTAGGATTAGTGTTTCAGTTAGGGTTAGGGTTAGGTTTAGGGTTTGGGTTCTGGATAGGTTTAGGGTTAGGTTTAGGGTTTGATTTAGTGTTTGGGTTTGGGTTAGGGTTAGTGTTAGGGTTTGGGTTAGGATTAGGGTTAGGAATATGATTAGTGTTAGGGTTAGGTTTAGCGTTACCATTAGGGTTAGGATTAGGGTTAGGGTTAGGGTTTGGGTTAGGTTTAGTGTTAGGGTTAGGGTTAGGGTTTGGGTTAGGGTTAGGGTTAGGGTTTGTGTTAAGATTAGGGTTTGGGTTTGGGTTAGGGTTAGGGTTACGGTTTGGGTTAAGGTTACGTTTAGGGTTAGGGTTTGTGTTAGGGTTAGGGTTAGGGTTAGGAGTAGGGTTAGGGTTTAGGTTTTCGGTTAGGGTTAGTGTTAGGGTTACGGTTAGGATTAGGGTTAGGATTAGGGTTTGGATTAGGGTTAGTTTTAGGATTTGGGTTTGGGTAAGGGTAAGGATTAGGGTTAGGGTTAGGAGTAGGGTTAGGGTTTAGGTTTTCCGTTAGGGTTAGTGTTAGGGTTAGGGTTAGGATTAGGGTTTGGTTTAGGGTTAAGATTCGGGTTAGTGTATGGTTTAGGTTTAGGGATAGGGTTAGGGTTTTGGGTTAGGGTTATGGTTAGGGTTCGGTTTTGGGTTAGGGTTAGGGTTAGGGTTAGGCTTAGGATTAGGGTTAGGGTTAGTGTTAGGGTTAGGGTTTGGTTTAGGATTACGGTTAGGTTTAGGTTTTCAGTTAAGTTTCGGGTTAGGGTTTTGGGTTTGCGTTCGGGTTGGGTTAGCGTTAGGGTTTTAGTTAGGGTTAGGGTTAGGGTTAGGGTTTGGGTTAGGGTTAGCCTTAGGGTTAGGGTTTGAGTTTGATTTAGGTTTAGGGTTAGCATTAGGGTTAGGATTAGGGTTAGGGTTAGGGTTTGGGTTAGGGTTAGGTTCAGGGTTAGGGTTTGCGTTAGGGTTAGGTTTGTATCTGGGTTAGTGTTAGGGTTAGGGTTAGTGTTAAGATTATGTTTAGGGTTAGGTTTAGGATTAGGTTTTGGGTTAGGGTTAGGGTTAGGGTTAGAATTAGGGTTAGGGTTAGGGTTAGAATTAGGGTTAGGGTTAGGATAAGGATGCGGGTTAGGGTTAGGGTTAGGATTAGGCTTATTATTTGTATTATGGTTTGAGTTAGGGTTAGGGTTAGTGTTTGGGTTAGTGTTAGAGTTAGGGTTTGAGTTAGGGTTAGGTTTAGGGTTAGGTTAGGTTTTGGGTTAGAGTTAGGGTTAGTGTTAGGGTTTGGGTTTGGTTAAGAGTTAGGGTTTGGTTAGGGTTTGGGTTAGAGTTAGGGTTAGGGTGAGGTGTTGGATTAGGGTTATGGTTAGGGTTAGGGTTAGGATTAGGGTTAGGGTTAGGGTTCCGATTAGAGTTAGGTTTAGAGTTTGGGTTTGGGTAAGGGTTAAGGTTAGGGTTAGCGTTAGGGTTAGGGTTAGGACTAGGTTTAGGTTTAGGGTTAGGGTTAGGGTTAGGGTTAGGGTTTGGGTTAGGGTTTGGGGTTAGGGGTTTGGGGTTAAGTTAAGGTTTAGTGTTAGGCTTAGAGATTGGGTTACGGTTAGGGTTAGATTTAGGGTTAGGTTTAGGTTTTGGGTTAGGGTTAGGGTTAGCGTTTGTGTTAGTGTTAGGGTTATGGTTACGGTTAGTGTTAGGGTTGGGGTTAGGGTTAGGGTTAGGGTTAGGGTTAGGGTTTGTGTTCGGGTTGGGTTACTGTTAGGGTTTTAGTTAGGGTTAGGGTTAGGGTAAGGGTTTGGTTAAAGGTTAGGCTTAGGGTTAGGGTTTGAGTTTGAGTTAGGTTTCGGGTTAGCATTAGGGTTAGGATTAGGGTTACGGTTAGGGTTTGGGTTAGGGTTAGGGTTAGGGTTTTAGTTAGGGTTAGGGTTAGGGTTAGGGTTAGGGTTTGGTTTAGGGTGAGGCTTAGGGTTAGGGTTTGAGTTTGAGTTAGGTTTCGGGTTAGCATTAGGGTTATGATTAGGGTTAGGTTTAGGGTTTGGGTTATGGTTAGGGTTAGGGTTAGGGTTTGGGTTAGGGTTAGGTTTTAATCTTGGTTAGTGTTAGGGTTAGGGTTAGTGTTAAGATTATGGTTAGGGTTAGGGTTAGGGTTAGGTTTTGGGTTAGGGTTAGGGTTAGGGTTAGAATTAGGTTTAGGGTTAGGGTTAGGATAAGGATGAGGTTTAGGTTTAGGGTTAGGATTAGGGTTATTATTTGGGTTATGGTTTGTGTTAGGGTTAGGGTTAGGGTTAGGTTTAGGGTTTGATTTAGGGTTAGGGTTAGGGTTAGGGTTAGTGTTAGGGTTTGGGTTAGGGTTAGGGTTAGGGTTAGGACTAGGATTACGGTTAGGATTAGGATTAGGGTTAGGGTTTTTGTTTAGGTTTGGGTTATGGTTAGGGTTAGTGTTAGGGTTAGGGTTTAGGGTTAGGGTTAGGGATAGGGTTAGGGTTAGGGTTAGGATTAGTGTTTCAGTTAGGTTTACGGTTAGGGTTAGGGTTTGGGTAATGGTTAGGTTTAGGGTTAGGGTTAGTTTTAGGGTTAGGGGTTAGGTTTAGGTTTAGGGTTATTGTTAGGGTTTGGGTTAGGGTTAGTGTTAGGGTTTGGGTTTCAGTTAGAATTAGGGTTAGCGTTAGGGTTTGTGTTAGGGTTACGGTTAGAGTTTGAATTAGGTTTAGGGTTAGGGTTAGATTTAGGATTTGGTTTATGGGTAGTGTTGGGGTTTGGTTTAGGTTTTGGGTTAGGTTTAGAGTTAGGGTTAGGGTTTGGGTTCGGGTTAGGGTTAGGGTTAGGGATAGGGTTTGAGTTAGGGTTATGTTTAGGGTTAGGGTTAGTGTTAGGGTTTGGGTTAGGGTTAGGGTTAGGATTAGGGTTAGGGTTTGGGTTAGGTTTAGGGTTTGGGTTATGGTTAGGGTTAGGGTTAGCGTTTGGGATAGGGTTAGGTTTAGGGTTAGGATTAGGGTTAGGGTTTGTGTTAAGATTATGGTTTCTGTGTGGATTAGGTTTAGGGTTAGGGTTTGGATTAAGGTTACGTTTAGGGTTAGGGTTTGTGTTAGGGTTAGGGTTAGGGTTCGGAGTAGGGTTAGGGTTTAGGTTTTCGTTTAGGGTTAGTGTTAGTGTTAGTGTTAGGATTAGGGTTTGGGTTAGTGTTTAGGTTTGGTTAGGTTTAGGGTTAGGGTTATGGTTAGGGTTAGCGTTAGGGTTAGGGTTAGGGTTAGGGTTAGCGTTAGGGTTAGGGTTAGGGTTTGGGTTTGGGTTAGGGTTTGGGTTATGGTTAGGGTTTGGGTTAGGGTTAGGGTAAGGATTTGGGTTAGGCTTAGGGTTAGGGTTCGGGTATGGGTTAGAGTTATGGTGAGGGTTAGTGGTTGGGTTAGGGTTAGGGTTAGGGTTAGGATTAGGTTTAGGGTTTGTGTTAAGATTAGGGTTTGGGTTTGGGTTAGGGTTAGGGTTTGGGTTTTAGTTAGAATTAGCGTTAGTGTTAGGATTAGGGTTTGGGTTAGGGTTTAGGTTTGGTTAGGTTTAGGGTTAGGGTTAGGGTTATGGTTAGGTTTAGCGTTCGGATTAGGGTTAGGGTTATGGTTAGGGTTAGCTTTAGGGTTAGGGTTAGGATTTGGGTTTGGGTTAGGGTTTGGGTTAGGGTTAGGGTTAGTGTTAGGGTTAGGATTTGGGTTAGGGTTAGGGTTAGGGATCGGATTTGGGTTAGAGTTATGGTGAGTGTTAGGGGTTGGGTTAGGGTTAGGTTTACGGTTAGGATTAGGGTTAGGGTTAGGGTTTGGATTAGTGTTAGTTTTAGGGTTTGCGTTTGGGTAAGGGTAAGGGTTAGGGTTAGGGTTAGGGTTAGGAGTAGGTTTAGGGTTTAGGTTTTCGGTTAGGGTTAGTGTTAGTGTTGGGATTAGGGTTTGGTTTAGGGTTAAGGTTAGGGTTTGGGTTAGGGTTAGGGTTAGGGTTAGGGTTAGGGTTAGGGTTAGGGTTAGGATTAGGGTTAGGGTTTGGGTTAGGGTTAGGCTTAGGTTTGAATTTGGGTTAGTGTTAGGGCTAGGGTTAGTGTAAAGTTTAGGGTTTGGATTTGGGTTAGGGTTAATGTTTGAGTTACGATTAGCGTAAAGTTTAGGGTTTAGGTTTGGGTTAGGTTTATGTTTAGGGTTAGGGTTATGGTTAGGTTTAGGGTTAGGGTTAGGGTTAGGGTTTGGGTTAAGTTTAGGGTTAGGGTTAGGGTTTGGTTTTGGGTTAGGGTTTGGATTAGGGTTAGGGTTTTGGTTAGGGTTAGGGTTAGGGTTAGGGTTAGGATTTGGGTTAGGGTTAGGGTTAGGTTTCGGGTTTGGGTTAGAGTTAGGGTGAGGTTTAGTTTTTGGGTTAGGGTTAGGGTTACGGTTAGGATTAGCGTTATGGTTAGGGTTCGGATTACGGTTAGTTTTAGGGTTTGGGTTTGGGTAAGGGTAAGGGTTAGGGTTCGGGTTAGGATAAGGATGAGGGTTAGGGTTAGGATTAGGGTTAGTATTTGGCTTATGGTTTAGGTTTGCGTTAGGGTGAAGGTTTGGGTTAGTGTTAGAGATAGGTTTTGAGTTAGGGTTAGGTTTACTGTTAGGTTAGGGTTTGGGTTAGAATTAGGGTTAGGGTTAGGGTTTGGGTTTGGTTTAGAGTTAGTTTTAGGTTAGGGTTTGGCTTAGAGTAAGGGTTCGGGTGAGGTGTTGGATTAGGG
>JAJHUQ010000043.1:2132500-2150000 GCA_035773235.1 Eospalax fontanierii | reverse complement strand
GGGTTAGGGTTAGGGTTTTAGTTAGGGTTAGGGTTAGGGTTAGGGTTAGGGTTTGGTTTAGGGTTAGGCTTAGGGTTAGGGTTTGAGTTTGAGTTAGGTTTCGGGTTAGCATTAGGGTTATGATTAGGGTTAGGTTTAGGGATTGGGTTATGGTTAGGGTTAGGGTTAGGGTTTGGGTTAGGGTTAGGTTTGAATCTGGGTTAGTGTTAGGGTTAGGGTTAGTGTTAAGATTATGGTTAGGGTTAGGGTTAGGGTTAGGTTTTGGGTTAGGGTTAGGGTTAGGGTTAGAATTAGGTTTAGGGTTAGGGTTAGGATAAGGATGAGGTTTAGTTTTAGGGTTAGGATTAGGGTTATTATTTGGGTTATGGTTTGTGTTAGGGTTAGGGTTAGGGTTAGGTTTAGGGTTTGATTTAGGGTTAGGGTTAGGGTTAGGGTTCGTGTTAGGGTTTGGGTTAGGGTTAGGGTTAGGGTTAGGACTAGGATTACGGTTAGGATTAGGATTAGGGTTAGGGTTTTTGTTTAGGTTTGGGTTATGGTTAGGGTTAGTGTTAGGGTTAGGGTTTAGGGTTAGGGTTAGGGATAGGGTTAGGGTTAGGGTTAGGATTAGTGTTTCAGTTAGGTTTACGGTTAGGGTTAGGGTTTGGGTAATGGTTAGGTTTAGGGTTAGGGTTAGTTTTAGGGTTAGGGGTTAGGTTTAGGTTTAGGGTTATTGTTAGGGTTTGGGTTAGGGTTAGTGTTAGGGTTTGGGTTTCAGTTAGAATTAGGGTTAGCGTTAGGGTTTGTGTTAGGGTTACGGTTAGAGTTTGAATTAGGTTTAGGGTTAGGGTTAGATTTAGGATTTGGTTTATGGGTAGTGTTGGGGTTTGGTTTAGGTTTTGGGTTAGGTTTAGAGTTAGGGTTAGGGTTTGGGTTCGGGTTAGGGTTAGGGTTAGGGATAGGGTTTGAGTTAGGGTTATGTTTAGGGTTAGGGTTAGTGTTAGGGTTTGGGTTAGGGTTAGGGTTAGGATTAGGGTTAGGGTTTGGGTTAGGTTTAAGGTTTGGGTTATGGTTAGGGTTAGGGTTAGGGTCTGGGTTAGGGTTAGGGTTAGGGTTTGGGTTAGGGTTAGGTTTGAATCTGGGTGAGTGTTAGGGTTAGGGTTAGAATTAGGGTTAGGGTTAGGGTTAGGGTTAGGGTTAGGATAAGCATGAGGTTTAGGGTTAGGGTTAGGATTAGGGTTATTATTTGGGATATGGTTTGGGTAAGGGTTAGAGTTAGGGTTTGGGTTAGTGTTAGAGTTAGGGTTTGAGTTAAGGTTAGGTTTAATGTTAGGTTAGGGTTTGGGTTAGAATTAGGGTTAGGGTTAGGGTTTGGGTTTGGTTTAGAGTTAGTTTTAGGTTAGGGTTTGGGTTAGAGTTAGGGTTAGGGTGAGGTGTTGGATTAGGGTTATGGTTAGGGTTAGGGTTGGATTAGGGTTACGGTTAGGGTTCTGATTAGAGTTAGGTTTAGAGTTTGGGTTTGGGTAAGGGTTAAGGTTAGGGTTAGGGTTAGGGTTAGGGTTAGGGTTAGGACTAGGATTAGGGTTAGGGTTAGATTAGGATTAAGGTTAGGGTGTGCGTTTAGGTTTAGGTTATGTTTAGGGTTAGTGTTAGGGTTAGGGTTTAGGGTTAAGTTTAGATTTAGGGTTAGGGTTTCGGTTTGGGTTATGTTTTGGGTTAAGTTTAGGGTTAGGGTTAGGATTTGGGTTCGGATTAGGAATAGGGTTAGGGTTTGAGTTTGAATTAGGTTTAGGGTTAGCATTAGGGTTAGGGTTAGGTTTAGGATTAGTGTTTCAGTTAGGGGTAGGGTTAGGGTTAGGGATTGGGATCAGGTTAGGGTTAGGGTTAGGGTTAGGGTTTGATTTAGGGTTAGGGATAGGGTTAGGGTTAGTGCTAGGGGTTGGGTTAGGGTTAGGGTTAGGACTAGGGTTAGTGTTAGGGTTAGGTTTAGGGTTAGCATTAGGGTTAGGATTAGGGTTAGGTTTTGGGTTTGGGTTAGGGTTAGGGTTAGGGTTTGGGTTAGGGTTAGAGTTATGGTTAGGGTTTGGGTTAGGGTTAGTGTTAGAGTTAGGATTAGGGTTAGGGTTTGTGTTAAGATTAGGGTTTTGGGTTTGGGTTAGGGTTAGGGTTAGGGTTTGGGTTAAGTTTACGTTTACGGTTAGGGTTTGTGTTAGGGTTAGGGTTAGGGTTAGGAATAGGGTTCGCGTTTAGGTTTTCGGTTAGGGTTAGTGTTAGGGTTAGTGTTAGGATTAAGGTTTGGTTTAGTATTTAGGTTTGGTTAGGTTTAGGGTTAGGGTTAGGGTTATGGTTAGGTTTAGCATTACGGTTAGTGTTAGGGTTATGGTTAGGGTTAGTGTTAGGGTTAGTGTTAGGGTTTGGGTTTGGGTTAGGGTTTGGGTTAGGGTTAGGGTTTGGTTTAGGGTTAGGGTAAGGCTTAGGGTTAGGGTTAGGGTTAGGACTAGGGTTAGTGTTAGGGTTAGGTTTAGGGTTAGGATTAGGGTTAGGGTAAGGGTTTGGGTTAGGGTTAGGGTTAGGGTTAGGATTAGGGTTAGGGTTACGTTTAGGGTTGGGTTTGTGTTAAGATTAGGGTTTGGTTTTGGGTTTGGGTTAGGGTTAGGGTAAGGGTTAGGGTTAGGGTTAGGGTTAGGACTAGGGTTAGTGTTAGGGTTAGGTTTAGGGTTAGGATTAGGGTTAGGGTTAGGGTTTGGGTTAGGGTTAGGGTTAGGGTTAGCATTAGGGTTAGGGTTTGTTTTAAGATTAGGGTTTGGTTTTGGGTTTGGGTTAGGGTTAGGTTTAGGGTTAGGGTTACGGTTAGAATTATGGTTAGGGTTAAGGTTATGGTTATGGTTAGGGTTAGGGTTAGGGTTATTATTTGGGTTATGGTTTGGGTTAGGGTTAGGGTTAGGGTTTGGGTTAGTGTTAGAGTTAGTGTTTGAGTTAGGGATAGGTTTAGGGTTAGGTTAGGGTTCGGGTTAGTGTTAGGGTTTGGGTTTGGTTTAGAGTTAGGGTTAGGTTAGGGTTTGGGTTAGAGTTAGGGTTAGCGTGAGGTGTTGGATTAGGGTTATGGTTAGGGTTAGGGTTAGGTGTAGGGTTAGGGTTAGAGTTCCGATTAGAGTTTGGTTTAGAGTTTGGGTTTGGTAAGGGTTAAGGTTAGGGTTAGGGTTAGGGTTAGGACTAAGATTAGGGTTAGGGTTTAGTGTTAGGGTTAGGGTTAGGTTTAGGGTTTCGGTTTGTGTTATGTTTTGGGTTAGGTTTAGGGTGAGGGTTAGGGTTTGTGTTCGGCTTAGGATTAGGGTTAGGCATTGAGTTTGAATTAGGTTTAGGGTTAGCATTTGGGTTCGGGTTAGTTTTAGGATTAGTGTTTCAGTTAGGGTTAGGGTTAGGTTTAGGGTTTGGGTTCTGGTTAGGTTTAGGGTTAGGTTTAGGGTTTGATTTAGGGTTAGGGTTAGGGTTAGGGTTAGTGTTAGGGTTTGGGTTAGGATTAGGGTTAGGACTATGGTTAGTGTTAGGGTTAGTTTTAGCGTTACCATTAGGGTTAGGATTAGGGTTAGGGTTAGGGTTTGGGTTAGGGTTAGTGTTAGGGTTAGGGTTAGGGTTTGGGTTAGGGTTAGGGTTAGGGTTTGTGGTAAGATTAGGGTTTGGTTTTGGGTTAGGGTTAGGGTTAGGGTTTGTGTTAAGGTTACGTTTAGGGTTAGGGTTTGTGTTAGGGTTAGGGTTAGGGTTAGGTGTAGGGTTAGGGTTTAGGTTTTCGGTTAGGGTTAGTGTTAGGGTTAGGGTTAGTATTAGGGTTTGGGTTAGGGTTTAGGTTTGGTTAGGTTTATGGTTAGGGTTAGGGTTATGTTTAGGTTTAGCGTTAGGGTTAAGGTTAGGGTTATGGTTAGGGTTACCGTTAGGGTTAGGGTTAGGGTTTGGGTTTGGGTTAGGGTTTGGGTTAGGGTTAGGGTTTGGGTTAGGGTTAGGGTTAGGGTTAGGGTTAGGGTTAGGATTTGGGTTAGGGTTAGGGTTAGGTTTCGGGTTTGCGTTAGAGTTAGTGTGAGGGTTAGGGGTTGGGTTATGGTTAGGGTTACGGTTAGGATTAGGGTTAGGATTAGGGTTTGGATTAGGGTTAGTTTTAGGATTTGGGTTTGGGTAAGGGTAAGGATTAGGGTTAGGGTTAGGAGTAGGGTTAGGGTTTAGGTTTTCGGTTAGGGTTAGTGTTAGGGTTAGGGTTAGGATTAGGGTTTGGGTTAGGGTTAGGCTTAGGGTTAGAGTTTGAGTTTGAGTTAGGTTTAGGGTTAGCATTAGGGTTAGGATTAGGGTTAGTGTTAGGGTCTGGGTTAGGGTTAAGGTTAGGGTTTGGGTTAGGGTTAGGTTTGAATCTGGGTGAGTGTTAGGGTTAGGGTGAGAATTAGGGTTAGGATTAGGGTTAGGGTTAGGGTTAGGATTAGGGTTAGGGTGTGCGTTTAGGTTTAGGTTATGTTTAGGGTTAGTGTTAGGGTTAGGGTTTAGGGTTAAGTTTAGATTTAGGGTTAGGGTTTCGGTTTGGGTTATGTTTTGGGTTAAGTTTAGGGTTAGGGTTAGGATTTGCGTTCGGATTAGGAATAGGGTTAGGGTTTGAGTTTGAATTAGGTTTAGGGTTAGCATTAGGGTTAGGGTTAGGTTTAGGATTAGTGTTTCAGTTAGGGGTAGGGTTAGGGTTAGGGATTGGGATCAGGTTAGGGTTAGGGTTAGGGTTAGGGTTTGATTTAGGGTTAGGGATAGGGTTAGGGTTAGTGTTAGGGGTTGGGTTAGGGTTAGGGTTAGGACTAGGGTTAGTGTTAGGGTTAGGTTTAGGGTTAGCATTAGGGTTAGGATTAGGGTTAGGTTTAGGGTTTGGGTTAGGGTTAGGGTTAGGGTTTGGGTTAGGGTTAGAGTTATGGTTAGGGTTTGGGTTAGGGTTAGTGTTAGAGTTAGGATTAGGGTTAGGGTTTGTGTTAAGATTAGGGTTTGGGTTTGGGTTAGGGTTAGGGTTAGCGTTTGGGTTAGTGTTAGGGTTATGGTTACGGTTAGTGTTAGGGTTAGGGTTAGGGCTAGGGTTAGGGTTAGGGTTTGTGTTCGGGTTGGGTTACTGTTAGGGTTTTAGTTAGGGTTAGGGTTAGGGTTAGGGTTTGGTTTAGGGATAGGCTTAGGTTTAGGGTTTGAGTTTGAGTTAGGTTTCGGGTTAGCATTAGGGTTAGGATTAGGGTTACGGTTAGGGTTTGGGTTAGGGTTAGGGTTAGGGTTAGGGTTTTAGTTAGGGTTAGGGTTAGGGTTAGGGTTAGGGTTTGGTTTAGGGTTAGGCTTAGGGTTAGGGGTTGAGTGTGAGTTAGGTTTCGGGTTAGGATGAGGGGTATGATTAGGGTTAGGTTTAGGGTTTGGGTTATGGTTAGGGTTAGGGTTAGGGTTTGCGTTAGGGTTAGGTTTGAATCTGCGTTAGTCTTAGGGTTAGGCTTAGTGTTAAGATTATGGTTAGGGTTAGGGTTAGGGTTAGGTTTTGGGTTAGGGTTAGGGTTAGGGTTAGAATTAGGTTTAGGGTTAGGGTTAGGATAAGGATGAGGTTTAGGTTTAGGATTAGGATTAGGGTTATTATTTGGGTTATGGTTTGTGTTAGGGTTAGGGTTAGGGTTAGGTTTAGGGTTTGATTTAGGGTTAGGGTTAGGGTTAGGGTTAGTGTTAGGGTTTGGGTTAGGGTTAGGGTTAGGGTTAGGACTAGGATTACGGTTAGGATTAGGATTAGGGTTAGGGTTTTTGTTTAGGTTTGGGTTATGGTTAGGGTTAGTGTTAGGGTTAGGGTTTACGGTTAGGGTTAGGGATAGGGTTAGGGTTAGGGTTAGGATTAGTGTTTCAGTTAGGTTTACGGTTAGGGTTAGGGTTTGGGTAATGGTTAGGTTTAGGGTTAGGGTTAGTTTTAGGGTTAGGGGTTAGGTTTAGGTTTAGGGTTATTGTTAGGGTTTGGGTTAGGGTTAGTGTTAGGGTTTGGGTTTCAGTTAGAATTAGGGTTAGCGTTAGGGTTTGTGTTAGGGTTACGGTTAGAGGTTGAATTAGGTTTAGGGTTAGGGTTAGATTTAGGATTTGGTTTATGGGTAGTGTTGGGGTTTGGTTTAGGTTTTGGGTTAGGTTTAGAGTTAGGGTTAGGGTTTGGGTTCGGGTTAGGGTTAGGGTTAGGGATAGGGTTTGAGTTAGGGTTATGTTTAGGGTTAGGGTTAGTGTTAGGGTTTGGGTTAGGGTTAGGGTTAGGATTAGGGTTAGGGTTTGGGTTAGGTTTAGGGTTTGGGTTATGGTTAGGGTTAGGGTTAGCGTTTGGGATAGGGTTAGGTTTAGGGTTAGGATTAGGGTTAGGGTTTGTGTTAAGATTATGGTTTCTGTGTGGATTAGGGTTAGGGTTAGGGTTTGGATTAAGGTTACGTTTAGGGTTAGGGTTTGTGTTAGGGTTAGGGTTAGGGTTAGGAGTAGGGTTAGGGTTTAGGTTTTCGTTTAGGGTTGGTGTTAGTGTTAGTGTTAGGATTAGGGTTTGGGTTAGTGTTTAGGTTTGGTTAGGTTTAGGGTTAGGGTTATGGTTAGGGTTAGCGTTAGGGTTAGGGTTAGGGTTAGGGTTAGCGTTAGGGTTAGGGTTAGGGTTTGGGTTTGGGTTAGGGTTTGGGTTATGGTTAGGGTTTGGGTTAGGGTTAGGGTAAGGATTTGGGTTAGGCTTAGGGTTAGGGTTCGGGTATGGGTTAGAGTTATGGTGAGGGTTAGTGGTTGGGTTAGGGTTAGGGTTAGGGTTAGGATTAGGTTTAGGGTTTGTGTTAAGATTAGGGTTTGGGTTTGGGTTAGGGTTAGGGTTTGGGTTTTAGTTAGAATTAGGGTTAGTGTTAGGATTAGGGTTTGGGTTAGGGTTTAGGTTTGGTTAGGTTTAGGGTTAGGGTTAGGGTTATGGTTAGGTTTAGCGTTCGGATTAGGGTTAGGGTTATGGTTAGGGTTAGCTTTAGGGTTAGGGTTAGGATTTGGGTTTGGGTTAGGGTTTGGGTTAGGGTTAGGGTTAGTGTTAGGGTTAGGATTTGGGTTAGGGTTAGGGTTAGGGATCGGATTTGGGTTAGAGTTATGGTGAGTGTTAGGGGTTGGGTTAGGGTTAGGTTTACGGTTAGGATTAGGGTTAGGGTTAGGGTTTGGATTAGTGTTAGTTTTAGGGTTTGCGTTTGGGTAAGGGTAAGGGTTAGGGTTAGGGTTAGGGTTAGGAGTAGGGTTAGGGTTTAGGTTTTCGGTTAGGGTTAGTGTTAGTGTTGGGATTAGGGTTTGGTTTAGGGTTAAGGTTAGGGTTTGGGTTAGGGTTAGGGTTAGGGTTAGGGTTAGGGTTAGGGTTAGGGTTAGGATTAGGGTTAGGGTTTGGGTTAGGGTTAGGCTTAGGTTTGAATTTGGGTTAGTGTTAGGGCTAGGGTTAGTGTAAAGTTTAGGGTTTGGATTTGGGTTAGGGTTAATGTTTGAGTTACGATTAACGTAAAGTTTAGGGTTTAGGTTTGGGTTAGGTTTATGTTTAGGGTTAGGGTTATGGTTAGGTTTAGGGTTAGGGTTAGGGTTAGGGTTTGGGTTAAGTTTAGGGTTAGGGTTAGGGTTTGGTTTTGGGTTAGGGTTTGGATTAGGGTTAGGGTTTTGGTTAGGGTTAGGGTTAGGGTTAGGGTTAGGATTTGGGTTAGGGTTAGGGTTAGGTTTCGGGTTTGGGTTAGAGTTAGGGTGAGGGTTAGTTTTTGGGTTAGGGTTAGGGTTACGGTTAGGATTAGGGTTATGGTTAGGGTTCGGATTACGGTTAGTTTTAGGGTTTGGGTTTGGGTAAGGGTAAGGGTTAGGGTTCGGGTTAGGATAAGGATGAGGGTTAGGGTTAGGGTTAGGATTAGGGTTAGTATTTGGGTTATGGTTTAGGTTTGCGTTAGGGTGAAGGTTTGGGTTAGTGTAAGAGATAGGTTTTGAGTTAGGGTTAGGTTTACTGTTAGGTTAGGGTTTGGGTTAGAATTAGGGTTAGGGTTAGGGTTTGGGTTTGGTTTAGAGTTAGTTTTAGGTTAGGGTTTGGGTTAGAGTAAGGGTTCGGGTGAGGTGTTGGATTAGGGTTATGGTTAGGTTTAGGGTTGGAATTAGGGTTAGGGTTAGGGTTAGGGTTAGGTTTTGGGTTAGGGTTAGGGTTAGGGTTAGAATTAGGGTTAGGTTTAGGGTTAGGGTTAGGGTTAGGGTTAGGATAAGGATGAGGGTTAGGGTTAGGGTTAGAATTAGGGTTATTATTTGGGATATGGTTTGGGTTAGGGTTAGAGTTAGGGTTTGCGTTAGTGTTAGAGTTAGGGTTTGAGTTAGGTTTAGGTTTACTGTTAGGTTAGGGTTTGGGATAGAATTAGGGTTAGGGTTAGGGTTTGGGTTTGGTTTAGAGTTAGTTTTAGGTTAGGGTTTGGGTTAGAGTTAGGGTTAGGGTGAGGTGTTGGATTAGGGTTATGGTTAGGGTTAGGGTTGGGATTAGGGTTAGGGTTAGGGTTCTGATTAGAGTTAGGTTTAGAGTTTGGGTTTGGGTAAGGGTTAAGGTTAGGGTTAGGGATAGGTTTAGGGTTAAGGTTAGGACTAGGATTAGGGTTAGGGTTAGGGTTAGGATGAGGGTTAGGGTTTGGGATTAGGTTTGGGTTATGTTTAGGGTTAGTGTTAGGGTTATGGTTTAGGGTTAAGGTTAGATTTAGGGTTAGGGTTTCGGTTTGGGTTATGTTTTGGGTTAGGTTTAGGGTTAGGGTTAGGGTTTGGGTTCGGGTTGGGATTCGGGTTAGGTTTTTGAGTTTGAATTAGTTTTACGGTTAGCATTAGGGTTAGGGTGAGGTTTAGGATTAGTGTTTCAGTTAGTGGTAGGGTTAGGGTTATGGTTTGGGATCAGGTTAGGGTTAGGGTTTGGATTAGGGTTTGATTTAGGGTTATGGTTAGGGTTAGGGTTAGTGTTAGGGTTTGGGTTAGGGTTAGGGTTAGGACTAGGGTTAGTGTTAGGGTTAGGTTAGGGTTTGGGTTAGAGTTACGGTTAGGGTGAGGTGTTGGATTAGGGTTATTGTTAGGGTTAGGGTTTGGATTAGGGTTAGGGTTAGGTTTAGGGTTAGTGTTATTACTAAGATTAGGGTTAGGGTTAGGGTTAGGATTAGGGTTAGGGTTTGGGTTTAGGTTTGGGTTATGGTTAGGGTTAGTGTTAGGGTTAGGGTTTAGGGTTAGGGTTAGGGTTAGGGTTAGGGTTTCGGTTTGGGTTATGTTTTGGGTTAGGTTTAGGATTAGGGTTAGGGTTTGGTTTCGGGTTATGATTAGGGTTAGGGTTTGTGTTTGAATTAGGTTTAGGGTTAGCATTAGGGTTAGGGTTAGGTTTAGGATAAGTATTTCAGTTAGGGTTAGGGTTAGGGTTAGGGTTTGGGTTCGGGTTAGGGTTAGGGTTAGGGTTTGGGTTAGGACTAGGGTTAGGACTAGGGTTAGTGTTAGGGTTAGGTTTAGGGTTAGCATTAGGGTTAGGGTTAGGGTTTGGGTTAGGGTTAGGGTTAGGGTTAGGGTTAGGGTTAGGGTTAGGGTTAGGGTTTGGGATAGGGTTAGGGTTAGGTTTAGGGTTTGGGTTAGGGTTAGGGTTAGGGTTAGAATTAGGGTTAGGGTTAGGGTTAGGGTTAGGATAAGGATGAAGGTTATGGTTAGGGTTAGGGTTAGGGTTTCGGTTTGGGTTACGTTTGGGTTAGGTTTAGGGTTAGAGTTAGGGTTTCGGTTTGGTTTAGGATTAGGGTTAGGGTTTGAGTTTGAATTAGGTTTAGGGTTAGCATTAGGGTTAGGGTTAGGTTTAGGATTAGTGTTTCGGTTAGGGTTAGGGTTAGGGTTAGTGTTTGGGTTAGGGTTAGGGTTAGGATTAGGGGTAGGTTTAGGTTTCGGGTTATTATTAGGGTTTGGGTTAGGGTTACGGTTAGGGTTAGGGTTAGCTTTTCGGTTAGGGTTACGGTTAGGGTTAGGATTAGGGTTAGGGTTTGCGTTAAGATTAGGGTTTGGGTTTGTGTTAGGGTTAGGATTTGGGTTAAATTTACGTTTAGGTTGAGGGTTATGGTTAGGGTTAGCGTTAGGGTTAGTGTTAGGGTTTGGGTTTGGGTTAGGCTTTGGGTTAGGGTTTGGCTTAGGGTTAGGGTTTGGGTTATGTAAGGGTTAGGGTTAGGGTTAGGGTTAGGACTAGGGTTAGTGTTAGGGTTAGGTTTAGGGTTAGCGTTAGGGTTAGGATTAGGGTTAGGGTTAGGGTTAGGGTTAGGGTTTGGGTTAGGATTAGGGTTAGGGTTAGGGTTTGGGTTAGGGTTAGGGTTAGGGTTAGGATTAGGGTTAGGGTTTGTGTTAAGATTAGGGTTTGAGTTTGGGTTAGGGTTAGGGTTAGGGTTAGGGTTAGGGTTAGAATTATGGTTAGGGTTAAGGTTAGGGTTAGGGTTAGGGTTAGGATTAGGGTTAGGGTTTGTGTTAAGATTAGGGTTAGGTTTTGGGTTTGGGTTAGGGTTAGGGTTAGGTTAGGGTTTATGTTAGAGTTAGGGTAAGGGTTAGAGGTTGGATTAGGGTTATGGGTAGGGTTAGGCTTTAGGTTTGGGTGAGGGTTAGGGTGAGGGGTTAAGGGTAGGATTAGGGTTAGTGTTAGGGTTTGGGTTAGGGTTAGGGTTACGGTGTGGGTTTGGGTTAGGGTTAGTGTTAGGGTTAGGGTTTCGGTGTGGGTTATGTTTTGGGTTAGGTTTAGGGTTAGGGTTAGGGTTTTGGTTCGGGTTAGGAATAGGGTTAGAATTTGAGTTTGAATTAGGTTTAGGGTTAGCATTAGGGTTAGGGTTAGGTTTAGGATTAGTGTTTCGGTTAGGGTTTGGTTTAGGGTTAGGGTTTGGCTTAGGGTTAGGGTTAGGTTTAAGGGTTAGGTTTAGGTTTAGGGTTATTATTAGGGTTTGGGTTAGGGTTAGTGTTAGGGTTTGGGTTTTAGTTAGAATTAGGGTTAGTGTTAGGGTTAGCGTTTGTGTTAGGGATAGGGTCAAGCTTAGTGTTAGTGTTAGGGTTTGGGTTCGGGTTAGGGTTAGGGTTAGGGGTAGGGTTGGAGTTAGGGTTAGGGTTAGGGTTAGGCTTAGGTTTAGGGTTAGGGTTTGGGTTAGGGTTAGGTTTAGGATTAGGGTTTGAGTTTGAGTTAGGTTTAGGGTTAGCATTAGGTTTAGGATTAGGGTTAGGGTTTGTGTTTGGGTTAGGGTTAGGGTTAGGGTTAGGGTTTGGCTTAGGGTTAGGGTTAGGGTTAGGGTTTCGGTATGGGTTAGGATAAGGGTTAGGGTTAGGGTTTGGCTAAGGGTTTGGTTTAGGGTTAGTTTTTGGGTTAGGGTTAGGGTTAGGTTTAGGGTTAGGTTTAGGTTTTGGGTTAGGGTTAGGGTTAACGTTTGGGTTAGGGTTAGGGTTAGGGTTAGGGTTAGCGTTAGGGTTTGGTTTAGGATTACAGTTAGATTTAGGTTTTCGGTTAAGTTTCGGGTTAGGGTTAGGGTTTGCGTTCGGGTTGGGTTAGTGTTAGGGTTTTAGTTAGGGTTAGGGTTAGGGTTAGGGTTAGGTTTAGGGTTTGGGTTAGGGTTAGGCTTAGGGTTAGAGTTTGAGTTTGAGTTAGGTTTAGGGTTAGCATTAGGGTTAGGATTACGGTTAGGGTTAGGGTCTGGGTTAGGGTTAGGGTTAGGGTTTGGGTTAGGGTTAGGTTTGAATCTGGGTGAGTGTTAGGGTTAGGGTGAGAATTAGGGTTAGGGTTAGGGTTAGGGTTAGGGTTAGGATAAGCATGAGGTTTAGGGTTAGGGTTAGGATTAGGGTTATTATTTGGGATATGGTTTGGTAAGGGTTAGAGTTAGGGTTTGGGTTAGTGTTAGAGTTAGGGTTTGAGTTAAGGTTAGGTTTAATGTTAGGTTAGGGTTTGGGTTAGAATTAGGGTTACGGTTAGGGTTTGGGTTTGGTTTAGAGTTAGTTTTAGGTTAAGGTTTGGGTTAGAGTTAGGGTTAGGGTGAGGTGTTGGATTAGGGTTATGGTTAGGGTTAGGGTTGGATTAGGGTTACGGTTAGGGTTCTGATTAGAGTTAGGTTTAGAGTTTGGGTTTGGGTAAGGGTTAAGGTTAGGGTTAGGGTTAGGGTTAGGGCTAGGGTTAGGTTTAGGACTAGGATTAGGGTTAGGGTTAGGGTTAGGATTAGGGTTAGGGTGTGCGTTTAGGTTTAGGTTATGTTTAGGGTTAGTGTTAGGGTTAGGGTTTAGGGTTAAGTTTAGATTTAGGGTTAGGGTTTCGGTTTGGGTTATGTTTTGGGTTAAGTTTAGGGTTAGGGTTAGGATTTGGGTTCGGATTAGGAATAGGGTTAGGGTTTGAGTTTGAATTAGGTTTAGGGTTAGCATTAGGGTTAGGGTTAGGTTTAGGATTAGTGTTTCAGTTAGGGGTAGTGTTAGGGTTAGGGATTGGGATCAGGTTAGGGTTAGGGTTAGGGTTAGGGTTTGATTTAGGGTTAGGGATAGGGTTAGGGTTAGTGTTAGGGGTTGGGTTAGGGTTAGGGTTAGGACTAGGGTTAGTGTTAGGGTTAGGTTTAGGGTTAGCATTATGGTTAGGATTAGGGTTAGGTTTAGGGTTTGGGTTAGGGTTAGGGGTAAGGTATGGGTTAGCGTTAGAGTTATAGTTAGGGTTTGGGTTAGGGTTAGTGTTAGAGTTAGGATTAGGGTTAGGGTTTGTGTTAAGATTAGGGTTTTGGGTTTGGGTTAGGTTTAGGGTTAGGGTTTGGGTTAAGTTTACGTTTACGGTTAGGGTTTGTGTTAGGGTTAGGGTTAGGGTTAGGAATAGGGTTCGGGTTTAGGTTTTCGGTTAGGGTTAGTGTTAGGGTTAGTGTTAGGATTTAGGTTTGGTTAGGTTTAGGGTTAGGGTTAGGGTTATGGTTAGGTTTAGCGTTACGGTTAGGGTTAGGGTTATGGTTAGGGTTAGTGTTAGGGTTAGTGTTAGGGTTTGGGTTTGGGTTAGGGTTTGGGTTAGGGTTAGGGTTTGGTTTAGGGTTAGGGTAAGGGTTAGGGTTAGGGTTAGGGTTAGGACTAGGGTTAGTGTTAGGGTTAGGTTTAGGGTTAGGATTAGGGTTAGGGTAAGGGTTTGGGTTAGGGTTAGGGTTAGGGTTAGGATTAGGGTTAGGGTTAGGATTAGGGTTAGGGTTTGTGTTAAGATTAGGGTTTGGTTTTGGGTTTGGGTTAGGGTTAGGGTAAGGGTTAGGGTTAGGGTTAGGGTTAGGACTAGGGTTAGTGTTAGGGTTAGGTTTAGGGTTAGGATTAGGGTTAGGGTTAGGGTTTGGGTTAGGGTTAGGGTTAGGGTTAGCATTAGGGTTAGGGTTTTTTTTAAGATTAGGGTTTGGTTTTGGGTTTGGGTTAGGGTTAGGTTTAGGGTTAGGGTTAGGGTTAGAATTATGGTTAGGGTTAAGGTTATGGTTATGGTTAGGGTTAGGGTTAGGGTTATTTTTTGGGTTATGGTTTGGGTTAGGGTTAGGGTTAGGGTTTGGGTTAGTGTTAGAGTTAGTGTTTGAGTTAGGGATAGGTTTAGGGTTAGGTTAGGGTTCGGGTTAGTGTTAGGGTTTGGGTTTGGTTTAGAGTTAGGGTTAGGTTAGGGTTTGGGTTAGAGTTAGGGTTAGCGTGAGGTGTTGGATTAGGGTTATGGTTAGGGTTAGGGTTAGGTGTAGGGTTAGGGTTAGAGTTCCGATTAGAGTTTGGTTTAGGGTTTGGGTTTGGTAAGGGTTAACGTTAGGGTTAGGGTTAGGGTTAGGACTAGGATTAGGGTTAGGGTTTAGTGTTAGGGTTAGGGTTAGGTTTAGGGTTTCGGTTTGTGTTATGTTTTGGGTTAGGTTTAGGGTTAGGGTTAGGGTTTGTGTTCGGCTTAGGATTAGGGTTAGGGTTTGAGTTTGAATTAGGTTTAGGGTTAGCATTTGGGTTCGGGTTAGTTTTAGGATTAGTGTTTCAGTTAGGGTTAGGGTTAGGTTTAGGGTTTGGGTTCTGTTTAGGTTTAGGGTTAGGTTTAGGGTTTGATTTAGGGTTAGGGTTAGGGTTAGGGTTAGTGTTAGGGTTTGGGTTAGGATTAGGGTTAGGACTATGGTTAGTGTTAGGGTTAGGTTTAGCGTTACCATTAGGGTTAGGATTAGGGTTAGGGTTAGGGTTTGGGTTAGGGTTAGTGTTAGGGTTAGGGTTAGGGTTTGGGTTAGGGTTAGGGTTAGGGTTTGTGTTAAGATTAGGGTTAGGGTTAGTGTTAGGGTTAGGGTTTGGTTTAGGATTACGGTTAGGTTTAGGTTTTCGGTTAAGTTTCGGGTTAGGGTTTTGGGTTTGCATTCGGGTTGGGTTAGCGTTAGGGTTTTAGTTAGGGTTAGGGTTAGGGTTTGTGTTCGGCTTAGGATTAGGGTTAGGGTTTGAGTTTGAATTAGGTTTAGGGTTAGCATTTGGGTTCGGGTTAGTTTTAGGATTAGTGTTTCAGTTAGGGTTAGGGTTAGGTTTAGGGTTTGGGTTCTGGTTAGGTTTAGGGTTAGGTTTAGGGTTTGATTTAGGGTTAGGGTTAGGGTTGGGGTTATTGTTAGGGCTGGGGTTAGGATTAGGGTTAGGAGTATGGTAAGTGTTAGGGTTAGGTTTGGCGTTACCAGTAGGGTTAGGATTAGGGTAAGGGTTAGGGTTTGGGTTAGGGTTAGGCTTAGGGTTAGGGTGTGAGTTTGAGTTAGGTTTAGGGTTAGCATTAGGGTTAGGATTAGGGTTAGGTTTAGGGTTTGGGTTAGGGTTAGGTTTAGGGTTAGGGTTTGCGTTAGGGTTAGGTTTGTATCTGGGTTAGTGTTAGGTTTAGGGTTAGTGTTAAGATTATGTTTAGGGTTAGGTTTAGGATTAGGTTTTGGGTTAGGGTTAGGGTTAGGGTTAGAATTAGGGTTAGGGTTAGGGTTAGAATTAGGGTTAGGGTTAGGATAAGGATGAGGGTTAGTGTTAGGGTTAGGATTAGGGTTATTATTTGGGTTATGGTTTGGGTTAGGGTTAGGGTTACGGTTTGGTTTAGTGTTAGAGTGAGGGTTTGAGTTAGGGTTAGGTTGAGGGATAGTTTAGGGTTTGGGTTAGAGTTAGGGTTAGGGTTAGGGTTTGGGTTTGGTTTAGAGTTAGGTTTAGGTTAGGGATTGGGTTAGAGTTAGAGGTAGGGTGAGGTGTTGGATTAGGGTTATGGTTAGGGTTAGGGTTAGGATTAGGGTTAGGGTTAGGGTTCCGATTAGAGTTAGGTTTAGAGTTTGGGTTTGGGTAAGGGTTAAGGTTAGGGTTAGGGTTACGGTTAGGTTTAGGGATAGGACTAGGTTTAGGGTTAGGTTTAGGTTTAGGGTTAGGATTAGGGTTAGGGTTTATGTTTAGGTTTGGGTTATGGTTAGGGTAAGTGTTAGGGTTAGGGTTTAGGGTTAGGTTTAGGGTTAGGGTTAGGGTTTCGGTTTGGGTTATATTTTGGGTTAGGTTTAGGGTTAGGGTTAGGGTTTGGGTTCGGGTTAGGATTAGGGTTAGGCTTTGAGATTGAATTAGGTTTAGGGTTAGCATTAGGGTTAGGGTTAGGTTTAGGATTAGTGTTTCAGTTAGGGTTAGGGTTAGGTTAAGGTTAGGGTGAGGGTTAGGTTTAGGGTTTGATTTAGGGTTAGGGTTAGGGTTAGGGTTAGTGTTAGGGTTTGGGTTAGGGTTAGGGTTACGACTAGGGTTAGGGTTAGGTTTAGGGTTAGCATTAGTTTTAGGATTAGGGTTAGGGTTAGGGTTTGGGTTTGGGTTAGGTTTAGGGTTAGGGTTAGGGTTTGGGTTAGGGTTAGGGTTAGGGTTAACGTTTGAGTTAGGGTTACGGTTAGGGTTAGGATTAGGGTTAGGGTTTGTGTTAAGACTAGGGCTTGGTTTAGGGTTAGGGTTAGGGTTTGGGTTAAAGTTACGTTTAGGGTTAGGTCTTGTTTTAGGGTTAGGTTTAGGGTTAGGATTATGTTTAGGGTTTAGGTTTTCGGTTAGGTTTAGTGTTAGGGTTAGGGTTAGGATTAGGGTTTGGGTTATGGTTTAGGTTTGGTTAGGTTTAGGGTTAGGTTTAGGGTTATGGTTAGGTTTAGCTTTACGGTTAGGGTTAGGGTTATGGTTAGGGTTAGCGTTAGGGTTAGGGTTAGGGTTAGGGTTCCGATTAGAGTTAGGTTTAGAGTTTGGGTTTGGGTAAGGGTTAAGGTTAGGGTTAGGGTTAGGGTTAGGGTTAGGGTTAGGACTAGGATTAGGGTTAGGGTTAGGGTTAGGGTTAGGGTTTGGGTTTAGGTTTGGGTTATGGTTAGGGTAAGTGTTAGGGTTACAGTTTAGGATTAGGGTTAGGGTTAGGGTTAGGGTTAGGGTTACGGTTAGGGTTAGGGTTAGGGTTAGAATTAGGGTTAGGGTTAGGGGTAGGGTTAGGGTTAGGATAAGGATGAGGGTTAGTGTTAGGGTTAGGATTAGGGTTATTATTTGGGTTATGGTTTGGGTTAGGGTTAGGGTTAGGGTTTGGGTTAGGGTTTCAGTTTGGGTTATGTTTTGGGCTAGGTATAGGGTAAGGGTTAGGGTTTGGATTCGGGTTAGGATTAGGGTTAGGGTTTGAGTTTGAATTAGGTTTAGGGTTAGCATTAGGGTTGCGGTTAGATTTAGGATTAGTGTTTCAGTTAGGGTTAGGGTTAGGGTTAAGTTTAGGGTTAGGGTTAGATTTAGGGTTTGATTTAGGGTTATGGTTAGTGTTAGGGTTAGTGTTAGGGTTTGGGTTAGGGTTAGGGTTAGGACTAGGGTTAGAGTTAGGGTTAGGATTAGGGTTAGCATTAGGGTTCGGATTAGGGTTAGGGTTAGGGTTTGGGTTAGGGTTAGGGTTAGGGTTAGGTTAGGGTTAGGGTTTGGGTTAGGGTTACTGTTAGGGTTAGGGTTAGGGTTAGGGTTTGGTTTAGAGTTAGGTTTAGGTTAGGGTTAGGTTTAGGGTTAGCATTAGGGTTAGGATTAGGGTTAGGGTTAGCGTTAGGGTTAGGGTTTGGGTTAGGTTTAGGGTTAGGGTTAGGGTTTGGGTTAGGGTTAGGGTTAGGGTTAGGGTTAGGTTTAGGGTTAGAATTATGGTTAGGGTTAAGGTTAGGGTTAGGGTTAGGGTTAGGGTTAGGGTTATTGTTTGGGTTATGGTTTGTGTTAGGGTTAGGGTTAGGGTTTGGGTTAGTGTTAGAGTTAGGGTTTGAATTAGGGATAGGTTTAGGGTTAGGTTAGGGTTTGGGTTAGAGTTAGGGTTAGGGTTAGGGTTTGGGTTTGGTTTAGAGTTAGGTTTAGGTTAGGGTTTGGGTTAGAGTTAAAGTTAGGTGAGGTGTTGGATTAGGGTTATGGTTAGAGTTAGGGTTAGGATTAGGGTTAGGGTTAGGGTTCCGATTAGAGTTTGGTTTAGAGTTTGGGTTTGGGTAAGGATTAAGGTTAGGGTTATGGTTATGGTTAGGGTTAGGGTTAGGACTAGGATTAGGGTTAGGGTTAGTGTTAG
>JAJHUQ010000043.1:2122500-2127500 GCA_035773235.1 Eospalax fontanierii | reverse complement strand
GTTAGGGTTAGGGTTTGGGTTTGGTTTAGAGTTAGGTTTAGGTTAGGGTTTGGGTTAGAGTTAGAGTTAGGGTGAGGTGTTGGATTAGGGTTATGGTTAGGGTTAGGGTTAGGATTAGGGTTAGGGTTAGGGTTCCGATTAGAGTTAGGTTTAGAGTTTGGGTTTGTGTAAGGGTTAAGGTTAGGGTTAGGGTTACGGTTAGGGTTAGGGATAGGACTAGGATTAGGGTTAGGTTTAGGGTTAGGATTAGGGTTAGGGTTTGTGGTCAGTTTTGGGTTATGGTTAGGGTAAGTGTTAGGGTTAGGGTTTAGGGTTAGTTTTAGGGTTAGGATTAGGGTTTCGGTTTGGGTTATATTTTGAGTTAGGGTTAGGGTTAGGGTTAGGGTTTGAATTGGAATTAGTTTTAGGGTTAGCATTAGGGTTAGGGTTAGGTTTAGGATTAGTGTTTCAGTTAGGGTTAGGGTTAGGGTTAGGGTTTCAGTTTGGGTTATGTTTTGGGCTAGGTATAGGGTAAGGGTTAGGGTTTGGATTCGGGTTAGGATTAGGGTTAGGGTTTGAGTTTGAATTAGGTTTAGGGTTAGCATTATGGTTACGGTTAGATTTAGGATTAGTGTTTCAGTTAGGGTTAGGGTTAGGGTTAAGTTTAGGGTTAGGGTTAGATTTAGGGTTTGATTTAGGGTTATGGTTAGTGTTAGGGTTAGTGTTAGGGTTTGGGTTAGGGTTAGGGTTAGGACTAGGGTTAGAGTTAGGGTTAGGATTAGGGTTAGCATTAGGGTTAGGATTAGGGTTAGGGTTAGGGTTTGGGTTAGGGTTAGGGTTAGGGTTAGGTTAGGGTTAGGGTTTGGGTTAGGGTTACTGTTAGGGTTAGGGTTAGGGTTAGGGTTTGGTTTAGGGTTAGGGTTTGGGTTAGGGATAGGGTTAGGGTTAGGATTAGTGTTAGGGTTTGTTTTAAGATTTGGGTTTGGGTTTGGGTTAGGGTTAGGGTTAGGGTTAGGGTTAGGGTTAGGGTTAGAATTAGGGTTAGGGTTAGGGTTAGCGTTAGGGTTAGGATAAGGATGAGGGTTAGTGTTAGGGTTAGGATTAGGGTTATTATTTGGGTTATGGTTTGGGTTAGGGTTAGGGTTACGGTTTGGGTTAGTGTTAGAGTGAGGGTTTGAGTTAGGGTTAGGTTTAGGGATAGTTTAGGGTTTGGTTTAGAGTTAGGGTTAGGGTTACGGTTTGGGTTTGGTTTAGAGTTAGGTTTAGGTTAGGGTTTGGGTTAGAGTTAGAGTTAGGGTGAGGTGTTGGATTAGGGTTATGGTTAGGGTTAGGGTTAGGATTAGGGTTAGGGTTAGGGTTCCGATTAGAGTTAGGTTTAGAGTTTGGGTTTGGGTAAGGGTTAAGGTTAGGGTTAGGGTTACGGTTAGGGTTAGGGATAGGACTAGGATTAGGGTTAGGTTTAGGGTTAGGATTAGGGTTAGGGTTTGTGGTTAGTTTTGGGTTATGGTTAGGGTAAGTGTTAGGGTTAGGGTTTAGGGTTAGGTTTAGGGTTAGGGTTAGGGTTTCGGTTTGGGTTATATTTTGAGTTAGGGTTAGGGTTAGGGTTAGGGTTTGAATTGGAATTAGGTTTAGGGTTAGCATTAGGGTTAGGGTTAGGTTTAGGATTAGTGTTTCAGTTAGGGTTAGGGTTAGGGTTAGGGTTTCGGTTTGGGTTATGTTTTGGGCTAGATATAGGGTAAGGGTTAGGGTTTGGGTTCCGGTTAGGATTAGGGTTAGGGTTTGAGTTTGAATTAGGTTAGGGTTAGGGTTAGGGTTAGGGTTAGGGTTAGGGTTAGGGTTAGGGTTAGTGTTAGCGTTAGGTTTAGGGTTAGCATTAGGGTTAGGATTAGGTTTAGGGTTAGGGTTTGGGTTAGGGTAAGCGTTAGGTTTGGTGTTTGGGTTAATGTTAGGGTTAGGGTTAGGGTTTGGATTAGGGTTAGGGTTAGGATTAGGGTTAGGATTAGGGTTAGGGTTAGGGTTCCGATTAGAGTTATGTTTAGAGTTTGGGTTTGGGTAAGGGTTAAGGTTAGGTTTAGGGTTAGGATTAGGGTTAGGGTTTGAGTTTGAATTAGGTTTAGGGTTAGCATTAGGGTTAGGGTTAGGTTTAGCATAAGTATTTCAGTTAGGGTTAGGGTTAGGGTTAGGTTTGGGTTCGGGTTAGGGTTATGGTTAGGGTTAGGGTTTGATTTAGGGTTAGGGTTAGGCTTAGGGTTAGTGTAAGGGTTTGGGTTAAGGTTAGGGTTAGTGTTAGGGTTAGGTTTAGGGTTAGCATTAGGGTTAGGATTAGGGTTAGGGTTAGGGTTTGGGTTAGGGTTAGGGTTAGGGTTAGGGTTAGTGTTAGGGTTAGGGTTTGGGTTAGGGTTAGGGTTAGGAATAGGGTTTGGGTTAGGGATAGGGTTAGGGTTAGGGTTATTATTTGGGTTATGGTTTGGGTTAGGGTTAGGGTTACGGTTTGGGTTTTTGTTAGAGTGAGGGTATGAGTTAGGGTTACGTTTAGGGTTAGGTTAGGGTTTGGGTTAGAGTTAGGGTTAGGGTTAGGGTTTGGGTTTGGTTTAGAGTTAGGTTTAGGTTAGGGTTTGGGTTAGAGTTAGGGTTAGGTGAGGTGTTGGATTAGGGTTATGGTTAGGGTTAGGGTTAGGATTAGGGTTAGGGTTAGGGTTCGGATTAGAGTTAGGTTTAGAGTTTGGTTTGGGTATTGGTTAAGTTTAGGGTTAGGGTTACGGTTAGGGTTAGGGATAGGACTAGGATTAGGGTTAGGTTTAGGGTTAGGATTAGGGTTAGGGTTTGTGGTTAGGTTTGGGTTATGGTTAGGGTAAGTGTTAGGGTTAGGGTTTAGGGTTAGGTTTAGGGTTAGGGTTAGGGTTTCGGTTTGGGTTATATTTTGGGTTAGGGTTAGGGTTAGGTTTAGGGTTTGAATTGGAATTAGGTTTAGGGTTAGCATTAGGGTTAGGGTTAGGTTTAGGATTAGTGTTTCAGTTAGGGTTAGGGTTAGGGTTAGGGTTTCGGTTTGGGTTATGTTTTGGGCTAGATATAGGGTAAGGGTTAGGGTTTGGGTTCGGGTTAGGATTAGGGTTAGGGTTTGAGTTTGAATTAGGTTAGGGTTAGGGTTAGGGTTGGGGTTAGGGTTAGGGTTAGGGTTAGGGTTAGGGTTAGGGTTAGGGTTAGTGTTAGGGTTAGGTTTAGGGTTAGCATTAGGTTTAGGGTTAGGGTTCCGATTAGAGTTATGTTTAGAGTTTGGGTTTGGGTAAGGGTTAAGGTTAGGTTTAGGGTTAGGATTAGGGTTAGGGTTTGAGTTTGAATTAGGTTTAGGGTTAGCATTAGGGTTAGGGTTAGGTTTAGCATAAGTATTTCAGTTAGGGTTAGGGTTAGGGTTAGGGTTTGGGTTCGGGTTAGGGTTAGGGTTAGGGTTAGGGTTTGATTTAGGGTTAGGGTTAGGCTTAGGGTTAGTGTAAGGGTTTGGGTTAGGGTTAGGGTTAGTGTTAGGGTTAGGTTTAGGGTTAGCATTAGGGTTAGGATTAGGGTTAGGGTTAGGGTTTGGGTTAGGGTTAGGGTTAGGGTTAGGGTTAGTGTTAGGGTTAGGGTTTGGGTTAGGGTTAGGTTTAGGGTTAGGGTTTGGGTTAGGGATAGGGTTAGGGTTAGGAATAGTGTTAGGGTTTATGTTAAGATTTGGGTTTGGGTTTGGGTTAGGGTTAGGGTTAGGGTTAGGGTTAGGGTTACAATTAGGGTTAGGGTTAGGGTTAGGGTTAGGGTTAGGATAAGGATGAGGGTTAGTGTTAGGGTTAGGATTAGGATTATTATTTGGGTTATGGTTTGGGTTAGGGTTACGGTTATGGTTTGGGTTAGTGTTAGAGTGAGGGTTTGAGTTAGGGTTAGGTTTAGGGATAGTTTAGGGTTTGGGTTAGAGTTAGGGTTAGGGTTAGGGTTTGGGTTTGGTTTAGAGTTAGGTTTAGGTTAGGGTTTGGGTAAGAGGTAGAGTTAGGGTGAGGTGTGGGATTAGGGTTATGGTTAGGGTTAGGGTTAGGATTAGGGTTAGGGTTAGGGTTCAGATTAGAGTTAGGTTTAGAGTTTGGGTTTGGGTAAGGGTTAAGGTTAGGGTTAGGGTTACGGTTAGGGTTAGGGATAGGACTAGGTTTAGGGTTAGCTTTAGGGTTAGGGTTAGGGTTAGGATAAGGATGAGGGTTAGTGTTAGGGTTAGGATTAGGGTTATTATTTGGGTTATGGTTTGGTTTAGGGTTAGGGTTACGGTTTGGGTTTTTGTTAGAGTGAGGGTATGAGTTAGGGTTACGTTTAGGGTTAGGTTAGGGTTTGGGTTAGAGTTAGGGTTAGGGTTAGGGTTTGGGTTTGGTTTAGAGTTAGGTTTAGGTTAGGATTTGGGTTAGAGTTAGGGTTAGGTGAGGTGTTGGATTAGGGTTATGGTTAGGGTTAAGGTTAGGATTAGGGTTAGGGTTAGGGTTCGGATTAGAGTTAGGTTTAGAGTTTGGGTTTGGGTATGGGTTAAGTTTAGGGTTAGGGTTACGGTTAGGGTTAGGGATAGGACTAGGATTAGGGTTAGGTTTAGGGTTAGGATTAGGGTTAGGGTTTGTGGTTAGGTTTGGGTTATGGTTAGGGTAAGTGTTAGGGTTAGGGTTTAGGGTTAAGTTTAGGGTTAGGGTTAGGGTTTCGGTTTGGGTTATATTTTGGGTTAGGTTTAGGGTTAGGGTTAGGGTTTGGGTTCGGGTTAGGATTAGGGTTAGTGTTTGAGTTTGAATTAGGTTTAGGGTTAGCATTAGGGTTAGGGTTAGGTTTAGGATTAGTGTTTCAGTTAGGGTTAGGGTTAGGTTAAGGTTAGGGTTAGGGTTAGGTTTAGGGTTTGATTTAGGGTTAGGGTTAGGGTTAGGTTAAGTGTTAGGGTTTGCGTTAGGGTTAGTGTTACGACTAGGGTTAGAGTTAGGTTTAGGGTTAGCATTAGTTTTAGGATTAGGGTTAGGGTTAGGCTTTGGGTT
>JAJHUQ010000043.1:2105000-2107500 GCA_035773235.1 Eospalax fontanierii | reverse complement strand
GTTTTAGCGTTTGAGTTAGGGTTAGGGTTAGGGTTTGGGTTAGTGTTAGGTTTTGGGTTAGGGGTAGGGGTAGGGGTAGAATTAGTGTTAGGGTTAGGTTTAGGGTTAGCATTAGGGTTAGGATTAGGGTTAGCGTTAGGGTTTGGGTTAGGGTTAGGGTTAGGGTTAGGGTTAGGGTTAGGGTTTGGGTTAGGTTTAGGGTTAGGTTTTGTGTTAAGATTAGGGTTTGGGTTTGGGTTAGGGTTAGGGTTAGGTTTTGGGTTAAGGTTACGTTTAGGGTTAGGTTTTGTGTTAGGGTTAGGGTTAGGGTTAGGAGTAGGGTTAGGGTTAGGGTTAGGGTTAGGGTTAGGATTAGGGTTAGGGTTTGGGTTAGGGTTAGGGTTTGGGTTAGGGTTAGTATTAGGGTTTGGATTATGGTTTAGGTTTGGTTAGGTTTAGGGTTAGGGTTAGGGTTATGGTTAGGTTTAGCGTTAGGGTTAGGGTTAGGGTTATGGTTAGGGTTAGGGTTAGGGTTAGGGTTTGAGTTTGAATTAGGTTTAGGGTTAGCATTAGGGTTAGGGTTAGGTTTAGGATTAGTGTTTCAGTTAGGTTTAGGTTTAGGGTTAGGGTTTGGGTAATGGTTAGGTTTAGGGTTAGGGTTAGTTTTAGGGTTAGGGGTTAGTTTTAGATTTAGGGTTATTGTTAGGGTTTGGGTTAGGGTTAGTGTTAGGGTTTGGGTTTCAGTTAGAATTACTGTTAGCGTTAGGGTTTGTGTTAGGGTTAGGATTAGAGTTTGAATTAGGTTTAGGTTTAGGGTTAGATTTAAGATTTGGTTTAGGGGTAGTGTTGGGGTTTGGTTTAGGTTTTGGGTTAGGTTTAGAGTTAGGGTTAGGGTTTGGGTTCGGGTTAGGGTTAGGGTTAGGGATAGGGTTTGAGTTAGGGTTAGGGTTAGGGTTAGGGTTAGTGTTAGGGTTTGGGTTAGGGTTAGGGTTAGGATTAGGGTTAGGATTTGTGTTAGGGTTAGGGTTTGGGTTAGGGTTAGGGTTAGGGTTAGCGTTTGGGTTAGGGTTAGGGTTAGGGTTAGGATTAGGGTTAGGGTTTGTGTTAAGATTATTTTTTCTGTGTGGATTAGGGTTAGGGTTAGGGTTTGGATTAAGGTTACGTTTAGGGTTAGGGTTTGTGTTAGGGTTAGGGTTAGGGTTAGGAGTAGGGTTAGGGTTTAGGTTTTCGGTTAGGTTTAGTGTTAGGATTAGTGTTAGGATTAGGGTTTGGGATAGGGTTTAGGTTTGGTTAGGTTTAGGGTTAGGGTTAGGGTTATGGTTAGGGTTAGCGTTAGGGTTAGGGTTAGGGTTAGGTTTAGCGTTAGGGTTAGGGTTAGGGTTTGGGTTTGGGTTTGGGTTAGGGTTTGGGTTAGGGTTAGGGATTTCGTTAGGGTTATAGTTAGGGTTAGGGTAAGGATTTGGGTTAGGCTTAGGTTTAGGTTTCGGGTTTGGGTTAGAGTTATGGTGAGGGTTAGGGGTTGTGTTAGGGTTAGGGTTAGGGTTAGGATTAGGGTTAGGGTTTGTGTTAAGATTAGGGTTTGGGTTTGGGTTAGGGTTAGTGTTTGGGTTTTAGTTAGAATTAGGGTTAGTGTTATGCTTAGGGTTAGGATTAGGGTTAGGGTTAGGGTTAAGTTTAGGGTTATGGTTAGGATTTGGGTTAGGGTTAGGGTTAGGATTAGGGTTTGAGTTTGAGTTAAATTTAGGATTAGCATTAGGGTTAGGATTAGGTTTAGGGTTTGGGTTTGGGTTTGGTTTAGGGTTAGGGTTAGGGTTTGGGTTAGGGTTAGGGTTAGTGTTAGGGTTTGGGAATGGGTTAGGATAAGGGTTAGGGTTAGGGTTTGGCTTAGGGTTAGGTTTTGGGTTAGTTTTTGGTTTAGGGTTAGGGTTAGGTTTACGGTTGGCTTTAGGTTTTGGGTTAGGGTTAGTGTTAGGGTTTGGGTTAGGGTTAAGGTTAGGGTTAGGGTGAGGGTTAGGGTTAGGGTTTGGTTTAGGATTACATTTAGGTTTAGGTTTTCGGTTAAGTTTCGGGTTAGGCTTAGGGTTTGCGATCGGGTTGGGTTAGTGTTAGGGTTTTAGTTAGGGTTAGGGTTAGGGTTAGGGTTAGCGTTTGGGTTAGGATTAGGCTTAGGGTTAGGGTTTGAGTTTGAGTTAGGTTTAGGTTTAGCATTAGGGTTAGAATTAGGGTTACGGTTAGGGTTTGGGTTAGGGTTGGGGTTAGGGTTAGGGTTTGGGTTAGGGTTAGGTTTGAATCTGGGTTAGTGTTAGGGTTAGGGTTAGGGTTAAGATTAGGGTTAGGGTTAGGGTTAGGGTTAGGTTTTGGGTTAGGGTTAGGGTTAGGATTAGAATTAGGGTTAGGATTAGGGTTAGGGTTAGGGTTAGGGTTAGGATAAGGATGAGGGTTAGGGTTAGGGTTAGGATTAGGGTTATTATTTGGGTTATGGTTTCAGTTAGTTTTAGTGTTAGGCTTTGGTTTAGTGTTA